>JAVGWX010000017.1:0-307500 GCA_036924085.1 Ariolimax columbianus
TAATTGAAGAACAAAAGCGCCACGACAACATCAAGATGGCACCAGAGGAGCACATGATGGCAAAACTAACAATGAACGAAATGGATGAGGCCATGAGAACTCTAAAGAAAAAGAAATCGCCCGGAAAAGATGGGATAACAAATGAAATGCGGATGGGGTTGGGCCAAACAGCAAAGAGGAAGTTACTTTCAGTCCTGAACCAAAGCTGGAAAAGGGGAATTGTACCGCAGGCATGGGAAGATGCTGTACTTATACCAGTACCAAAGAAAGAAAAAGATAGAACAGATCCAAATGGATACAGGCCTATCAGTCTACTGAGCTGTGTAGGAAAGCTGATGGAGCGTATGATAAACATCAGACTGATGTGGCACCTAGAAGCAAAACACATACTAATTCCACAGCAAGCAGGCTTTAGACAGCACAGATCCACTGTGGACCAGATCACTCTCATAGCCCAGGAAATAGAGGATGCTTACCAGGAGAAAAAGCACACAGTAGCAGTTTGGGTGGATTTAGAGAAGGCATTTGACAAGGTGTGGAAAGAGGGACTTATAGTCAAGCTACGAAGAAGTGAAGTATGTGGGAAAATGTACAGATGGATCAGCCACTACCTCGAAAACAGAACAGCCAGAGTCCAAGTACAAGGGCAGATGAGCAAAAAGGTGGCACTGGAGCAAGGAGTACCCCAAGTGGAGTACTGTCACCCACACTCTTTCTGGTGTATATAAACATCATAGAGAATATACCAAGAAGAGTCCACAGCTCCATGTTTGCAGACGACTTGGCTATGTGGACCTCTGAAATAAATCTCACCGTAGCAAACAATCGGATGCAGCAGGCCCTAACATCGTTGGAGGAGTGGGCGAACTCATGGCTGGTCAAAATAAATGAAGAAAAAACAACATGTACGATATTCTCGCTTTAAAATAAACCCCAGAACACCAAAATAAGTCTGAACGGCAAATATCTGCGTCCTAACGACAGCCCAAACTACTTGGGCGTCACATTTGATCGGCACATGACATGGAAAAGTCAGATCGAGAGAAACCGAATGAGAGCCAGACAAAGAATGGCAGTCATGAGGAAACTTGCTGGCACAAGCTGGGGAGCAGACGAAAGAATACTTAAGAAACTGTACGCTGGAAGAGTGAGACCAGTTTTCGAGTATGGCATTGCGGCATGGACAACAGCAGCAAAGGTGAACTTTGATAAAATTAGCAAACTTCAAAACCAAGTCATGAGAATTATAACAGGAGGCATGAAGTCAACGCCAATTGTAGAACTTGAAAAGATTACAAATCTGCAACCCATGACCGACAGAAGAGACTGCAGAGCCCAGCAGCAAGCAGAGAAACTAAGAAGACTGACAGACCATCCAATGCAACAGAGACTAAATAGATTTGGAAAAGGGAAACTAAAGCGGATAAATTTTCCAGAAATAGCCAAAGCAAAGATGAGCGAAGACCCTATGAACACCATAACAACACCAAAGCCCATTCCTACTGTACGCAAACCCACATGGAAGCAGCATATCATTCCAGAGGTGGTAGAAAATATACCAGGTATTGGAAACAAGAACAGCCAGACTGAACAAGCAAGGAGAGACATAACCCTGAGGTACATAGCGGAAAACTACCCCAGCATGGACTGGACCCACGCATACACCGACGGTTCTGTAACAAACACAACATAGAATGGAGGGGGAGGAGTATTCCTGAGCCTACCAAATGGTAGAAAAATAACACTGTCAGTGGCAACTGGAAAATTCTCAAGTAATTTCAGAGCAGAGGCACTGAAGGCTACAGTAGAAGAAATGCTGACAGGCGAAAGCAATGAAAGCCAGATAGTTCTGTTTACAGATGCCTTGGCACTAAAAAGCCAGAAAAATACTGAACTTAATGATTTAAGAACAGTACTCTGTCAACTATGCCAACAGTCCGCACCAAAAAGAGTAATGGTACAGTGGGTTCCATCCCACTATATCATCCAAGGCAACGAGGAGGCAGACAGACTGGCAAAAGAAGGTGCTAGACTACCACAACCAGATTCTAGTGTGACCTACGAAGAGTCCAAAAGGTTTATTAGGGCCAGATACATGGCCAAATGGGAAACAGAACATACTGGCTACACAAAAAATTATGCCTACTACCAGCTGAACAGAAGAGAGCAGGTCGTGGTTTTCAGACTCCGCACAGGCCACAACAGACAGGTACCATCTATTCAATAAACTGAAGATAGGTGGCACTGACAAATGCACTTGTGGCACAGGGAAAATGACCGCTAAACATCTGCTGCAAAATTGCCCGACATACGAGGACCAGAGAAAGCACATGTGGCCATCACCAGTGGCAACACTAGACAAGCTCTATGGCAGTGTCGACAGCCTCAGGATGACAGCTGCTTTCTTCGAACAAATTAAAGTTGACGTCTGACAGCGTACGAAGAAGAAGATATCATGCTTACACACATCTTTGATCCTCAGCTGTGATTGGCTGACTGTTTTCTTGCCTCACACCAACTGTTCATAGAGGGCATATCTTTGGGAATGCGACCATCTTCTATGTGACGAACATGACCAAACCATCGTAGTCTTTGTTGCCTAAAGAGAGTGCACATGATAGGGAGACTGATGTGAGAGAGCACCTTTGCATTTGTCACTGTCCCTCCTTATCATTCCAATAATGGATCGCAGGAGACGTAGATGGAAGGTGTTAAGCCTGTGTTCTTGTTTGGCATAAGTTGTCCATGTCTCGCTGCCATATAAAAGCATGCTGACAACACATGCATTGTAAACCATGACTTTGGTTTTAATTGTCAGTTTCTGGTTTTCGCAAACATGAGCTGTGAGACAAGACAAATGTAGCAGTAGATTTGCGACTGTCTATTTCTGTGTCATTAAACTAAACATTCAGTATGTAGCCAGTTTTTACTTATGCAGCACACAATATTTTGATTCTTTTTGGGGTTGACTTGTTATGAACATATTGCTTGAAAAAAAAAACATGCCACTGAAACTAATCATGGCTTCAACACTTAGGGTGTACAAGATCTGCACAATACTCTTGACCATAAACACTTGAATAGCCTAGTCACTAAGACTATTCATGAATCAAGCTTGTAATAGCACGCACACTTCACCTGATATCATTTCGATAATAGGCTTGACAACACACATACCTAACTGTAAACACACTATTACTATTCTGGTCACTGGCACTACAACATGTAATAGAGCTACAAGCCCCATCACTCCTAGACCTGTTCTATAAACACACTTCACTATCTATACTTCTACACAACCGTGGCCATTTGTTGCCAGTACATATGCTGTATGACTATTTTCCATCCATGATTTACTGACTAAGTATTTCTATCATGTCAAACTGTATCAATGAAGCAGATACAGATCTTGTTACATCTCAAGAGATTGTTCTGCTATGGATTTTAATATATATATGTATATACATATATTAGTGTTATTCTTCATTTTTTTATACTACAAAAGCACAATTTTCAGGTGGTAATTCTGCTTTGATTTTGTTGCATGTTCCGATCATGATTATTCGTGTAATAATGTTGATGATTCGACTGATATTATTCTATACTCTTCATACTTTCTTGTCCTAGTTTTCTTTGTACAGCTATAAAGATTGAACTTACCTGTGGTAATTTTGTCTGATTCATAAATGCTGTTGAGCTCTTTTTAGTCTGGTCTAATTCATTTATGTCTTGTAGTCCAAGGCAAGAGACACGACTGCATATGTCAAACATTTATGTCTTGTAGTCCAAGGCAAGAGCCACGACTGCATATGTCAAACATTTATGTCTTGTAGTCCAAGGCAAGAGCCACGACTGCATATGTCAAATAGTTGTTTTTCAGAATAACATTAATTAATATGAAACAAATTGAGCTAAAATGATGATTAATTGATTTAGATAATGATCTAAGACATGAAGTATTCATAATAAAATATATATTAGTGTTAAATGTCATTGTTGGGGAAATACCAATTCATTTGTATTCTTTTTGCTCTCTATGTCTTTTTATGCTATTCCATCAATGACATTATCTCTTTGCTTTTCATATGTGCCCTTGTCAGAGTCTAAGTTGGACTTGTATTGAATATCAATGTATAATCCAGATGCATAATTGGCATGATCAAATAGTAAGTAATTTTTTGGCTCTTGAAGTTCTAACTCCCTCATGTCGAAAGCCACAAGTTTAAATATTTACCCAAAACGTAAATACCCTTGGATTGGAAATAACTTGATAAAAGTAATTTCACCATTCTTAAAGCCAATTCAAAAAGCTAAGTGTCATTGCTAAGCAAATAAGTGAAAGATAGATGGTTGATTTTGGTCTCATAGCTTGGCAGCTGGTGTTTTATGTGCCATCGGTTTGGAATGAATGGTACTTTAGGAGTTACAGATATATGTGCCATCAGTTTAGGATGAATGGTACTTAAAGATTTGTGTTACATTACCCACCAGTTGTACACTTCACTACCCACCAGTTGTACACTTTTTTACCCACCAATTGTACACTTTTAGTATTTTGACTGAACGTTTGTTCCTGATTTAACAAATGTACATACCATTCCATCATCAGATGTGACACGAGAAGCAGTAGCTGCCATGAACATAGCTCTTGACCTACAAAATCAGGGCAAGACGGAAAAAGCCATGAAAGTGTTTCAACATGCTGTTGCTCTCGACCCTTCACATGCCGATATTCTCACAGCCTTTGGTGAATTCCTTGAATGGCACGTCAAGGACATAGTCAAAGCAGACCACTTGTACCACATCGCACTGGGACATAGCCCTGAACATGGCCGAGCTCTAGAGAACCGCCAGCGAACAGGTTTGTAAAAAAGGGAGATGCAAAATGTCAAGTCCTGTGTTACGAATGAGACAATTACAAAGAAACACTATTCTAGCCTCCAGCCATAGGTGACGATGGAAATTCTTCTTCTTGTGTTTGCATCTTTGATGTCTCTACTGTCAGATGCGTTCCTACGATGAACTTGACCTTTGTTTGGAGCTCCCCTTTAGCACTGTACAGTTTTTAGTTTAGTGTTGAGTGTGTTTTCCTTGACTGACAATAATAGATGCTTAGCAGTTTGTTTAGTCCACATTGAGGACACTTTTACATGCCAGTTCAGTCTATTGAATGGTGATCTGTCCCTGCTAGTCAAAGGTGAGATGGGCCTAGTTTGGTTGGACTTGCTCTTTTCTGACAGCCTGGATAGCTGTCTGTTTCATTAAATATGTAAATTTAATGTCTCCTTGTTCACAATGCCTTGTCTATTTTCAAGACCATCTGCCTTTACCTTCCCCAGTACGCCACAATGGAATTGTATCTAATGAAGTATAGTTGACTTACTGACAGCTATCTTGCTTGGTTTAGTCTTCATGTGCTGGAGTTTGGTACACTTGAGAGCTTGCGGTACAGATAGTGTATCTGTGGATTTGGCAGCCAGAATTTTGGTATAAATCATATTTGTAGCTTTTTCAAGTGCTTAAACCTAACCTGTATAGTTGGAGTAGAATTTACCAGTGAGAATATTCCATGTCTCACAATAGTTATGAGACAAAGATGCTAGCTCCTTCATTCTTGACAGCATTTGTTGCTGATCCATGTGTGTGGGCATGTATCCATGATTGCGGCTGATTCATGTGTTGGGGCATGTATTCGTGATTGTTTTAGATAATTTTCTTCAATCATACTCAGTGTAGCACCATCACTTTTGCAGATCATTATACAGCTGTGAGGCCAGTCATTGATGTTTTCATGTATGGGGTTTCATTGTCTTGTTCCAATGGTATTTGGTGTAGGGTGAGCCTCAGGGGCGTTGACTTCATGGGTATGTCTGGATGAGCCTCAGTGTTGTCTTCATGGGTAGGTCTGGGTGAGCCTCAGTGGTGTTGTCTTCATGTGTAGGTCTGGGTGAGCCTCAGCGGTGTTGACTTCATGTGTAGGTCTGGGTGAGCCTCAGGGGTGTTGACTTTATGGGTAGGCCTAGGTGAGCCTCAGTGGTGTTGACTTCATGGGTAGGCCTAGGTGAGCCTCAGTGGTGTTGACTTCATGGGTAGGTCTAGGTGAGCCTCAGGGGTGTTGACTTTATGGGTAGGTCTGGGTGAGCCTCAGGGGTGTTGACTTCATGGGTAGGTCTGGGTGAGTCAGTGGTGTTGTATTTATGTGTAGGTCTGGGTGAGCCTCAGGGGTGTTGACTTCATGTGTAGGTCTGATTGGTAGAAATGTATATAGAAACTTCTGTCCAAAAATGTAATTAATGAGACACAGAGAAGAGTTATGACCTGACAGAAATTATGGGTGTTGAAAAGGGAAATGATATACACGACAAGAGAAAGATGATGGAAAGATGGCAACAATATTTCAAAGAGCTAACTAATACTGGAGAAATAGCGGGAGCACAAGATTTCAATATAGAGATCACTACAGAGCTAGAACCGGATATAACTAAATCAGAGATACAATACGTTATACAAGCGGCACCATCAAACAAGTCACCAGGACCGGATGACATCCCTGCTGAACAAATAGAGGCAACAAAAGATATAGGAATAGTCTGGCTACGCAGACCATATAAGTTAATGTGAATTAAACGAGAGACACCAGAAGACAGTAGAAGTACAACAATACTCCCCATTAGGAAAAATGACAGCAAAAAGGACTGTACAAAATAGAGAAATATCATTCCTTAGCCTTACTAGAAAAAAGACTATGCCCAATCATAGAACCGCAGCTTAGCGAAGCACAAATGGGATTTAGGAAAAACAGGAGCTGTACAGGTGCAGTCTTCACACAGACAACTAGCGGAGAAAACAATAGAGTACGATCAGACTCTACACATTGCTTTCGTGGACCAAGAGAAGGCATTCGATCGAGTGGATAGATACAAACTGTGGACATCATTAGAACGTTATGGAGTAAATAAACATTTGGCCAATATATGTAAAAGTCTTGATGTGAATAGCCAATGTACAGTCAGAGCAAACGCAGGATGTTCTGACAAATATCATATTAGATTCTGTGTGCGGCAAGGTTGTGTACTATCCCCTTGATTGTTTATGACATACACACAATATGTAATGGAGGGAAACAACTTCAGTCATCATGACCAGCAGCAACCTCAGTGATCATGACCAGCAGCAACCTCAGTGATCACGACCAGCAACAACCTCAGTGATCACGACAAGCAACAACCCCAGTGATCACGACCAGCAACAACCTCAGTGATCACGACCAGCAACAATCTCAGTGATCACGACCAGCAGCAACCTCAGTGATCACGACCAGCAACAACCTCAGTGATCATGACCAGCAACAACCTCAGTGATCACGACCAGCAACAACCTCAGTGATCACTACCAGCAACAACCTCAGTGATCACGACCAGCAGCAACCTCAGAAAACCAACTGGAGTAACATATCAACAATTTGAATGAGGCCTGTACGGATTACAGTATGAAAATTAAAATAGAGGAATTTGAAGTTATGATGATTGGAAGACAAGAAATACAAATAAATATATTTATACAAAACCAACAAGTAAAACGGAAAAATGTCATGTACTTGGGTAACATAATCTCATCAAATAGCAAAGAAGACACTCAATTTCAACACAAATGTAATAAAGCAAGTCAAATAATTGGGCAAATGTCCCCGAAATTACAATGTAAACACGTGACAATGGATACAAAAAGAACACTATACAACACGATATCCCTACCCACATTGTGCTATCAGTGCTAAAATTTAACATTGACAAGCAAAGATAAAAGAAACATTGTAACAACAGAGATGAAATGCTTACGCTAGATGCTTAGAGTAACAATAATGATTGTAATCAGAAACAAAGATATTAGGAAACAAGTAGGTACAACACCAGTGCTAGACCTCATCAAGAGACAGCAAACCAAATGGTTTGGCCACGTGATATGTCAAATACCAGATAGTATCCCTCAGAAAGCAGTGCTATACAGACACAATGGATACAAAGTCAAGGGCTAGCCACGCAAAAGGTTGGTAGCAGAAATGACAGAAGCAGTCAAGCTCAACATGTACAAAGCACATACCAGGGCCCTGTCAAAAAACCTCTTCATAACCTGAAGCTGAAAGGAACAAGCTGGTTATGTGATGTTGATATGAGTTTATTATGTGATGTTGATATGAGTCTATTATGTAATGCTGATATTAATCTATTATGTGATGCTGATATGAGTTTATTATGTGATGTTGATATGACTTTATTGTCTTCCTGAAACATGCTCTTTATAGGGCCAATAGTTGAAGAGATTGACCAGGCACGCTTCAACAGAGTTGATCAGAAACGGACTCTCCTGCACAAAATACCACACAGTCACCCTGCTCTACGAAGGGCCAAAAAGGAAGCCTATTTTGCACACATCTATCATACAAATGCCATCGAGGGAAATACCTTATCACTGGCACAGACACGTTCGATTGTAGAGACAAGAGTAGCTGTTGGTGGGAAGAGTTTACGAGAACAGAACGAAGTATTGGGCTTGGACTCTGCACTTAGTTACATAAACAGGTATGTTGCAATACAATACGTACAATACAATATCCTTGACTTCAGTCCGGCGGGTGTGCCGTATGCAAAGTAGCCAACAATGTCCTGTATGTAGTCTGATCTTTCACCATGTCATACCATTTCTGACCAAGGTCTCTCAACAAACCATCTCACCATTGTATAGGTGAGCGACAGCGTGGTCGTGTATATGACCACCAAAATGTAATTCCGAGTGTCCATCTGTTATCTGGTATGCGCACCATATGGACAGTCCAGTGGTGGTTGCGAGACAACGCAGCCTCCAAGACATCTCGAAATAGAGTGCGTTCTCTGATTTCAGCATTGTATGTTGCTTATTAGATTTTAAATGGTGAACTAAATATAGTGTAACTTTAGCAAAGAAAAATGCATTTGCTTTGATGAATGTACTGTTCTGAAACCATTAACATTAGACATTGCTGTGGAGAACACTGTAAACAGAGGTCATCTGATCACCAGAAGTCACCCACTCATTTGACAAATGTTTTGGTACCATAGTTTCTTGATAATAAATTGATATATGGGTGGCCATCGAATCTTGGAATAACATTCGAGGGAAGACTAACGTTGGATAGAAGACTAACGTGTACAAATTTATAAGCATCAACAAAATGCTCAACAACAATAATAATTCATCCATCATTGTTGATGAGGACACCAACTTCATCCCATGTCGTACTGCACCCATGAGTCTGTGGGTATGCTTGAAACTGATCAAACCAATACCAGAGCGGAAAGACTTTTGACATGACTGGCAAACATAGTCTGCAGTTATCTCTGGTATTCCCTTTGCTCTAGACTTCCTGATTGCGCATCTATCCTGGGCTGCACTGAGTGATTGAGGTCCTTGCTGATTGCCCATCTATCCTGGGCTGCACTGAGTGATTGAGGTCCTTGCTGATTGGGCATCTATCCTAGGCTGCACTGAGTGATTGAGGTCCTCGCTGATTGAGCATCTATCCTAGGCTGCACTGAGTGATTGAGGTCCTTGCTGATTGGGCATCTATCCTAGGCTGCACTGAGTGATTGAGGTCCTTGCTGATTGGGTATCTATCCTAGGCTGCACGGAGTTATTGAGGTCCTTGCTGATTGGGCATCTATCCTAGGCTGCACTGAGTTATTGAGGTCCTCGCTGATTGGGCATCTATCCTAGGCTGCACTGAGTGATTGAGGTCCTTGCTGATTGGGCATCTTTCCTAGGCTGCACTGAGTGATTGAGGTCCTTGCTGATTGGGTATCTATCCTAGGCTGCACTGAGTTATTGAGGTCCTTGCTGATTGGGCATCTATCCTAGGCTGCACTGAGTTATTGAGGTCCTTGCTGATTGGGCATCTATCCTAGGCTGCACTGAGTGATTGAGGTCCTCGCTTATTGAGCATCTATCCTAGGCTGCACTGAGTGATTGAGGTCCTTGCTGATTGGGCATCTATCCTAGGCTGCACTGAGTGATTGATCCCCTCGTTGGTTGCAATGCCCTTTTTGCCTGCAGCCTTCCAGATTAAATCATTGCCAGGTTGACAGCACATCCTCCAGACTGTCCTTGAAATGCTTTTTCTGACATGCCTGTTCTTCTTTCACTCAGTTCCCTGTACAGGAGCATCTTTGGCTTGACTGGCCAGCACATTTCAGTTATACTTTCTGCAAAAGTGCATGACATGAACGCCAGGCATGCTTACTTCAGATAGGACTTCATTATCTGTGATATGGTCCTGCCAGCGAATAAGGAGTTTCCGACTCAAAACAAGTCATTTGGAAGTGATTTACCCTCCGGGCATCTCTCACATAGACAGTCCAACTCTCACATGCGTAGAGCAGGGTGAGGAGAATGGAGGCTTTCAGCTTAGTCGTTATGCTGATTCCTCGATGTTCCCATACTGTCAAGCACATGCCAGCAAAAGTTATGCTGGCCTTTGCTATTCTATTAGCCAGCTCGATCTCGACAGTGTGCTTCCTAGGAGGTAGACTCGATCTTCAACTGCCTATAACTACTGTTCCCTTACTGTAACTACTGTTCCCTTACTGTAACTACTGTTCCCTTACTGTAACTACTGTTCCCTTACTGTAACTACTGTTCCCTTACTGTAACTACTGTTCCCTTACTGTAACTACTGTTCCCTTACTGTAACTACTGTTCCCTTACTGTAACTACTGTTCCTTTACTGTAACTACTGTTCCTTTACTGTAACTACTATTCCCTTACTGTAACTACTGTTCCCTTACTGTAACTACTGTTCCCTTACTGCAACTACTGTTCCTTTACTGCAACTACTGTTCCTTTACTGTAACTACTATTCCCTTACTGTAACTACTGTTCCCTTACTGTAACTACTGTTCCCTTACTGTAACTACTGTTCCTTTACTGCAACTACTGTTCCTTTACTGTAACTACTATTCCTTTACTGTAACTACTGTTCCCTTACTGTAACTACTGTTCCTTTCCTGTAACTACTGTTCCTTTACTGTAACTACTATTCCTTTACTGTAACTACTGTTCCCTTACTGTAACTACCGTTCCCTTAGTGTAACCTCGTAAAATGTAAAACAGAGAATATCTGACTATGGAAAGCAAGATCTCAGAACTCCAAAGAAAAGGAAATGAGCTAGCCTTCTTGACAATGGCATATCACTGAATAGATAGAGGTATCTTTACAGAGATAACACATAGGGGAGAAACATTAAGAACATCGTGCCAAAAAGCTTGTCTTATAGGAAATGCAAGAATAACTGAACAAAGACACTGGCTACGAAGGACTGAGTCAGATGAGAATACAAAGTAAGTCTCAGAAGGAGGCTGGCTTGTCTCAATAGCTGATATCAAGTATTATGTTATTAACAATCTATACCAATGCAAATGTTTGGAAAAGTTGGCATGAACAACAAATAAATATCTAATGATGAAATGTAAATACAAATTGGTGCAGACTATGGTAACTGGGAAACTAGCAGTGTTGTGTTAGGAATGGCAGAAGTTGAAGATAGTCATGAGAGTGAAACAATGATAATGACTGGTGTCAGAGACAGCATGAGATAATGAGTCAGAGACAGCATGAGATAATGGCTGGTGTCAGAGACAGCATGAGATAATGGCTGGTGTCAGAGACAGCATGAGATAATGGCTGGTGTCAGAGACAGCATGAGATAATGGCTGGTATCAGAGACAGCATGAGATAATGGCTGGTATCAGAGACAGCATGAGATAATGACTGGTGTCAGAGACAGCATGAGATAATGACTGGTGTCAGAGACAGCATGAGATAATGGCTGGTGTCAGAGACAGCATGAGATAATGACTGGTGTCAGAGACAGCATGAGATAATGGCTGGTGTCAGAGACAGCATGAGATAATGACTGGTGTCAGAGACAGCATGAGATAATGGCTGGTGTCAGAGACAGCATGAGATAATGACTGGTGTCAGAGACAGCATGAGATAATGGCTGGTGTCAGAGACAGCATGAGATAATGTTAATGAATATATGGTAGCAATTGGATGAGCCTTAAGACATGAGAAATTGAACTCCTACAAGGATGTTTGGTGTTTGAGATTGATTCTATTCACAAGGAAGCACTGCAGGAAAAACTTTGAATTACTGAAGACATACAACACATATCACTGACTCCCAGGTCTGGTCCTGGCTCAAGACATACCATACACATCACTGACTCCCAGGTCTGGTCCTGGCTCAAGACATACCATACACATCACTGACTCCCAGGTCTGGTCCTGGCTCAAGACATACCATATACATCACTGACTCCCAGGTCTGGTCCTGGCTCAAGACATACCATACACATCACTGACTCTCAGGTCTAATCTTGGGCTGAAGATGCAGCGGGAACTTATAGCAAGCTGCTTGCATCAGGGTCAGTCAACCACAGATGACCAAAATCCTATTCAGCCTCAAACTGGCAGCACTGGAAACACGCTGTACCAGTATAGTCTGGCTAAGAGAAAAGAAATCACAGAGGAAAGGAGAACCTGATGCTCAAAATAGTCATTGAAATTGGATGTGTTGGGCTGAAAGGTGCAGGTATCGCAGCCTTGCTGTAAACTAACATGCCTCGTTCTTTTGAGAATGAGTGCCAAAGAAGAAAGCCACAATCAGCACCTTGTTGACAAAATGAAAATGTTCAAGATTGTTCTCTTGTCCTCAGCACTTTGGTTGGTCGTGTAGGACACTTGACTCTCCAAGACTTACTTGATATTCATGTTAGAGTTCTGGGATATGTGGATCCGACAGAAGCAGGAAGATTCCGCACAACACAGGTTAAATGTTTATTTACTTTGTTTAACATTCATTTCTTTTAAATGTCATCTGATATGCAATTTCAGTCCTTTTTATGGTTGACATTTTTTAGATGTGTGGCATAGCATTGACCACCCCGCAACAATCCTTCCTTCTGTGTAGCCTGGTCACGAGTACCAAACAATTAAATCCACTGGACACAAGTCTTGCTTTGGTTGATACATATGATTAAATCCACCGGACACAAGTCTTGCTTTGGTGGATACATATGACTAAATCCACTGGACACAAGTCTTGCTTTGGTGGGTACATATGATTAAATCCACTAGACACAAGTCTTGCTTTGGTGGGTACATATGATTAAATCCACTAGACACAAGTCTTGCTTTGGTGGGTACATATGATTAAATCCACTGGACACAAGTCTTGCTTTGGTGGGTACATATGATTAAATCCACTGGACACAAGTCTTGCTTTGGTGGGTAAGTATGATTAAATCCACACAATACAAGCTTGATTAAATTCTTCACAAAAACAACAATTTCCCCAGCACTGTCTTGTTAATATCACTCTGCTGGTTTCTATATCTGAGCTCCAGAATCGACAAAAATGGTGACTGCTCGAAAGAAATCAGAAGAAGACTAGCTATGGCAATGCAGAGACTGAACAGCCTGAAGAAATTATGGCAGGGCACCAACAAAACGATAAAAGTAAAAGTCTTGAGAGCCTGTGTTTTTCCTGTGGCAGCTTATGGCTGTGAATCATGGACGATTACCAAAACTTCTAGACAAAGAATCGAATCCTTCGAGTCAAAATGTTACAGAAAGATCCTCAGAATACCCTGGACAGAGAAAAGAACAAATGTAGACATTCGGCAAGAGTTGAGCATAGAAGAGAACTGGTTTATCAATTCCATTTTGGCTAGAAAATGCAAATACTTTGGTCACATCAAGAGACACAAGGTCTTGAGAGAACGGTGATGGAAGGTATGGTGCCAGGCAAAAGAGGAAGGGGTAGACCAAGAAGACGATGGCACCAAGATATCCAGGAGTGCCTGAGTATGACAGTGGCGGAAGCTGGAGTTTTGGCAAGGGAACGAGTTTCTTTCAGACAGACTGTGATGGGAGCGACGTTCTACAAAGGACATGCTACATGATGATGGTTTCTATAATCTGTGGTCTGAAATCTCTGTCGTCGTTCTAATCTACTTTATTCTGTTACTCAAGACTTTCTGGTGTCTGCACAAATAGTGGTCTCGACTATTGCTGAACCCAAAATCCCGTCCGTTGATCAAAGAACTTTCGTCTATGTATCTATTAGTTATTGGCTGGTTTTCATGAATATTATTTCTCTATCACAGCGACTGTCCTTCCTGTGTGTATCTAGCACGTATTAAATGAACACCTAATGACCGTTTTTATTCTAAACGTAGACTGGTCGTGTAGACCTGACATCTAATTCAGAGAGGCAAATTTATCATCTCTGGGAAAAATTGATCTGGTAAACTTCTGGACTGGTTTATGGTACTATAGGAATCCAGTGGGCTGAAGAGATACGTCTGAATAGAGGAATCTCCTCTGTATGTTCCTCAAAACTGCTATGAATTTCTCTGAGAGACAAGAGTTTGTAAAGATGGTTTTCTTGATTTATTGCCATTCTAGCCTAGAAAACACAGGGAGCCACATAACATAGTGGTTAGCCACGTGGCTTCGCAGCTGAGTGGTCCTGGGTTCATTCCCCAGTTGAGGCGGAAATGTTTTTATCAGACCACAATGGATCCTGGGTTGACCCAACCTCAAATGGGTACCAGTTCAGTCCGGGAAGTAAAAGCCGAGCCTTTGAAATGTGAGGTTGCTGACATCTGATACCCCTACGGCAGTAATTCTATGGGTTACTTTACTTTTTTTTTTTTAGCCAAGAAAACTAGAGGTAAATGAGAGGCAAACTATGTAGTTGGACTCTCTTGTTGAACTCGGGAAGTCATTTTCTGCTTCTAGTCGTTCCAAGTTGAAGTCTACTTGTTCACTGAACAAATCTTGCAAATCCTACTGCTGTACTGTACTGATACAGCTCTTGTGAATCCTACTGATGTGCTGTACTGGTACAGCTATTGTGAAACCTACTGTTGTGCTGTACGGTACTGGTAGAGCTCTTGTGAATCCTACTGATGTGCTGTACTGGTGGTACAGGCACATTCAAGAAAAAGAATTATATATACCAATGTTCTGTTGCTGAAACGTGGACTCAATCTTGTCTCTCTCGCTGAAGCCCAGGCTTTGGCACGCATTGGACACGCTAGCGTACCTTAGGTCAATTTAAACGATTGTTAATTTATTCTGACATTGGTCCAACTGCTCAAAATCTGGCCGATCTTTATTCTTAGGCTGGAGTCTTGGAAATGAAACAATTTGTACTAAAATGTCAAAATAAACCTTCTCTATTATTTTTCTACTATATTTTATTATTATTCTCACTATAAGACTGGTTAGGTCTGTGACAATTGGGGTTTCCAGAAAGGGTTTAAAAGTATTTTATCATTGTTCAAATACAATATCATGTTTTGTGTCAGAGACTCTCCATATCATGTGTTGTGTCAGAGACTCTCAATATCATGTTTTGTGTCAGAGACTCTCCATATCATGTGTTGTGTCAGAGACTCTCCATGTGTGCCAGAGACTCTCCATATCATGTGTTGTGTCAGAGACTCTCCATATGTGTCAGAGACTCTCCATATCATGTGTTGTGTCAGAGACTCTCCATATCATGTGTTGTGTCAGAGACTCTCCATATGTGTCAGAGACTCCATATCATGTGTTGTGTCCGAGACTCTCCATATCATGTGTTGTGTCAGAGACTCTCCATATGTGTCAGAGACTCTCCATATCATGTGTTGTGTTAGAGACTCTCCATATCATGTGTTGTGTCAGAGACTCTCCATGTGTGTCAGAGACTCTCCATATCATATGTTGTGTCAGAGACTCTCCATATTATGTGTTGTGTCAGAGACTCTCCATATGTGTTAGAGACTCTCCATGTGTGTCAGAGACTCTTCATATCATGTGTTGTGTCAGAGACACTCCATGTGTGTCAGAGATTCTCCATATCATGTGCTGTGTCAGAGACTCTCCATATCATGTGTTGTGTTAGAGACTCTCCATGTGTGTCAGAGACTCTCCTTGTGCGTCAGAGACTCTCCATGTGTGTCAGAGACTCTCCATGTCATGTGTTGTGTCAGAGATTATCCATGTGTGTCAGAGAATCTCCATTGCATGTGTTGTGTCAGAGAC
Organism: Ariolimax columbianus; assembly: GCA_036924085.1. Taxonomy (NCBI): domain Eukaryota; kingdom Metazoa; phylum Mollusca; class Gastropoda; order Stylommatophora; family Arionidae; genus Ariolimax; species Ariolimax columbianus. Next base: position 16,130 of record JAVGWX010000017.1, read on the forward strand.
TCTCCATATCATGTGTTGTGTCGACTCTCCATGTGTGCCAGAGACTCTCCATATCATGTGTTGTGTCAGAGACTCTCCATATCATGTGTTGTGTCAGAGACTCTCCATATCATGTGTTGTGTCAGAGACTCCCCATATCACGTGTTGTGTCAGAGACTCTCCATTGCATGTGTTGTGTCAGAGACTCGCCATGTGTGTCAGAGACTCTCCATGTGTGTCAGAGACTCTCTATGTGTGTCAGAGACTCTCCATATGTGTCAGAGACTCTCCATATCATGTGTTGTGTCAGAGACTCGCCATGTGTGTCAGAGACTCTCCATGTGTGTCCGAGACTCTCCATATCATATGTTGTGTCAGAGACTCTCCATATAATGTTTTGTGTCAGAGACTCTCCATATGTGTCAGAGAGACTCTCCATGTGTGTCAGAGAGACTCCATGTGTGTCAGAGATTCTCCATATCATGTGTTGTGTTAGAGACTCTCCATGTGTGTCAGAGACTCTCCATGTGTGTCAGAGACTCTCCTTGTGCGTCAGAGACTCTCCATGTGTGTCAGAGACTCTCCATGTCATGTGTTGTGTCAGAGATTATCCATGTGTGTCAGAGAATCTCCATTGCATGTGTTGTGTCAGAGACTCTCCATATCATGTGTTGTGTCGACCCTCCATGTGTGCCAGAGACTCTCCATATCATGTGTTGTGTCAGAGACTCTCCATATCATGTGTTGTGTCAGAGACTCTCCATATCATGTGTTGTGTCAGAGACTCCTCATATCACGTGTTGTGTCAGAGACTCTCCATTGCATGTGTTGTGTCAGAGACTCGCCATGTGTGTCAGAGACTCTCCATATCATGTGTTGTGTCAGAGACTCTCCATATGTGTCAGAGACTCTCCATATCATGTGTTGTGTCAGAGACTGTCCATATCATGTGTTGTATCAGAGACTCGCCATGTGTGTCAGAGACTCTCCATGTGTGTCCGAGACTCTCCATATCATATGTTGTGTCAGAGACTCTCCATATCATGTGTTGTGTCGACCCTCCATGTGTGCCAGAGACTCTCCATATCATGTGTTGTGTCAGAGACTCTCCATATCATGTGTTGTGTCAGAGACTCTCCATATCATGTGTTGTGTCGACCCTCCATGTGTGCCAGAGACTCTCCATATAATGTTTTGTGTCAGAGACTCTCCATATGTGTCAGAGAGACTCTCCATGTGTGTCAGAGAGACTCCATGTGTGTCAGAGATTCTCCATATCATGTGTTGTGTCAGAGACTCTCCATGTGTGTCAGAGACTCTCCATATCATGTGTTGTGTCAGAGACTGTCCATGTGTGTCAGATACTCTCCATGTGTGTCAGAGACTCTCCATGTGTGTCAGAGACTCCCCATGTCATGTGTTGTGTCAGAGACTATCCATGTGTGTCAGAGAATCTCCATATCATGTGTTGTGTCAGAGACTCTTCATATCATGTGTTGTGTCAGAGACTCTCCATATCATGTGTTGTGTCAGAGACTCGCCATGTGTATCAGAGACTATCCACGTGTGTCAGAGACTCTCCATGTGTGTCAGAGACTCTCCATGTCATGTGTTGTGTCAGAGATTATCCATGTGTGTCAGAGAATCTCCATTGCATGTGTTGTGTCAGAGACTCTCCATATCATGTGTTGTGTCGACTCTCCATGTGTGCCAGAGACTCTCCATATCATGTGTTGTGTCAGAGACTCTCCATATCATGTGTTGTGTCAGAGACTCCCCATATCACGTGTTGTGTCAGAGACTCTCCATTGCATGTGTTGTGTCAGAGACTCGCCATGTGTGTCAGAGACTCTCCATGTGTGTCAGAGACTCTCTATGTGTGTCAGAGACTCTCCATATGTGTCAGAGACTCTCCATATCATGTGTTGTGTCAGAGACTGTCCATATCATGTGTTGTGTCAGAGACTCGCCATGTGTGTCAGAGACTCTCCATGTGTGTCCGAGACTCTCCATATCATATGTTGTGTCAGAGACTCTCCATATAATGTTTTGTGTCAGAGACTCTCCATGTGTGTCAGAGAGACTCCATGTGTGTCAGAGATTCTCCATATCATGTGTTGTGTTAGACACTCTCCATGTGTGTCAGAGACTCTCCATGTGTGTCAGAGACTCTCCTTGTGCGTCAGAGACTCTCCATGTGTGTCAGAGACTCTCCATGTCATGTGTTGTGTCAGAGATTATCCATGTGTGTCAGAGAATCTCCATTGCATGTGTTGTGTCAGAGACTCTCCATATCATGTGTTGTGTCGACCCTCCATGTGTGCCAGAGACTCTCCATATCATGTGTTGTGTCAGAGACTCTCCATATCATGTGTTGTGTCAGAGACTCTCCATATCATGTGTTGTGTCAGAGACTCCCCATATCACGTGTTGTGTCAGAGACTCTCCATTGCATGTGTTGTGTCAGAGACTCGCCATGTGTGTCAGAGACTCTCCATATCATGTGTTGTGTCAGAGACTCTCCATATGTGTCAGAGACTCTCCATATCATGTGTTGTGTCAGAGACTGTCCATATCATGTGTTGTGTCAGAGACTCGCCATGTGTGTCAGAGACTCTCCATGTGTGTCCGAGACTCTCCATATCATATGTTGTGTCAGAGACTCTCCATATAATGTTTTGTGTCAGAGACTCTCCATATGTGTCAGAGAGACTCTCCATGTGTGTCAGAGAGACTCCATGTGTGTCAGAGATTCTCCATATCATGTGTTGTGTCAGAGACTCTCCATGTGTGTCAGAGACTCTCCATATCATGTGTTGTGTCAGAGACTGTCCATGTGTGTCAGATACTCTCCATGTGTGTCAGAGACTCTCCATGTGTGTCAGAGACTCCCCATGTCATGTGTTGTGTCAGAGACTATCCATGTGTGTCAGAGAATCTCCATATCATGTGTTGTGTCAGAGACTCTTCATATCATGTGTTGTGTCAGAGACTCTCCATATCATGTGTTGTGTCAGAGACTCGCCATGTGTATCAGAGACTATCCACGTGTGTCAGAGACTCTCCATGTGTGTCAGAGACTCTCCATGTGTGTCAGAGACTCTCCATATCATGTGTTGTGTCAGAGATTATCCATGTGTGTCAGAGAATCTCCATTGCATGTGTTGTGTCAGAGACTCTCCATATCATGTGTTGTGTCGACTCTCCATGTGTGCCAGAGACTCTCCATATCATGTGTTGTGTCAGAGACTCTCCATATCATGTGTTGTGTCAGAGACTCCCCATATCACGTGTTGTGTCAGAGACTCTCCATTGCATGTGTTGTGTCAGAGACTCGCCATGTGTGTCAGAGACTCTCCATGTGTGTCAGAGACTCTCTATGTGTGTCAGAGACTCTCCATATGTGTCAGAGACTCTCCATATCATGTGTTGTGTCAGAGACTGTCCATATCATGTGTTGTGTCAGAGACTCGCCATGTGTGTCAGAGACTCTCCATGTGTGTCCGAGACTCTCCATATCATATGTTGTGTCAGAGACTCTCCATATAATGTTTTGTGTCAGAGACTCTCCATGTGTGTCAGAGAGACTCCATGTGTGTCAGAGATTCTCCATATCATGTGTTGTGTTAGACACTCTCCATGTGTGTCAGAGACTCTCCATGTGTGTCAGAGACTCTCCTTGTGCGTCAGAGACTCTCCATGTGTGTCAGAGACTCTCCATGTCATGTGTTGTGTCAGAGATTATCCATGTGTGTCAGAGAATCTCCATTGCATGTGTTGTGTCAGAGACTCTCCATATCATGTGTTGTGTCGACCCTCCATGTGTGCCAGAGACTCTCCATATCATGTGTTGTGTCAGAGACTCTCCATATCATGTGTTGTGTCAGAGACTCTCCATATCATGTGTTGTGTCAGAGACTCCCCATATCACGTGTTGTGTCAGAGACTCTCCATTGCATGTGTTGTGTCAGAGACTCGCCATGTGTGTCAGAGACTCTCCATATCATGTGTTGTGTCAGAGACTCTCCATATGTGTCAGAGACTCTCCATATCATGTGTTGTGTCAGAGACTGTCCATATCATGTGTTGTGTCAGAGACTCGCCATGTGTGTCAGAGACTCTCCATGTGTGTCCGAGACTCTCCATATCATATGTTGTGTCAGAGACTCTCCATATAATGTTTTGTGTCAGAGACTCTCCATATGTGTCAGAGAGACTCTCCATGTGTGTCAGAGAGACTCCATGTGTGTCAGAGATTCTCCATATCATGTGTTGTGTCAGAGACTCTCCATGTGTGTCAGAGACTCTCCATATCATGTGTTGTGTCAGAGACTGTCCATGTGTGTCAGATACTCTCCATGTGTGTCAGAGACTCTCCATGTGTGTCAGAGACTCCCCATGTCATGTGTTGTGTCAGAGACTATCCATGTGTGTCAGAGAATCTCCATATCATGTGTTGTGTCAGAGACTCTTCATATCATGTGTTGTGTCAGAGACTCTCCATATCATGTGTTGTGTCAGAGACTCACCATGTGTATCAGAGACTATCCACGTGTGTCAGAGACTCTCCATGTGTGTCAGAGACTCTCCATGTGTGTCAGAGACTCTCCATATCATGTGTTGTGTCAGAGACTCTCCATGTGTGCCAGAGAATCTCCATATCATGTGTTGTGTCAGAGACTCTACATATCATGTGTTGTGTCAGAGACTCTCCATATCATGTGTTGTGTCAGAGACTCTCCATATCATGTGTTGTGTCAGAGACTCTCCATATCATGTGTTGTGTCAGAGACTCGCCATAAGAAAAACAGTGAATGTTTATTTGTTGAACATTATACACATTATAATAGTAATACTAAGCATGAGAATCGTTACGAGTTTTGTTATCGACACTTCTCTAACTATAATGACTTTCAAGAGTTTTGTTATCGACACTTCTCTAACTATAATGACTTTCAAGAGTTTTGTTATCGACACTTCTCTAACTATAACGACTTTCAAGAGTTTTGTTATCGACACTTCTCTAACTATAATGACTTTCAAGAGTTTTGTTATCGACACTTCTCTAACTATAACGACTTTCAAGAGTTTTGTTATCGACACTTCTCTAACTATAATGACTTTCAAGAGTTTTGTTATCGACACTTCTCTAACTATAATGACTTTCAAGAGTTTCGTGCAATTAGCACATGTCTTTATCTTGCACTAAAATTACCCAGAGTTCTATCATGTGGTCAGATCTAGCAAATTGTTCTATTCGCAGCCCATTTCGTTGATACAATGATGTCTATCTACTTGTTCTCAGTCCTAATCTCTGTCCTTGCTCGTCTGGTGGCCTTATGTCCCACCTCACAGCTTAAACAACGTATATGTTTTCCGAACATCTTGACTCGTCTCGACATCAGGAAAATGTCTACAGTGATCACATCTGTTGGTTATTCTTCTTCGTCGTCTGTTGTCAGGAACTCAGTGACTGCAGCTGTTCTCGTGTCTATGACAGATGACAGTGGTCCTGTTACTGTGGCTGTTAGACCAAGGGTAACACATGTGTCATGACGTGCTGTTCAGGACGACAGCTTCGGGTTGAAGCAGCACATCTCCGTCTGATGAGAATGCAGACGAATGCCACTCAGGGACTTGGAAGTCGATGTCACGCATGACACGTGTTTGCGACTACTCAAACAGAACATCACACACAGACAGATTCTTGCACGTGTGTGGTCTCTCATTTCCTTCCAGTGTTAGTTGCTTCGGTGACTTCTAATTCTATCTCTCTGTTCTTGTCGCTCACTGGCTATGTTCTGTAGTTTATCCTAGCTTCTGCTCTGGTCTATATCCTACCTACTAACTGCACAGTAGTCGTCTCTTCTCTGCTCTTTCTGATCTTCCCCTAGAACACTCATCCCCCATCTTATATTCTAAGCTCCTCGCTTTGGTCAATGACTTATGTTTATCTTGAGTCCATTCCCTCAACTTCATTTGAACTGGCGTGTCGCCAGAGAAATGAAAGCTTGTTCTCTTTAACCTACTATGTGACCTAGAAGGTTGTGGAATTCCCAGTAGAAATCGTGGGAAGGTAACCATTTGGCTGGACAGTCTTAAACGAGTATTGTTTGAGAATTCAGAACAATGACCTGTTCAATGAACTCAATCTCTCGGGCAGGGTTCTCAAGCTATGTGTGGGCACTGTAAGCAGTTTTTTCAGGGCTTACTGGGCGTTGGCTTGTTGGAACCTTGTAACTCTGTTAAAATTTGTTATCATACATTCATGTTTAAAATATTATATTACAATCAAGTTTAAAATATTATATTACAATCAAGTTTAAAATATTATATTACAATCAAGTTTAAAGTATTATATTACAATCAAGTTGAATATGTTATATCACACTCAAGTTGAATATGTTATATTATAATCAAGTTTAATGTGTTATATTATAATCAAGTTTAATGTGTTATATTATAATCAAGTTTAATGTGTTATATTATAATCAAGTTTAATGTGTTATATTATAATCAAGTTTAATATGTTATATTATAATCGAGTTTAATGTGTTATATTATAATCGAGTGTAATGTGTTATATTATAATCGAGTTTAATGTGTTATATTATAATCCAGTTTAATGTGTTATATTATAATCGAGTTCAATGTGTTATATTATAATCAAGTTTAATGTGTTATATTATAATCGAGTTTAATGTGTTATATTATAATCCAGTTTAATGGGTTATATTATAATCCAGTTTAATGTGTTATATTATAATCCAGTTTAATGTGTTATATTATAATCCAGTTTAATGTGTTATATTATAATCGAGTTTAATGTGTTATATTAAAATCGAGTTTAATGTGTTATATTATAATCCAGTTTAATGTGTTATATTATAATCCAGTTTTAGTGTGTTATATTATAATCCAGTTTTAATTTGTTATATTATAATCGAGTTTAAAGTGTTATATTATAATCGAGTTCAATGTGTTATATTATAATCACGTTTAATATTTATCATACAATCAAGTTGAATATCTGTCATCGTACAGTCCTGAAGTATCTGAATCAATATTTGTAAGCTTGTATAGTGGTCTCATCATTTGTTTTAGTTATAGAAGTGTGGAATAGATACCACTTTCATGTCTCAGAAATAGAAGTATAGAAAGGCTTTGTTATCCGCGCCTTTTGACTTGAAACACCTGGTTTCAGCACTGCATTTTTGGGACCTGGTTTGCCTTCCCTGTTTAATTTTTATTCACTAAGCCAGGCTGCATGCGTGCAGTCTGTATCCAGGGTTGCCACATGGAGGCGGGACTTGTCAGCTAAGGTTGGCTGGCCTTGATGCAAGCAGCTGGCTGCTGTCAGCTCATTGGCTGCTGCATCTTTGGCACCCATTCAGTTCAGTCCTCTTGTACCGGTGAGCAGTATGATGAGTTTCTTGGATCAAGTGTCATTGAAAGATTACTCTTTTCTCATCTATCCATTTTCCATAAGGTCTTTCTCATGTGGGAGTTGGTCAGGACACATTCTCATGAGATGACCGAGCCAATGTATTTTCTGTCAGTATTCAAGACAAGGGATAGTTCCCACCATATTTCTTCATTCCATCTCTCCAGGTAGCACCAAGTGTCTAAGACTTTTCATTGTCCTCTCTTGGACCCTGAATGATAAGAGCCAGGTCCGACACTGACAGCACATGGTTGTTATAAATAAACTGTTCATCAGTTGTTATAGATACACATCAGTTGTTATAGATATACTGTTCATCAGTTGTTATAGATACACTGTACATCAGTTGTTATAGATACACATCAGTTGTTGTAGATACACATCAGTTGTTGTAGATACACATCAGTTGTTATAGATACACTGTTCATCAGTTGTTATAGATACACTGTTCATCAGCTGTTATAGATACACTGTTCATCAGTTATTGTTTAGCTCATGTTCGGGAAGTCATGACACTTAATAAGTCACAGTGGAGTGAATTTCTCTATCAAGTCTTCCATCTTCTGAGAAAATTCTCCACAAATATTTGAGCTCAAGCTGAAGTGGACCCAATGATCTGCTCGTCCTCGTACTTTGATTCAATAATTATCATATTATATCTTGCTGTAGAATCTGACTGGCCAGGATAATTATAAATGCAATTCTGCAGAAAATAAGGTCAGAGGTCAACAAAATCCATAACAACCTCAACAGTTCCTCTTCATTGGCTACCTTCCCAGTGGCTACCCTCCCATTGTGGAATCACAGGGAACGAGAATGCTGATGCCCTGTCCAAAGCAGGTGGAAAGATGTAGCAACTTATCCACACAGTGTCTTACCAAAAACTATCATCCACAATCAGTACAATTCAAACAAATTAGTGCATCTACTTAGAGTTGCAATGTGGATTTCCATCTAGAAGATCAGTGATCTCTTTACGACAGTCACAAGAAAATCACGCGAGTAGAACAAGCCTTTTTATGCAGCTTTCATCGACCTGACAAAAGCATTCGATCTCATTAGCATGACTGGACTCTTCAAAATCCTCTAAAAAATAGCCTGCCCTAACCAACTGCTGCAGTTGATAGTGTCATTTCATGAGGATATGAAAGGGACAGTCCAATTTGACAGTAATGCATCCCAGCCATTCAGTATTCACAATGGTGTTAAACAAGGCTGTGTCTTGGCCCCAACACTATTCAGAATCTTCTTTGCACTGCTACTGAAACACGCATTTGGTAATACAACAGAAGGAATTTGCCTTCACACTAGATCAGATGGCTGTCTTTTTAATCTTACGAGACTCAAAGCTAGAACCAAGATCAGGGAAGTTACTGTCAGGGACTTGTTATTTGCTGATGTCGCTGTAATTGTCACTCAGTCATCATGAACTCCAGAGATTGATGGATCGCTTCTCCCAGGCGTTCGAAGATTTTGGCTTCACAATAAGCCTAAAAAAAACAAATATGCTGGGACAAGACTTAGATGCCACCCCAATCATCACTATTGATAACTATGAACTTTCAACCGTGGACCAGTTAACTTACCTGGGGTTTCTCATCAATGATATGGCAAAGCTGCTGCCATATTTTATCGTCTCACAACACATGTCTGGGAAAGCCCCAAACTTGCAGCCAAGGCCATGGTCTACAGTGCATGCGTCATCAGCACGCTTCTGTATGGTAGTGATGTGGATAACTAATGCCAAACACGAGCAAAAGCTCAACACCTTTCACCAATGGTGCCTGAGATCTATTCTTGTCATCTCATGGAGAGACAAGGTTACAAATGCAGAGGTGCATTTTCTCACCAGTCTGCCAGGTATGTACACTCTCCTTTGACAATGAAGACTGTTAGGACTTGGCCATGTTCATCGCATGGAAGTTGCATCTAGTTATTCTCTATGGGCAGCTGAAGATACATGAAAGTGGAACATGAAGGCAGTGGATATGGATCTGACATCTTGGGAAGACATAGCTGCAGACTGATCCAAATGGAGATGTCACCTGTAGAACCACCTCAGGCTGGGTAAAAATAAACTCTAGACTCTGCCATCTCTAACCCCCACCTCAATCTGGTCATCCCCTGAACCAATCTTTTATCCTATTATCTTCCTCATGAAATCCAGGGATAGAGGTGTGGTGTCATCTGTACAGATGTTCTGTAGCCAGTAAGGTCCTATCTGTACAGAAGTTCTGTATCCAGTAAGGTCCTAAAAATCCAATGCAAAATTTGGTTGAGATCAGTGGAATGATTTAAAATTGTATAACAAACCAGCAGAGTTCGAGTTTAATATATACAGATAGGCTGTGACAAGGGCGCTCATAAGATCTTGCAGTCTATCTAGTCTTCGTACATCAGGCTCTGGCCTTCGAGTCTATCTTGTCTTCGTACATCAGGCTCTGGTCTTTGGTAGGAAGTGGTTCATGTATTGAGTGAGGACCCATATCTGAGGTTGCTGGCTTCCGTGGTTATTTGACCCACGTAAATGAACAGCAGTCCTGAGAGCACGCATTCCTTTCAAACACCTGTGGTTATTTGACCCCAGTCCTGAGAGCACGCATCCCTTTCAAACACCTGTGGTTATTTGACCCCAGTCCTGAGAGCACGCATCCCTTTCAAACACCTGTGGTTATTTGACCCCAGTCCTAAGAGCACGCATTCCTTTCAAACACCTGTTGTTATTTGACCCCAGTCTTGAGAGGACGTATTCCTTTCAAACACCTGTGGTTATTTGACCCCAGTCCTGAGAGCACGCATTCCTTTCAAACACCTGTGGTTATTTGACCCCAGTCTTGAGAGGACGTATTCCTTTCAAACACCTGTGGTTATTTGACCCCAGTCCTGAGAGGACGTATTCCTTTCAAACACCTGTGGTTATTTGACCCCAGTCCTGAGAGCACGCATTCCTTTCAAACACCTGTGGTTATTTGACCCCAGTCCTGAGAGCACGCATTCCTTTCAAACACATGTGGTTATTTGACCCCAGTCCCGAGAGCACGCATTCATTTCAAACACTTGTGGTTATTTCAAAGCTCTGTGGTTATTTCAAAGCTCTGTGGTTCATTCAATTGTTTTATCACATTTTTATTACAGCGCTATCAACCTTGTACTCTAAAATCACCCAAAGTTCTGCCAGTCAAAAGCAAAAAGCTGTCTTGGTACCCAAAGTGCACTAACCTTCAGAAAATGCAAATGTTCATAAATAAGTGTTCACTGTACGCAGAGAAAGACTTGCCTCTTGTGCAATTTCATGACAGGTTATGCATTGATATTCCAGGATAAGGTGTTCCACAATCTCAATATTCACAGGAATGACTGGTGGGTTGAGAGCCACCTCGGCTAGGATCATCACTCACATTCAAATGTCTTGCTGTGGCTGAGCATCTCATCACTGTATTGTGGCTGCGCATCTCATCACTGTATTGTGGCTGCGCATCTCATCACTGTATTGTGGCTGCGCATCTCATCACTGTATTGTGGCTGAGCATCTCATCACTGTATTGTGGCTGAGCATCCCATCACTGTATTGCGGCTCAGCATCTGATCACTGCATTGTGATTGTAGACTTCTGTAAATTTCCTCAGGTTTCACGCCTTCTTTCACAAGGAACTTCATCACAACATGCTGTTCCATGCAAGCACTAACAGAGTTGTCCGCCATTTTTATTTGTCACATGACTGGCCCATAGCAAGAAGGCCACCTATCAGCAATAGGACACAAGTGCTCTTAACTACTGATAGTAGTTCCAGCATGTTATAGCCCATTCAGGTACAACTAAAACACAAAACGTCCCTTATTTTATTATATTGTTCTTTCGCTTAATTGCCATGAGGAGAATCAATTCAGTCCATACCGTTACGGAATCTTTCATTAGAATTGCTAAAAGAAGCATATTTCACAATTTACTACAAGGAAGTTCTTCTTCTTCTTCATCGTATGCAGTCAGACAGTAACATTTATTTTTTCGAAAAAAGCAGCGGTCATCCTGAGGCTGTCGACACTGCCATAGAGCTTGTCTAGCGTTGCCACTGGTGATGGCCACATCTGCTCTCTCTGGTCCTCGTATGTCAGGCAGTTTTGCAGTAAATGCTCAGCGATCATTTTCCCGGTACCACTCGGGCATTCGTCGGTGCCACATATCTTCAATTTGTTGAATACTACAAGGAAGTTCAAGCCTAGACATTAAACAAAGATAAATATCAAGTCTAGTTTTTACACGTAAATTGTGGAAAGTGATGGCTGATCCATTCCTTGGTACCAGATGACATGTACTTGATTGTGTTTCAGGTTTACCTGTGTGGTAATAATTCATGTATTCCTTGGTACCAGATGACATGTACTTGATTGTGTTTCAGGTATACCTGTGTGGTAATAATTCATGTATTCCTTGGCACCAGATGACATGTACTTGATTGTGTTTCAGGTATACCTGTGTGGTAATAATTCATGTATTCCTTAGTACCAGATGATAGATACCTTAATATGTTTCAGGTATATGTGGGCGACTTTACTCCGCCTGCTGCCCGCGAGCTGCTGGAGCACATGGAGCAGCTGGTTGACTGGCTTAATTCTGAGGAAGCTCTGGCACTTCATCCAATAGAATTTGCAGCATTGGCCCATTACAGATTGGTGGCTATCCACCCATTTTATGATGGCAATGGACGGACATCTCGACTCTTGATGAACCTCATTCTCATGCAAGCTGGCTTCCCTCCTGTCTCCATTGAAGTCAGTGACAGGCTGACATATTATGAAACATTACAGCTGGCCAATGATGGAGACATCAGACCATTTATTAGATTCATTGCCAAATGTGCAGAGAGAACACTGGATGAATATTTGTCTGTAACATCTGAAGAATCGGAAGTCATATTGCCTTCCTATATACAAAGATAAGTTTATCTGTAGGTGGTAGGGCTCTTACCTTTCTCTGTACAAAGATAAATTTGTTAGTCTTAGTGCTCTTACCTTTCTCTGTACAAAGATAAATTTGTTAGTCTTAGTGGTCTTACCTTTCTCTGTACAAAGATAAGTTTATCTGTAGGTGGTAGGGCTCTTACCTTTCTCTGTACAAAGATAAGTTTATCTGTAGGTGGTAGGGCTCTTACCTTTCTCTGTACAAAGATAAATTTGTCTGTTGGTGGTAGGGCTCTTACCTTTCTCTGTACAAAGATAAATTTGTTAGTCTTAGTAGTCTTACCTTTCTCTGTACAAAGATACATTTGTTGGTCTTACTGGTCTTACCTTTATCTGTACAAAGATAGATTTGTTGGCCTTAGTGGTCTTACCTTCTCTGTACACAGATGTTGGTGGTAGGAATCTTACATTTCTCTGTACAAAGATAAGTTTGTTGGTCTTAGTAGTCTTACCTTTCTCTGTACAAAGATAAGTTTGTTGGTGGTAGGAATCTTACCTTTCTCTGTACAAAGATAAGTTTGTTGGTGGTAGAAATCTTACCTTTCTCTGTACAAAGATAAGTTTGTTGGTGGTAGGGCTCTTACCTTTCTCTGTACAAAGATAAGTTTGTTGGTGGTAGGGCTCTTACCTTTCTCTGTACAAAGATAAGTTTGTTGGTGGTAGGGCTCTTACCTTTCTCTGTACAAAGATCAACTGGGCTCTTTTGGATCATGATTTTTAAAGAACAAAACATTTTTGAAATGCAGTTTCATTCTGGCACAAACATCAACCCTCATCCTGGCAGTGTCAGTCAACGGACAATTCATAATAGCTGTCCATCGTTGTCGATGTGGACAATTATACCACAACAAATAGACGTATTGGACAAATAGACATTGAACTAGTTCATCAATTCAGGAGATATAAAAGCAAACATAGCTTTGCTGAGAATATTCAAAACATTTGATCAGCGACACCACAAATAGGAAGTAAAAACACAGAAGTGAATTGAGATATTTTCTGTATAATGTTCACTGAAGTTTGTTCTGAATTTTTTGATCGATGTTCTTCTGAAATTATTTGGTCAATAGCTGCCATAAGTGAACAACACTATCTCTCTACTTGACTCTCTGTGGCTATCCTTCATGATATGTCTCAGATCTGATTCATTATTTCCATTTAGGTTTCTACTGATCTTGGCCAAGTAGTCTTAAGTCTGTCTCTCTTTCACTAAGATTTGTGGGGTGTTTGAGGCTGGGTTGTTGGTCATGCATGACTTCAAAATGTGTGGGGTGTTTGAGGCTGAGTGGTCGGTCATGCATGACTCCAAAATGTGTGTGGTGTTTAAGACAGAGTTGTTGGTCATGCATGACTCCAAAATGTGTGGGGTGTTTGAGGCTGAGTTGTTGGTCATGCAGGACTCCAAGATCCGTGGGGTGTTACTCTCTAATCACTTGCTGCTGCTCAGATCTTATATTTTGTTTGGCAACTTTGTGAAGATGGTATACACTGTCTTGTCACAATTTATTTTCAGTTTCCATGTTTGGTAGTGATGTAGTCTCCTTTGTTCTCCATTTAGCCTTTGTGCCTCAATGACTTCATGGCTCAATGGCTTTGATCAGACACGTCTTTGTACCTCACTCTCAATATCTTCATGGCTCAGTGGCTTTGATAAGACCTCTTGGTGCCTGTGTAACTACTGTGTAACTGTGGCTACTATGTAACTCCAAATTCTAAACTCTCCTTGTGTTCCTGGCATATAATTTTTTTTTTTTGCCGTTCGCCTTGGTGTGCGCTGCACTGCGGTTTTTATTTTGCGCCTGTCGGCCCTGTGCATCCGACTTCAGCATGCATTTTATGTAAGGGTCTGCTTTCTCCTGCATTTTATAAGGGTTTGATTCCCCGGGGTAACGGCCGGTGCTGTGATGGGGATCGAACCCAGCACCTTCTGGTTGTAAGCCGTGTCCCTCAACCACTAGGCCATGTGGTCCCCTATTCCTGGCATATGATGTTAGATCTCTCAAGGGACCAATAGAGACATGTGTTTCCTCTCCACTACATTGTTTGGTCTCTCAAGAAACCCAGAGCCTATAGATATTTTCCAAAGAGACATGGATACAGCTGGATTAAGATCAATCTGTATTACAGAGGAAATGGGTTTTTAAAAAATGGATTGATGGAAAGTGGATAAATGTCCAGGTCAAGATGGTATTCATCCAAAATTGCTGTTTGAAATTAGAGACCAACTAGCAAAATCATTGTCTATATTATGTTCCCAATCACTTGCAAAAGGGATTGTTCCAGGGGATTGGAAAAATGCAGGAGTGATCCCATTATTTAAAAAAAGGGTAAAAAATCAGATCCAACAAATTTTAGATCAGTGAGTTTAACGAGCATTGTCTGTACATTGTTAGAGTCAATAATCAAAGAAAACTTTGTAATGCATTTAGACAAATTTAATCTAATCAGAAATTGTCAGCATGAGTTTAATACAGGGAGATCATGCTTAACAAATCTATCCGAATTCACGGAGGAGGTTACTGAATTGATAATCTAGATTTTGTAAAGGCCTTTGATAGAGTACCTCATCAAAGATTATTTCGAAAGTTAAAATCACATGGAATAGGTGGGAAAGTTGCCAAATGGATTGAAAATTGGTTAACGGGAAGAAGGCAGAGGGTGGGCATAAATAAGGAGTACTCTGAGTGGTGTGAAGTGAACAGTGGAGTGCCACCGGGCTCAGTTTTGGGACCAATTTTGTTCTTGATATATATAAATGATTTTGACAATGATATCAGATCCGTGATTGCAAAATTCGTTGATGACACAAAACTATGCAGTACTGTATAATCTAAAGCAGAAGTGGATACATTGAGTTTGGATTTAGATAAATCAAGAATGGTCTTCGAGTTGGCAAATAGAGTTGTAAATAAATGTACAGTCATCTACATAGGTAGATCAAATATGGAACATAATTTCAGAATGGGCGATAACATTATTAGAATAATAGAAAAGGATAGGGATCTATGAATTATAATACATCATACAGGTAAAGTGTGTGAGCAAGTCCAGGTAGCAGTGAAAAAGGCAAATGCAATGTTAGGTATGAAAAAATAAATATTAAACATAGGTGCAAGGAAGTGATAGTCAAACTGTATAAAGCATTAGTTAGACCTAGATTGGAGAACTGTGTACAGGTGTGGAGTCCTTATCGTAGAGGAGATATAAACATGCTGGAAAGATACAAAGAATAGTGGTAAAACTGATAATGGGATTCTATAACAAGTTTTTCAAAATACAACCACCTAAAAGAACAAGAGGGCATAATTACAAATTAACTAAAGAAAGATTCAGATTAGATATTAGGAAATATTTTTTTTGGTCAGAAAGTGGGGAATGCTTGGAATGCATTTGCACAGGAAGTAATGGAGACAGGGACAGTTAATGCATTTAAGAATAGATTGGATGTGTAAAGCTTTTAGAGCAAGGAAATGTAAATGAAACTGGTTGTATACAGGCTCTTGTAAACCAGTATAAAAATGTTGGGTGGCTGTATTTTTTAAAAACTTGTTATAGTCTAATTTATCCGTTCCTTTGATCCTCTTATAAACCTGTATTGTCACCTCGAATTCTTCTCTTTTCTGGACACTGTAGGCCGGTTTTTCTGAGTCTTTCCTCAGAACTGTAATTCTGGAATCCCACTATCAGTTTTGTCGCTCTTTTTTGTATTCTTTCCAGCATGTTTATATCCCCTCTTTGATAAGGACTCCACACCTGTACACAGTACTAAAATCTAGGTCTAACTAATGCTTTATACAGTTTGACTATCACTTCCTTGCTCCTATGGTTAATATTTCGTTTTATCATCCCTAACATTGCATTTTATTTCTTCACTGCTACCTGGACTTTCTCACTCACCTTTCCTGTATGATCTATTATAACCCCTAGGTTCCTTTCCTTTCTATCTTTCTAATATTCTTATCGCCCATTCGGTAATTATGTTCCATATTGGATCTATCCATGTGGATGACTGTACATGTACATAAGCCAGGAGCATGTCAGGTAGTCAGGATATGACTAACAATATCAAGGCCTGTGTGATGTTAAAGACTGTGATATTATGGCATGGGGTAATATGAACTGTGTGATATCATGGTATGTGTGAGTTCATGGAGTGCGATTATGTAATGAACTGTGATATAGTATCATTGACATTGGGATCTTGTTGACTTCTTCTTCTTCTGCGTTCATTCTCAATCGTCCTCTACCAAGCCCTGTACAGGTCTTCGCAAGTAGCAGGATGTAGTCCGGAGAACGGAATGCGTTTCTGTGATGTCATGTGTATGTGATGTCATGTCTATGCTATTTTATGTTATGGACTGTGATGTCATGTCTTATGTGATGTTATGCACTGTGATGTTATGTACTGTGTGATGTCATGTCCCTGCCACAGATAGCACAACCGTGATGAGGAGGCTGTCTTGCTGGGGTGTCGGCAGTCGCTATGCTCCTTCCAACTGACTATCTCCAAACAGCTCGATCCTGAGTAATCGTTTCCCAGCTTTCGGGTGGAATATCACAAGACCATGTCCCTCTTGCATACGTCCTTGAATCACAGTGAGGTGCGGCTGATTCTTCTAGATCCAGTGGCCAGCTGTGCATAGAGGATATCCTTTGGCAGCCTCTCATCTTCCATACAGTAAACATGTCCTAACCATCGAGGACGTCGTTGGCTCAACATTGAGTACATGCTGGGAATGCTTGCTCGCTGTAAGACCGTATTATGTGACACTCTCTCTTGCTGTAAGACCGTATTATGTGACACTCTCTCTTGCCACCCAATCCCCAATATCTGCTGTAGACACCTCACGTGAAAGGTGTTGAGCCGCCGTTCCTGTTTAGTGTAAGCTCCAAGTCTCGCTTCCATACATGAGAGTGCCAAGTCTCGCTTCCATACATGAGAGTGCCAAGTCTCGCTTCCATACATGAGAGTGCCAAGTCTCGCTTCCATAAAAGAGAGTGCCAAGTCTCGCTTCCATATATGAGAGTGCCAAGTCTCGCTTCCATACATGAGAGTGCCAAGTCTCACTTCCATACATGAGAGTGCCAAGTCTCGCTTCCATACATGAGAGTGCCAAGTATCGATATCGATTCCATACATGAGAGTGCCAAGCCTCACTTCCATACATGAGAGTGCCAAGTATCGCTTCCATTCATGAGTGCCAAGAACGCAGATCTGATAGACCCGGATCTTAGTGTAAGATGGCGCATTGTTCTCCCAGACTCTTTTCGCCAGGCGGGACACGCCCATAAATCTTTATGGAGTAGGGGAGTGCCCTGTGGCAGACCTTTTGTCTTTTCCAGATTTATTGTGAATCCAAACTGCTTGCACCACTTGACGAATCTGTCCCCCAATCTCTGGAGCCACATCATCAGCATTGGTCACTGGAACAACATCATCAGCATTGGTCACTGGAGCCGCATCATCAGCATTGGTCACTGGAGCCACATCCTCAGCATTGGTCACTGGAGCCACATCCTCAGCATTGGTCACTGGAGCCACATCATCAGCATTGGTCACTGGAGCCACATCATCAGCATTGGTCACTGGAGCCACATCCTCAGCATTGGTCACTGAAGCCACATCCCCAGCATTGGTCACTGGAGTCACATCATCAGCATTGGTCACTGGAGCCACATCATCAGCATTAGTCACTGCAGCCACATCATCAGCATTGGTCACTGGAGTCACATCCTCAGCATTGGTCACTGGAGCCACATCATCAGCAAATAACATCTCCCTAAATAACACCGTCCTCACCTTGGTTCCTTGCACGCAGTCGGAACAGGTTAATTAAACAGCCGCCCATCTGATCTGACGAGCAATAAGCGCACGATAGAAGATTATTATTGTCTTGGCGCTCGAGTCTGATTGATTGATTAACTGGATTCTAGTGATGTAACTCAATCCAAACACTTTAAGGGTCCATGACAGTGACCAACTACCATGTGTCGTACTTACTCTGCCGTATTAAGGGTCCATGACAGTGACCAACTACCATGTGTCGTACTTATACCCAAAGAAAAAAAACTTACCAGACACAGGAAGCCCAAAACATGTGTTCAGGTTATTACTAGGTATGTTCAAAAAGTATCCGGTCTGAATTTTTTTTTCAGCGGAATCAAATGAAGCATGGGAGTTGTCCTTTGGCAGGGATGTTATGAGAGTTGTTCTTCCACAGGGATGTTATGAGAGTTGTTCTTCCACAGGGATGTTATGAGAGTTGTTCTTCCACAGGGATGTTTATGAAGTTGTTGTAGCAGATGGAACAGGATCTTGCTCTTTCTAACGTATCTAAGGCCACTCCTCGTCTATCCTCCTTAACCAGAAGAATTTAACACAACTAACAAACTACTAAAGAACACTATCACCGAACATTGGTAAACAAATTCTTTTTACTTCCTCTTTTCTACACTGGCACTCTTCTTCTATTCACACCACTCACTCACTCCTATCCATGGATTACCTATCCTAACACTCTCCCTACCGCTACACCTAAACTATCGTCAACGGTCACTTTGTCCGTGCTTGGCCTGCCGTGACGCAAGTCCGAATTATGGCAGAATGACACCGATGAGTACTTCGTGCTGTGACCCCAACCCAGGTAGATCGCCCTTGGTCCTGTTCCTCAGTGCAGCTTGTTGAACTGCGTGGTGGATGTCAGGAAAAACTAAATAAAGCAGCCACAGGTTTGAACGACGTGTGTTGAACAAAGGTCGGCTGACCACGTGACAACTGGTCGCGGGTCAACACACGTTTCAGATGGCAACGTTCGCTCCCACAGCAGGCAATTATGACTGACAACGATTCAAAATATCGCCTACGTGGCTGGTCTGGTCACAACCCAACTTAGATCAAATGCTACTCACAATTGAAAACTGAACACCTTGAACTGGAGTGCAGACGATGTGACATCCAGTTCAAAATAAAGTGGCCAACTCGTTCAAGGAGTCGAGCGCTGGGAAACCTCGTGCTGACAATCTCTTCACTGTATAGCTCTGCAAATCGTAGCGTCACTCCTTTCAGTGTATCGCTCTGCAAGGCCCGTCTCTCTGCAAATCATAGAGTTTCTCTTCTTCAAATAGTGTAAATAGTCTCTCTGCAAATCGCGTAAAGTCCCTCTTCTTCATTCTCTTGCGGTCTGCAAATCGCGTAAAGTCCCTCTTCTTCATTCTCTTGCGGTCTGCAAATCGCGTAAAGTCCCTCTTCAACGTATCGCTCTCTAACTCGCGTAAAGTCCATCCTAGCTCTTTTTGTTGTTGCTGAGATGTTTGCCTCACTAGTTTCTACTGGCGGAGGCGCGCCGTTTTCCACCCCAGACCGTAGTCCATTGGGCGATATCAGGACGCATAAACCAGTGCTTGGATGTATGTGTGCGTCTGTATGTACCTATGCTAGGTTTGTGCGCCCTCAGAAGCTAGCCCAACCAAAGTGCAATGGAAGGGCCTCACCATAAGGGCGCGTGTGAAAGTTGTGCAAGAGTGTGACTGTAGGACAGAGTGAGAGGGTAGAGAAGAGTTGCCCCCAGGGTGAAACCTCTTCTACCTCCATCCTAGCTCCCGGTTCGTCATCGGCTTTTAAAATACCAGACTATTTTCCTAGTGGGCGCTACTTTTCAAAATGGCGTCACTATTACTCCACCACGGTACATGCTGACGTGAGTGGTCCGGTCAGAAGAAAGGCCCACCTCTAAATTGATACAAGTATACAACTGCGCTTGCATGTTACCATAGCCATCAAAATGTGTCAGTTGGGAGACAAGATTTGTTTGCCCAGACTAAATCTGTCACACATCTCCCATAGCCAGAGAAAATAAAGGGTTTATAAACTCCTTTCTTTTGCCAACATATATAACTGACTTTAAACTGCTTTAAATCTCCCCTACACCATGCTCACAAAAATTCTTTGGTAAAACAATACATCAGAATTTGAACTCCCCTGGATTCAACCTGTACATAAATTTTGCTGTACCGACAGCGGTTTTATAATATAAACAATGGGGCAGCATGCCTTCCCATATTACGCACATGTCAGTAGGCATCACCATGATCCTCTACCCATTACTATATTCTTAGGCTATCGCCTGCTAAGAGCGCCAACCACGAGTCAAATCTGGTCTCTCTAGTCTTCAAAACCCATGATGTATCCTGCGTCTCATGAACTCCATCAACTCTGAGGCAAACCCTCTCAGGTGTCCCTAATCTTCATCATCCCTGAGACAACTGCCTTCTCATGTCTCTCTAATCTTCATCAACCCTAAGGCAAATCCCCATCAGGTGCCCCCTGAGGTAAACAAACAATGAAAAGCAAACAAGATCCACCCAAAGGTCTCCCTACATAAATCAAATACAAACATCGGGAAAAAAACACATTTATATAATAGTAGTGGTGTCCCCTTGCTGCGATTGGATTGGAAAGCGACGTCAGATTGTTGCTGCCCTGAAAGACACCGTTAGGTGTGGCCATTACTCAACTGAGTAATTCCTATTATTGGCCAAACAATAATTCAATAATAAAATGGCAAACGATTCTATTCATAGAAATTACATCAACCAAGTCAACTAACTTCATTAATCTGTCAACTGAACATAATACATACACACTCAAAGCAATATAATTCATCATGCAATAATAAGACAGGACACAGTTTTCGCTTTGTGTACAAAAACACAACACAAGTTTTCGTTCAATGTGTGCACACAAAAAAACTTACGGTAACGGCTCTACTATCAAGCTACCCCACCATCCGACTTTCTCGGGAACCTGTCATGGCTAACTAGAATGCTATTCCCCACCATCCGAGTTTCTCGGGAACCTGTCATGGCTAACTAGTTTGCTATTGTTTTCACATGACAATGGCCTCTTACAACAGGCTTATCCGTCTAGTGATTGTCATGGCTATCGTCTGTCCGAGGACATAACTCTGGTGACTATAGCTCATCATATGTTATTGTCGTCGCCTTTTGCGACTTGCACTCAGTGTAGCAGTGAACATATTCTCTGGACCTGTACAAGACAGTGTTCCCCAGTGCCCAACTCGGGTCTTACATCAATATTTACCTACCAGTTAAAAAAAATAACGCTTCCATCTTGCTATACAATGCAAGGGAAACAAATGCATTACAAAAATTCATACTCTTAGACCGGGGGGGGGGGGGGAATCTCCCCGTTTACCCTAGTTCATTATGGGGCTAAAAAAAATTGCGTGTATAAACGAGTATTTCATTTATTGACCCGCTCATAATACGTGAGGTCCACATTTACATACTCTCCAACTCACAACCAATGAAGCGCGACAACAGGAAAAAAAAACAGGGCTGCTGCTGTGGAGAACATTTTCTCCATGGACCTTAGGAACCCCATCATGACTTCTTTTTTCACTGCCGCTGCCAGGGGAGGTTTTATAACAACCTCCATTACCCCTTTTTCGGTCTAGCCTTCTTCCTACCTACTCCTTATCCCTAACTGATGCCGTCTCTCGTTGGCTCTCACTACAGGCACGCTATCTGCTACACCGTCTGAAAAAATCAGGACCGTTCATTGGCCACGAGCTCGTCTCTTCGGCTGGCCTGCATCTCTTCTGCGTCCATTGGGATGACTGATAGCAGACAGGGGTAAAAAAGCGAGGCAGGAGTGCATTTAACCAGGGGACAAGCCTGGTCATAGCACGGAGATGTTGTTCGCCTGGTGTGCGGACATATTTCATGATCAAGGGCTGAGTCTCAACAGTCCGCAGTGAGGTGGCTGCTCTACTGCTTACGACACCCCGACCGGGAACTAGGTCTTTTACTAGTGGTTTCACACCTCAACGCCGTATGGGCTGAATATCGAGCAGCTCCCCGCCCGCTTTGATCGGCGGGACGGCAGAGACCTTTTTCTGTGGCTCGACCGGGTCGGGCTGAGATGCGAGCGCCAGATCCCAACCATGTCGTTGTCTCCTGTTCCAGTGGTGCTGAGATTCAGGGCGGGATTCCGGCTTAGAGGCGTTCGGCCGTAATCCCTCAGATGGTAGCCTCGCACCATTAGCTTATCAGCCAGGCACGTGGACCAAGTGTCTGAGACCGGCGACTCCTATCGAATTGAGCAGGATTTCCGTAGCAACGCCCTGTCCTTAGTAGGGTAAAACTGACCTGTCTTCCGAAGGTCTAATACCAGCACCCGTTCCCTATTAGACCCAACGAATCAAGAGAGAGCTTTTAGTCAGTCAATGACCAATTGTCTAAAACCTGCGATTCCTCTGGGATTGAGGGGCGTGAGATTAATATAGGAGAAAGGGGGGGGGGAGAACTGATAGAAGAAATTGGGGGGGGGGGGGGGTGCAACGGAAGACAAATAGATGGGGGCCAATATGAGGTTTTAAGAAAAAGTATGGAAGATATTAATGCCATGCGGTTGGAGACAACCCATGCTGGAGATAAGTCTATTCTCAAGGGCGAATCGATGACGGTCGTCAGAGAAGCAAGAGACTAGACCAGTATCACTAACGTCATCCTTACCCCGGTGCTCAGGAGCATTGAAATGGCTGGCAATTGGGGAACCCATGCGGTTGGGGATATCGTTGAGGTGTTGGCGGAAACGCTCCCGCAGTTCCATTCCCGTTTCCCCAATGTATGTCTTACCACTCTGGCGGCAGATGATCGAACTACCACGTGTTCCTTCCTCTTTTCGATTCTGAATTTGCTTGCCTACTTATTTACATAAATGTCCACATGTTCTTCCCCGACAACACTACAGCGAAGATTCTGTCACCATTGCAAGAAATTCTGGAACTCGGCACCATTTATTTATTCTTATGTAGCAGATGGAACATGATCTTACTCTTTCTAACGTATTTAAGGTCGCTCCTCGTCTATCCACCTTAACCAGAAGAATATAACACTACTAAAAAAAAACTACTAAAGAACACTATCCCGTAGCAAACCAAATGTGCATCCTTATTACTGTATGTGGCCTCATCCAGAGGCAGGTTTTAGGAAAGACAGAGGGACCCGGGACCACATATTAAATTTAAGGAATATCTATGAAAAATGTAGAGAGTTTAATGTAGACCTGTACACATGTTTCATTGATTACACTAAGGCCTTCGACACGGTAAAAGATCAAAATATGTGGAGAATCATGAAGGAAATGGGGTTTCCTTTGCATATAGTCCATCTCATTGAAACATTATACCAAGATCAATAAGCCGCTGTCCGAGTATCTGTGCAAACATCAGATTGGTTTGCAGTACAAAAGGGAGTCCGACAGGGATGTATACTCTCACCTTATTTGTACAACATATATGCGGAATGTATAATGAGAAATGTGCGAGAAGATGAGAACATTGAAAGTTTCGACCCATTTACGATTGGGGGGTACGAGATTCCAGAGTTACGATATGCAGATGACACAGTGATACTATCAAGAAGTGCGGAAGGGCTAGAGCAGCTACTTTCAGCCGTTAATGGACATAGTAAAGATCAAAATCTGTTCATAAACAAAACAAAGATAATGACCACTGATAAAACACAATTTCAGCATAAATTTAAAGTGGGTGGTGAGGAAATAGATCAGGTTACACATTTTGAATATCTGGGCTCCAGAATCGACAAAAATGGTGACTGCTCGAAAGAAATCAGAAGAAGACTAGCTATGGCAATGCAGAGACTGAACAGCCTGAAGAAATTATGGCAGGGCACCAACAAAACGATAAAAGTAAAAGTCTTGAGAGCCTGTGTTTTTCCTGTGGCAGCTTATGGCTGTGAAGCATGGACGATTACCAAAACTTCTAGACAAAGAATCGAATCCTTCGAGTCAAAATGTTACAGAAAGATCCTCAGAATACCCTGGACAGAGAAAAGAACAAATGTAGACATTCGGCAAGAGTTGAGCGTAGAGGAGAACTGGTTTATCAATTCCATTTTGGCTAGAAAATATCAATACTTTGGTCACATCAAGAGACACAACGGTCTTGAGAGGACGGTGATGGAAGGTATGGTGTCAGGCAAAAGAGGAAGGGGTAGACCAAGAAGACGATGGCACCAAGATATCCAGGAGTGCCTGAGTATGACAGTGGCGAAAGCTGGAGTTTTGGCAAGGGAACGAGTTTCTTTCAGACAGACTGTGATGGGAGCGACGTTCTACAAAGGACATGCTACATGAGAGAGGCCTCATCCAGCTGCAACCAAAATTCCTTCCCTTTTATTCTTTCAGTTAATCGTTGAGATCGTCCGCCATGTCTTGGATTCTGCGACCTGATAGTATTGCTAGACAAGAGCCCCTTTGGCGGCAGTTTCCCCGCAGACTCACCAATCATAATGTTCACCAAATCTACAGCAGCCGGTAGAATTATTTGTTCTGGGATGGTCTGGGGCTTTTTACACTTGGCGACTCTATACACACCATTCTATGCCGCTAGCAAAACTTTGCTTGGTATTGACACCTCCTGAGAAAAACGGAGCTTTTGGCTTTTTAAATTCTTTTAACTTTCTGGTCTAATAGTCGCAAGATTTACCGACCATGTTTCCATTACTGGTTTCTAAACCACGTTCTAGTTTACTTGGAGCCATGTACTCTGGTGCCAAAACGTTCATACACAGTACACACTTCTGTCTCTCTTCATTGTTGAAATGTGTCCATGTCAAGACAAAATGCAAACTACAGTCGTATTTACGACATGTTCGCTTCTTCACACCAACGCCACTAGTTTTGTGGTGCGCCCTCGCCACTTTTTCACATCAACGCCACTAGTTTTGTGGTGCGCCCTCTCCACTTCTTCACACCAACGCCACTAGTTTTGTGGTGCGCCCTCTCCACTTCTTCACACCAACGACACTAGTTTCTGGTGCGCCTTCTTTATTTTCACGCATACAACGCTAATTACTTATGTTCATAAAAAATTTCTCAATCTTTAAGAAGATGAAGAGCAATTTTGAAATGTTTATTTGATCACAACACAGTTCGACTTGTTCCACCATCAATAAATGAGGATCGGAGAGACCAAGGAACGAGTAAGTTCGATCAATAACTAGCTAGAACTAGCACGATCCAGTCACTATACTCACATTGAATTATGGAACTGTTTACCAACTTTCAGCGCCGTCTTTATTAAAATGTATCAACCATCCACCTCCATGATCTCCCCCCCCCCCCCCCCCCAATTGCCCTTAGATGTCCTATCATCGCATCAACACATGGACGGTCCGATTCTAAGACCACGAACGCTAAGTGTTATATCTGTGAAAATATTGGAATATTTCGCACCACCAATCTAAACCAGCCACAAAACATAGTTTTTGAACAACTGATCTACAAAGTAAAAGTGGCCAACTCACAGAGACAAAGCGAACTTTTAGATTTCCAGATGACATCCGGACGTACATGACTAACAGACAAGAGTTGTCCAGGAAACCTCGTAGCGAGATTAATGGTGTGCCAGCGCCCAGATCAATCCGAATAAGGACTGCACAATTGAGCACTTTTTGAACAACTCTCGAAGGCTGACCCAGCCCCCACCCCCGACCACGTTAGGGAAATTAGCAATACTATCAGTGCTGTTGTGGAGAGTGGTACCATGTGGGTCTTAAAGTAGTCGAAGTCTCGTACGTTGTCAGAAGGGTGTGCAAAACACTATGACAGAAACACAGGTGTAGACGGGCACCAGGGATCGCATCCCATTGCACGAATTTGATATCTCTATCCCAAGTGAAAGAGCTGCCATCTTGGCTTCACAAGCTCCAATCATGGGCACGTTAGTGATGGATTGAAGTGACATTCTGAAATCAATCGATGACCGTCTGCTGGATGAGGACAACGCAATAGATGAAGCAGCAATCCACAGGCTGCAAAGTTTCGACATTAAACGAGGTTCGAGCGGAGTGGGGCGCATGAGAGGACGGCGTAGGAGAGTGTACAACCAGCGAGCTACAGGGACCATCAGCATCCATACCTTACGCCATTTGATGAGAGAAACTGAGCACCTATGGGTGTGCCCGGTGTGCACTGACGTCAATTCTTAGAAACAAAAACATCATGAATCAAGACCGGGACGTCATCGATGGCACAGGCAAAAATACAGAAGAAAAAAAATATATGACAAGTCACCGCAGCCGAGGCGATATCCAAGTGAGAAGAATATGACCACACCAGTGATAGAATGATCGAGAAGAATATGGCCACACCAGTGATAGAATGATCGAGTACCAGATTGTCATTATAACCTAAGCAATGAATGCAGAAAATGGGACAATGGGAGAGCAGAGCTCGAAGTAAATCAGCTGATAAATCAGAACACGCAGAATAGTTGTACCGTCATATACAACGACAGATCAGTGATGTGCAGCGAGACATCAGGATGGTGCTTCTCAGCTAGCGTGAGATGACAGGTTGTTGCTGAGCGAGACATCCGATGGGGCTTCTCAGCTAGCGTGAGATGACAGGTTGTTGCTGAGCGAGACATCAGGATGGGGCTTCTCAGCTAGCGTGAGATGACAGGTTGCTGCTGAGCGAGACATCAGGATGGGGCTTCTCAGCTAGCGTGAGATGACAGGTTGCTGCTGAGCGAGACATCAGGATGGGGCTTCTCAGCTAGTGTGAGATGACAGGTTGCTGCTGAGCGAGACATCAGGATGGGGCTTCTCAGCTAGCGTGAGATGACAGGTTGCTGCTGAGCGAGACATCAGGATGGGGCTTCTCAGCTAGCGTGAGATGACAGGTTGTTGCTGATGGGAATGGCGCATTCTTGTCAATTATCTCCATTTTAAGAATGGAGATGGAAGCGGTGACCTTGGCACTGAGATGGCTTCATGAGAGATACTCAAGCCGAACTTCAGAATGCACTAAAAGGATTGCTGAGGTACGAGTGGATAACAGCTGGTAAGGCCTGAAACCTCCAGGCGTTGACATGGATCTACTGTCCTGGTCATGCTAGAGTTCATGTCAACAAAAGAGCTGACATCCTGGCTTCACAAGCTTCCATTATGGACACATTACTAATGCTAGAAGGGCCATTTTGAAATCGATTAATTTGCCGTCTGTTGGATGAGGACACAGCAATAGATGAATCAGCAATCCAGAGGCTGCAACGCTTCGACATCAAAAGAGGTTCGAACTGAGTGGGTTGTATAAGAGGACGGAGCAGGAGAGTGTACAACCAGCGAACTACAGAAGTCATTAGCATTTAGACCCTTCGCCATTTACTGAGAGACACTAAGTACCTATGGGTGTGCCGAATGTGCAGTGAAATCGATTCGTAGAAAGATATTTATTTTTTATGTTTGGCAACATTGGTCCTGACATTTATATTTGTCAACTTTATGGCTGTTGTAATCACCAACCAGCACATACACACTACCAATGAGCTTGTGTTCGTTCAAAGAAGGGAGAGGGGTATGATCAACCAGACGACAAGAGAAGATACTCGCAAGTGGATTGTGTGACGCTGATTGGTGGATGAAATGGCGTGGCCATTCTTTGGATACAAATATACTACTGTAACGGGACGCCGTTGGCTAGTGGTTAAGGGACAACTAGAAGGTGCTGGGTTCGATCCCGATCACAGCACCGGTCGTTACCCCGGGGAAGCAAACCCTTAGAAAATGCAGGAGGAAGTAGACCCTTACATAAAATGCATGCTGAAGTCGGATGCACTGGGCCTAAGGGCGCAAAATAAAATTCACAGTGTAACGCAAAATCGCCTTGGGAAATAGATAAATGAGGCGAACGGAAAAAAAAAAAATACTGTAACATGGCGGATGTATAGTTTCCTCTTTCAAACAGAACAGACTCGGGGCAACCAACACAGTTATGTCACGAGAACGAATGCAATGCACATTATGGCAACACGCATACCCCATACAACATACTAACCACACCACATACCAATCCCCAGTTACGCCCACACCACAGACGTACGCACACACACACACACACGTACACACACACACGCACGAAAACGCACACACACATGCACGCACTCACGCACGCACACACACACAAGTGCACACTCACGCACTCACGAACGCACACACACACATTCACGCACACACACACACACACGCACACACACACACGCGTGTAACGTGGATGACCCTAACAAATGCTCTAGTGAATTTGGTAACCTAATTAAGGCGATGAAGACTTACGTATGTTTATCAGTAAGTTAAATCGCACGACATTTACTGTCTGTAATAGTTGTTTTCTCTAGTCTATGGCAGACACATTAGTGTTAGTATGACAGACAGTCAGTAAGTAACAGACATTGTATTATAAAGTGCATGGGAGAGCATGTAGAACGGAAAATCGTATTTCAGGACACAAAATGGCTCTTTAGCAATCTCGTTGTGGGCATTATGGAGATCTAGCAGTTTGCGCATGCGTTAAATAGCGTAAAACATGGCCGCCGTACTGTCGACTTGCATTGTGGGAGAGCAGCCAGGCGTTATTCGTTTTGTTTATGCGTGCGCGCGTGTGTGTGCGTGTGTGTGTGAGTGCGTGTGTGCGCGTGCGGGCGTGCGTGCGTGTGTGCGCGTGAGTGTGCGTGTGTGTGTGTGCGTGCGTGCGTGTGTGTGTGGTATGTCAGAGGGTGTGAAACCTTCTAATAACTTTTGTGTGGGGTCAAAGGGTGGGAAACCTTCTGATAACTTTTTGTGTGAGGTCAGAGGGTGTGAAACCGTCCGATAACTTTTTTGTGTGGTCAGAGGGTGTGAAACCGTCCGATAACTTTTGTGTGTGGTCGGAGGGTGTGAAACCTTCTGATAACTTTTGTGTGTGGTCAGAGGGTGGGAAACCTTCTGATAACTACAGAAAAAAAATTAAGATTTAGTATGGAGACAGTTGATCCAGTCAGAGGAGAACGTATGGATGGAAGCGTGTGGATGTATGTTTGGAAGGGAGCGTATGGATTGGAGCGTATGGATGGGAGTGTATGGATATACGTATGGATTGGAGCGTATGGATGGGAGTGTATGGATGTATGTATGGATGGGAGCGTATGGATGTATGTATGGGTGGGAGCGTAGGGATGTATGTATGGATGGGAGCGTATGGATGTATGTATGGATGGGAGCGTATGGATGTATGGATGGGAGCGTATGGATGTATGGATGGGAGCGTATGGATGTATGGATGGGAGCGTATGGATGGGAGCGTATGGATGGGAGCGTTTGGATGGGAGCGTATGGATGGGTAGAAAGTTTCAAAACGGAAGAGATAATGTCATTGATGAGCCGTGGCGTAGGAGATCAGCAAATGTGGCCACTGAGACAGTAAAACAGCAGATCAACCAGCTAGTCCGTGAAAGCAGGGAAGTTACTATTGATGAAATAGCCGTATATTTCAACATGAGTCACGACACTGCGTCTATGATGACCTCGGTTAAATGAAAGTGTGAAGCAGATGGGTCACAAGGCAGATTACAACGAGCCAATTAAGGATGGGCTCAATTGGATAAAAGTCACACCAACACATTTGTCTTCTAGTGGACATACACAAGCTAGTGGATAGGTGGGAAAAGTGCATTGGAATCCCACAAGCTAGTGGACAGGTGGGAAAAGTGCATTGGAAATCCACAAGCTAATTGACAGATGGAAAAAGTGTGTTGGAAATCCACAAGCTAGTGGACAGGTGGGAAAAGTGCATTGGAAATCCACAAGCCAGTGGACAGGTGGACAAAGTGTGTAGCCTGGCACGAGACCATGTTATATTATTGAAACTGCTGTTACTTAATGACTGCCGCTGGTATTATATGTTTACCTAGGAAGAGTGGTCCCGCCCTTTTGTTTTGTACCCGTGTCAACTGTTACATAATTGACATTGAAGGCGAGTCAGCTGTTACAAGCACGACCTTGAAGGCGAGTCAGCTGTTACAAGCACGAGCTGGAAGGCGAGTCAGCTAATACAAGCACAACCTTGAAGGCGAGTCAGCTCTTACAAGCACGACCTGGAAGACGAGTCAGCTGTTACAAGCACGACCTTGAAAGCGAGTCAACTGTTACAAGCGCGACCTTGAAGGCGAGTCAGCTGTTATAAACACGACATTGAAGGCAAGTCAACTGTTACAAGCACGACCTTGAACTCAAGTCAACTGTTACATGAATGACCGTGAAGGCGAGTCCGCTGTTACAAGCACGACATTGAATCATGTGTGACAGCTGTAAAACATTCGGAATGTATAGCGCAGGAAATTATGCATGAATTATTTTAGTGGTCCGCCGCGGTCGTTGTGTATGACAAGGACACGAATAGCACCACTGCCCCATAGAGAGCGTGTGGTAAGAGGCGATTAACTAGGTGACATGGTATAATACCGGCACGGTAAGGTGGTTTGTTTAGAGCAACATAGATGGCGCCTAACAGACTGCGTATCTACTTTGATCTAGTGTTTGAGTCTGTTAAGATGTATTCGCACATTGGTTAACCACCCTCCACGGCACTTGTTCCAATACAGCGAAGTAATAAGCTGCTCGAGACTAGTCCGCTAAGCAGGAAATCCTCCCTCCGGCTACATCCAGCTCATACCAGAGGTGGGACCTGCACAGGGGCATCTGTCACTGTAGGAGTACGGGTCGACTAAGTGGGACCTGCACAGGGGCATCTGTCACTGTAGAAGTACGGGTCGACTAGGTGGGACCTGCACAGGGACATCTCAGGTCGACTAGGTGGGACCTCCACAGGGGCATCTGTCACTGTAGGCGTACTGGTCGACTAGGTTGGACCTGCACATGGACATCTCAGGTCGACTAGGTGGGACCTGCACAGGGACATCTCAGATCGACTAGGTGGGACCTCCACAAGGGCATCTGTCACTGTAGAAGTACGGGTCGACTAGGTGGGACCTGCACAGGGGCATCTGTCACTGTAGGCGTACTGGTCGACTAGGTGGGACCTGCACATGGACATCTCAGGTCGAATAGGTGGGACCTGCACATGGGCATCTCAGGTCGACTAGGTCGGACCTGCACTGGGGCATCTTAGGTCGACTAGGTTTTACCTGCACAGGGGCATTTCAGGTTGACTAAGTGGGACCTGCACTGGGGCATCTGTCACTGTAGGATTACGGGTCGACTAAGTGGGACCTGCACAGGAGCATCTGTCACTGTAGAAGTACGGATCGACTAAGCCTAAGCCTAAGATCTCAGTTTGACAAGCCCCTAAGTTAGTTTAGTGCAAAGTTAATAGTGTTACTGTCTGTAGAAACCCACGACGAGGCCGGCGGGGGAGAGAAAGAATCCATTAGGGAGAGTAGAGCTGGTCTGCGACCATTGACCGACCTTTTATGTGGAACTGATGTTCCTTGTCGTCCTGTATCAGAAACTGGTTACCTGTTTTCTGCAGACAGGATGGGCGGTTAAGACACGCAATGATTTCCGTCTACATCCCAGACACATAATTGTAGTTGCCAATGACTATTTATTCGAGGGCATTTTTTGTATTTAGTTACCTGGACCTGTCGTCGAGTTGACGACAGTCAGTTGTGTCATCTATTAGCTGTCACGTGACAGCTGACACTTGATAGACTTTGGCTCTGTTTTATGACGTAATGATGTTAGCTTGACCCACTTAACTGCAACTACCCCAGGGAGCCAATCTGATTTCATTGTTGCAACAACTCGCCAATTATTTGGGCTCTACTTCCTGCCCTGTTCTGTCTAATAATGACTTAAACGGCCTGGATCGCTGGGGGCTGAGAACGTTGTCTTTCTAACAATGGTCTATCCTAGCCAAAGCTTTTCAACAATCAATTAGTAGTCCAAACTGTATTCTGGTGCAGGCCCTATTGTTCGTTCGTGGAGACCTGTTTCGGACTCGAATGTACCTGCTTTGTTTAAATTGGTTCAGGTAATGGTTCTCAAAGCATATATAGAGAGAGAGAGAGAGGGGGAGCAGAGGAGGAGAGGGAGAGGAGGAGAGGGAGAGGGATAGATGGATAGAGGGAGGGAGAGAGAGAGGGATAGAGGAATGGGGAGGTAGAGGGAGAGGAGGAGAGAGAGGGGGATAGAGGGAGAGAGGGATGGAGAGAGAGAGGGAGAGGAGAAGAAGGATAGGGAGAGGTAGAGGGAGAGGATGAGAGGGAGAGGATGAGAAGGAGAGGGAGGGAGATAGAGAGGGAGGGATAGAGAGAGGGAGAGGAGGAGAGGGAGAGGGAGGGGGAAAGGGGGAGAGAGAGAGGGAGCGAGGGAGAGGGAGAGAGTTGGAAGGATAGAGGGAGAGAGGGAGGCAGAGAGAGGGAGAGGTAGAGAGGGATGGAGGGAGAGGAGAAGAAGGAGAAGGAGGGAGAGCGAAAAGGAGAGAAGTAGAGAGAGGAGGAGAGGGAGAAGGAGGACGAGGGAGAGAGGGTGAGGGACAGAGGCAGAAGGAGAGAGAGAGAGGGAGAGAGGGTGAGGCTGACCTCTCTGTTTTATTTAGCAACATTCAGGAGCATAACCAACTAACACCAACATGACCATCTACCAACCAACATAACCAACTAACACCAAAATGACCATCCAACAACCAACATAACCAACTAACACCAACTTAACCAACCAACACCAACATGACCAACCACCATAACCAACAAACACCAACATGACCAACCAACATACATAACCAACCAACATCAACATAACCAACCAACACTAACATAACAAACCAACACCAACATATCTAATCAACATAACCAACGAACACCAACATGACCAACCTACATAACTAACCAACACCAAC
Source organism: Ariolimax columbianus (assembly GCA_036924085.1). Taxonomy (NCBI): domain Eukaryota; kingdom Metazoa; phylum Mollusca; class Gastropoda; order Stylommatophora; family Arionidae; genus Ariolimax; species Ariolimax columbianus. Next base: position 49,234 of record JAVGWX010000017.1, read on the forward strand.
ATGACTAACCAACATCAACATAACCAACTAACACAAACATAACCAACTAACACCAACATGACCAGCGAACGTCAACACAACCAACTAACACCAACATGACCAACTAACACCAACATGACCAACCAACACCAACATAACCAATTAACACCAACATGACCAACTAACACCACCACAACCAACTAACACATTCATGAGCAGCCAACATCAACATAACCAACTAACAGCAACATGACCAACTAACACCAACATGACCAACCTACACCTATATAACCAACTAACACCAACATGATCAACCAACACCAACATAACCGACCAACATGTCCAACCAACACCAACATGATCAACCAACACCAACATGCCCAACCAACATGACCAAACAACACCAACCTGACCAACCAACATAACCAACCAACACCAACATTTCCAGAAGTCTCTCCGACATCCCGTCCAAAGTTGCTCGCTGTTTAGAGATTGGTCGCCATGTAAATGTGCACGTGAAATGTGATATTATTCCGCGTGACGTCCGGAGGCAGGAAATGAGAATTCCTGTTGTTTGCTGCTACACGTCCGATGTGTCTAGGAACTAACGTTAGTGTAAACCCGCATCTGCTACAGGACACCAACATTAAGCCACTACCGATGTTGTCTCACGTGTCCGGTCTAGCAGCCTACTGCCAGCTCATACAGTCGTAACACTACAAACTCAGCGCTAGTTTATTCTTCTCATTGTTTACTTTCAGTGGGGGCATAGTGCCACCATTAGATGTGTCCTTGTTAAAGGAACCCTAGAAAAGTGCAGTGCTGGCTTCTATAACAATTAGTTGTACATTATCAGACTGCCGGTCACATGTGCAACCCTCTATAGTCGTCTCTGCGATATGTAGATAATTACGTTGGCCTTAGACCAAACCCCACCCTCCCCTCCCTTCCTCCCACTTCCTTTCCCTTCCTTCCCCTTCCTTCCCCTTCCTTTCCCTTACCGGGGGATCCCTGGATGCACTCTCATATTCACCATTTATTTTGGGGTCAGGTGATGCAGTCAAGAGCTGCAGTCAATGGATGCAGTCAAGTGATGCGGTCACCAATACCAATGGGTTAATTCTATGTATCGAGAAGTAATGAGTGAGAGAGGTCAGTTAGTGGCTAAGCGGAGAGGCAACAATTTCCAGAACTTTGATATTATTATTCACATGGCTGCTGAAACTTACAATTTCAAATTTCAGAGTTTCAACATTTATAAATTTCGTAACAGCTTCTTCAAGCATTAACTACACAGATTCATCTAGCAATTTGTCACTAAGTCACAAAGAGTCTGAGATATCGTCTAGAAGTTAGAAAACGTTACCGTTGGGGAACTGTTTGGCTCAAGTGACCATCAAATCATTCGTTGGGATCTTATTGCAGGAGAAGAAGTAAACATAAACATGCACACATACGACCACTCTAAGGCAGATGTTAATAGAATGAAAGAGGCAGCGAGCCACATAATCTGGAAAGATATTCTAGGAGGAACAGATGTTGAACATGAGTGGGAGAGTTTTATAACAGTTCTAGAAACGCTAAAAGAGGAATGTGTTCAATGTAGGAAGGTAAACCCCAAGCGTAAAAATTGAATAACTAGATTTGTAGTTAAATGTAGAAGAAATATAAATAAAGCATGGAGAAAATATATAGAGGCAGGTAAATCAAAAGAAACATATTTAAAATATTTGGACAAGCAGAACATAGCTCAGAAAGTGAATAAAACAGCAAAAATAGACTTCGAAAACACACTTCCTCAGAGGATCAAGACTGATAGTAAAAGCTGCTTTTCTTTTGTTAGAAATAAACAAAGAGCGAAAGACAAAGTAGGCCCTCTCTCTCTCATAGACAGTACAGAGAAAATAATAAGTGAGAATAATCTACTCAACCAGTACGTTAGCACAGTCTACACAACAGAGGACTGCTGCAAGATCCCAGAGCCTGTAGATATTTATCAGAGACATGGTTTCAGCGGGATTAAGATTAATCTGTATTACAGAGGAAATAGTTTTAAAAAAATAGGAGGGGTCAAGATGGTATTCATCCAAAATTGCTGTATGAAATTAGAGACCAACTAGAAAAACCATTGGCTATATTATGGTCTCAATCACTTGCAAAAAGGGATTGTTCCACTGGATTGGAAAGATGTAGGAGTGAACCCTTTATTCAAAAAGGGCAACAAATTAGATCCTGCAAATTATAGACCGGTGTATTTAGTGAGCATAGTCTGTGAATTGTTAGAGTCAATAATCAAAGAAAACATTGTAATGCATTTAGACAAGTTTAATCTTATCAGAAATAGCATGGGTTTACTAGAGGGAGATCATGCTTAACAAATCTATTAGAATTCATGGAGGAGGTTACCAAAATGATAGATAAGGGGAGCCAATGGACGTTATTTATCTAGATTTTGCAAAGGCCTTTGATAGAGTGCCTCATCAAAGATTATTTCAAAAGTTAAAATCACATGAATAAGTGGGGAAGTTGCCAAATGGATTGAAAATTGGTTAACGGGAAAAAGGCAGAGGGTGGACATAAAAAGGAGTACTCTGAGTGGTGTGCAGTAAAAAAGTGGAGTGCCACAGGGCTCGGTTTTGGGAACAACTTTGTTCTCGATATATATATAAATGATTTGGACATTGATATGGGATCCATGATTGCCATATTTGCTGATGATACAATTCTATGCAGTAGTGTCTCATCTAAAGCAGAAGTGGATATCTTGAGGTCGGATTTAGATAAAATTCGAGAGTGGTCTGTAAGCTGGCAAATGGAGTTTAATGTCGATAAATGTACAGTCATCCCATGGGTAGATCCAATATGGAACATAATTACAGAATGAGTGAGAACAATATTAGAAAGATAGATAAGGAAAAGGACCTAGAGGTTATAATAGATCATACAGGTAAGGTGAGTGAGCAAGTTCAAGTAGCAGTGAAAAAGGCAAATGCAATGTTAAGTATGAGGGGATATAAACATGCTGGAAAGGATACAAAAAAGAGCGACAAAACTGATAGTGGGATTCTAGAATTACAGTTATGAGGAAAGACTCAGAAAAACCGGCTTACAGTGTCTAGAAGAGAGAAGAATTCGAGGTGACAATACAAGTTTATAAGATGATCAGAGGAATGGATAAATTGGACTATAACAAGTTTGCTTTTTAAATACAGCCACCCACAAGAACAAAAGGGCATAGCTGCACATTAACTAAAGAGAGGCCAGATTAGATATTAGGGAATATTTTTTTAGTCAGAAAATAGTGAATGCTTGGAATGCATTGCCAGGGGAGGTAGTGGAGGCAGGGACAGTTAATGCATTTAAGAATAAATTGGATAGGTTTTAGAGCAAGGAAATGTAAATGAAACTGGTTATTTGCAGGCTCTGCTGAGTTTTCTAAACCAGTTTATAAATGTTAAGTTAAGTTAGTCAGATGCTAAAGTGTTGGAGGGCGACACGTCCTGACTCTTACAATACCACACGCAGTTGATTTCATACGGTAAACCTTGTTCGCGATAAGTCGCCTGTGATCTTGTTCCACATCAAGCGTCTAACAGAAACATGACATGAATCAAGCATCTAACAGAAACATGACTAGAATCAAGCATCTAACAGAAACATGACTAGAAACAAGCGTCTAACAGAAACATGACTAGAAACAAGCGTCTAACAGAAACATGACAAGAAAAAAGCGTCTAACAGAAACATGACAAGAAACAAGCCTATAACAGAAACATGACTAGAAACAAGCGCCTAACAGAAACATGACAAGAAAAAAGCGTCCAACAGAAACATGACTAGAAACAAGCGTCTAACAGAAACATGACAAGAAAAAAGTGTCTAACAGAAATCTGACAAGAAACAAGCCTTTAACAGAAACATGACAAGAAACAAGCGCCTAACAGAAACATGACAAGAAACAAGCGTCTAACAGAAACATGACATGAATCAAGCATCTAACAGAAATATGACAAGAATTAAGCGTCTAACAAAAACATGACAAGAATCAAGCGTCTAGCAGAAACATGTCAAGAAACAAGAGTGTAACAGAGAAGTTAACAGAAAGAAGAGTTTACTATATACATCAGACGTTGAGAAACATCCAGTTTTATTAGTTTAGGATTAGTAGAACAAAGTATAGGACGAAGAGTGAATTAACTGGGTTGTTAGCTAAATAGGAATCAATTATCTGAATAGATACTTCAAAAAGTTTTCTGACAGAGAATAATATATAAGAGTAGAAGTGATAACTTTGAGACAGAACTTGTGTTTTTTACCTATAGAAGTAGAAGAGTAGAAGTGATAGTTTTGTGACAGCTTTGTTTCTAGACGACGGGTGAGAGAAAGAGAGAAAGAAAGAGAGAGCTACGTAGTCTACCACAGATAAAGTTATTTGGTTTACGTAACTAGGTCTAAAAGACGAGAGAGTAAGCCACATTGTCTATCACAAAGAAAGTCATTTGGTTCACGTGACCAAGTCTAGACGACAAGAGAGAGGCACAAATTCAACAACGCATAATTCAAGTGGACGCCTGTGACAATGGCTGGTACAATAGGGACGACCTCTGGGTTTCATAAATAATAGACAAGACCGCCCCCTGTGTTAATACACCATAAGGTCTTGGCTTACTTTAGACAGAAGACAAATATACGTTTAGAAAGGAGCAACAAACAGAAGATGTCCAGACAACTTCCAGGAGGAAGTTTGTGTTGTCTCCAGATTGTGTTTTGTGTAATAAAAGCCAATTCAAGTTTCCCTTTATATATTTGTGATCGTGCTAACGAGTTACGTGTTCAGTTACTGAATGTGTTCATCTTTGTGATCGTGCTAACGATGTAACAGTTCCAACTGCAGCATGGGCGTTTAGGGATTGGGAGATTTGGCTGGCGACTCTGGGAACAAAGGTTGCCTGAATGCGTGCGAAAGTCAACCGCCGTCTCGACGCAAGGTCAACAAAGAAAACGAGAGTTTTATGTGAAAGACTGTCCGGTACAAGGGGTGGGAGTGTTTTGAGCTGAGGTGGGCGTTCAGAGCTGACCACTCTGGGGTTCCGAATTAGCGTAGTGGGGGTGTGTTCATTTATTGCATATGGAGCATGATGGTTCAATAAAGACTGAAAGATGAGGCAGTACAGGCAGAGCTGTTGGGATTTCTTCTCACTGTGAGTTCTGTAGGCATTGAACATTATTGTTTGATGGAAGAGACAGTGAACTGACCCCAGCCAAAGTGAGAGTTTATCGAAACGTAGTTAGGGATACCACAGGTCTGCTACTTGGGCCTGCTAAAAATGTCAGAAAGATGTAAGAGAAACACATAGAGAACGGTCTTTTATACTGTCTGGAAGGCTGTCGGAATCAAAATAAATCGGTCGGCCACAGCCCCAATCAGGCGAGTCGCCCATAGCCCTAATCAGGCGGGTCGGTCACAGCCCCAATCAGGCGGGTTGCCCATAGCCCCAATCAGGCGGGTCGGTCACAGCCCCAATCAGGCGAGTCGCCCATAGCCCCAATCAAGCCGGTCGGCCACAGCCCCAATCAGGCGGGTCGCCCATAGGCTCCTGATCGACAGGGACGTGTATCACTGGCGCCTGGGATCACGTCCCTGTGAAGCCACACGAAGAGCTTCCGAAACAGTCAATAGAAAACTTTGGCTCCACAGCGGAGAATAAATGAATGGAAGCAGCCAGACTTTCAGAGACGCCAAGAACGACCGACCACCAGACTCGAGATGTTCAATCCGTTTGTTGCTATTGGTAAAGAGGTCAGAGGCAAGGGACCTGTAATGGGACTGTGTTATTTGTTCGCATGGCATCCACCTCAGCCACTTACTGACGCATTCTACTTAAATAATTTAGTCATAATTAGATTAGTAGATAAGTGATATGCATAACTAGATTATGTAATATGTATCAATGATATGTATGACTAGCTTATGTAATAATAAGTTAACCATATTTGTAATATCGTGAAAGAATCAGTTTTCAGTGTTTCCTTTGGTTTCACATGAAAGGGGAAGTAATTAACGGCACAGCAAACTCATTTGGTAGAGCCTGCTACAGAACCTGTAGTATAAAGTAGTCTTCAGATAAAGACGCTACAAGTATCCATAGATAAACAGGATACAAGTAGCCACATATTAAAAAATACAAGTAGCCTACATATAACAAGATAGCAAGTATCCAACCGATAAACAAGATAAGTAGCCACAGATACAGAAGAATACACGTAGCAACAGATAAACACAATAGCAAGTAGCCACAGATATACAAGATTACACGTTGCCACATATAAACAAGATAGTAAGTAGCCACAGATACACAAGATTACACATAGCCTCATATAAACAAGATAGTAAGTAGCCACATATACACAAGATTACACGTAGCCACATATAAACAAGATAGTAAGTAGCCACATAAACACAAGATTACACGTAGCCACATATAAACAAGATAGTAAGTAGCCACAAGCATTGACTGTTCGCACGAGTTCAAAGATGGCTTAAATAGTAAATCTGGGCCTTACATTGTTTGTTTGCACACTCTTACACCAAGGTTGACGAAGGGTTGATGTGAGCAGACTTGCGGAGCGATCGTCTCTGGGTGGTCTCATCTATTCTTGATGCCTCGTGTCTCTGGGTGATCTCATCTATTCTTGATGCTTCGTGTCTCTGGATGGTCTCATCTATTCTTGATGCTTCGTCTCTCTCGATGGTTTCATCTATTCTTGATGCTTCGTCTCTCTAGATGGTCTCATCTATTCTTGATGCTTCGTGTCTCTGGATGGTCTCATCTATTCTTGATGCTTCGTCTCTCTCGATGGTCTCATCTATTCTTGATGCTTCGTCTCTCTGGATGGTCTCATCTATTCTTGATGCTTCGTGTCTCTGGATGGTCTCATCTATTCTTGATGATTCGTGTCTCTGGATGGTCTCATCTATTCTTGATGATTCGTGTCTCTGGATGGTCTCATCTATCCTTGATGCTTCATGTCTCTGGATGGTCTCATCTATTCTTGATGCTTCGTGTCTCTGAACATCCTCAGCAATAGTGCTGCGCCAGTCTGTGCGATTTGTGGCGAGTCTTTCCCAGTCATCGTCGTTAAAACCGACCTGGATCAGTGATCTCTTAAGTGTGCCCTTGTACTGTTTCCGCTGCCCACTGCGTGCTCTCTTTTGGAGTTCACCATAGTTGAGCTCTTTTGGAAGACGTTGATCCGACATGCGTCCCACATGGCCAGTCCATCTCACGATGATCCGACATGCGTCCCACGGTGATCTGACATGCGTCCCACATGGCCAGTCCATCTCACGGTGATCCGACATGCGTCCCATATGGCCAGACCATCTCCGTTGATCCGACATGCGTCCCACATGGCCAGTCCATCTCAGCTGTGCTGCACATATCATGGTGTGTATATTGGACATGTCCTATCGATCTAACACATCTGTATTTGGCACCATGTGCTGCCAACTAATCTTCAGAAGTTTCCGCAGACAGTGTACGTGGAAGTAGTTTAATTTCATGGCATGGCGACTATAGACGGTCCAGGTCTCACTCGCGCACAAGAGGGCAGGTAGTGCAATTGCACCGTAGACAAATTTTTGTTCGAGTCCTGATCCCTCGCCTATCCCCCACCTCAGTATGAAGTCTATCAAATGTTCGAGTCCTGCACCATGGCCTATCCCCCACCTCAGTATGAAGTCTATCAAATGTTCGAGTCCTGCACCATGGCCTATCCCCCACCTCAGTATGAAGTCTATCAAATGTTCGAGTCCTGCACCATGGCCTATCCCCCACCTCAGTATGAAGTCTATCAAATGTTCGAGTCCTGCACCATGGCCTATCCCCCACCTCAGTATGAAGTCTATCAAATGTTCGAGTCCTGCACCATGGCCTATCCCCCACCTCAGTATGAAGTCTATCAAATGTTCGAGTCCTGCACCATGGCCTATCCCCCACCTCAGTATGAAGTCTATCAAATGTTTGAGTCCTGATCCCTCGCCTATCCCCCACCTTAGTATGAAGTCTATCAAATGCCGCACTTGCCCTAGCTATTCTTATATTCACCTATCTATATAAATAGCTTGAGATAGAGTTCTGCCAAGGTAAGTGCCTCTGTTAAACATTTTTTAAAAAGGTAACCAAGATGCAAGTAGCCACAGATCAACACGATACAAGTAGCCACAGATCAACACGATACAAGTAGCCACAGATCAACACGATACAAGTAGCCACAGATCAACACGATACAAGTAGCCACAGATCAACACGATACAAGTAGCCACAGATCAACACGATACAATTAGCCACAGATCAACACGATACAAGTAGCCACAGATCAACACGATACAAGTAGCCACAGATCAACACGATACAAGTAGCCACAGATCAACACGATACAAGTAGCCACAGATCAACACGATACAAGTAGCCACAGATCAACACGATACAAGTAGCCACAGATCAACACGATACAAGTAGCCACAGATCAACACGATACAAGTAGCCTACACATGAACAAGATACCCAAGGCAAAGGCAAAGGCCGGCGTCCGTCGTAGACGATGACGACATAATTAATTTTTCTAGCGCTATTTTTAGTAAGGATTAACTGCGCTACTTTTTATTCTCACTCTCTCGTCTCGTGCCGCCCGACCCCAGTGGCAAGTTAAGGACAAGACGACTTGGGGGCGACTACGAGATGCAGGGGACTCCGCATCAAGCACACATGAAAAATATGGCGGAGTCCGGAGTCGACCCCACACCACATGATCACGAGGCCGACGGCTTAACCACTTAACCACGGAACAAGATACTAGCAGCCACATATAAACAAGATAAAAGTAGCCACATATAAACAAAATACATCTACCGTACAGGTAAACAAGATGCAAGTAGCTACAGATCAACACGATACAAGTAGCCTATGTCTAAACAAGATGCAAGTAGCCACAGGTAAACAAGAAAAACTAATAAATATATACAATGAATGTCACGTGATATCGCCCTCTTGTCACTGGCAATATCACGCGCATTCCTGCTGGAGATATGGCCATAGCGCGAGCCCACTTTCATGACCAAGTAGGGTAAGTGAGAGGTCAGGAAATGTTGCTCTTGTGTTGATAAGACCACGGCTACTCTGGTGGTGAGAAAATTACGGCTACTCTGGTGGGGATAAGACTACAGCTAATCTAGTGTTGATAAGATTACGGATTGTGCTCATAATACCACGGTAAGTGTTGATTAGTTCACGGCTGATCTAGTGTTGATAATGTCACAGCTAATTTAGTGTTGATAAGACCACGGCTAGTGTTGATAACACAACAGCTGCCCTATTGCTTATAAGAAACGGCTACTCTAGTGTTGATCAGACCCCGTCTACTTTAGTACTGATAAGATCACGGCTACTCTAGTGTTGATAAGATTACAGCTACTCTAGTGTTGATAAGATTACAGCTACTCTAGTGTTGATAGGGCGTCGGCTAGTACTGATAAGATCACATCTACTCTAGCGTTGATAAGACCACAGCTACTCTAGCGTTGATAAGACCACGGCTACTCTAGTATTAATAAGACCTCAAATCGTATTGATAAGACCACAGCTACTCTAGCGTTGATAAGACCACGGCTACTCTAGTATTGATAAGACCTCAAATCGTATTGATAAGACCACAGCTACTCTAGCGTTGATAAGACCACGGCTACTCTAGTATTGATAAGACCACGGCTACTCTAGTATTGATAAAACCACAGCTAATCTAGTATTGATAAGACCACAGCTACTCTAGTATTGATTAGACCACGGCTACTCTAGTATTGATAAGACCTCAAATCGTATTGATAAGACCACAGCTACACTAGCGTTGATAGGACCACGGCTACTCTAGCGTTGATAACGACCACGGCTACTCTAGCGTTGATAACGACCACAACTACTCTAGTATTGATAAGACCACAGCTACTCTAGTATTGATAAGACCACAGCTACTCTAGTATTGATAAGACCACGGCTACTCTAGTATTGATAAGACCTCAAATAGTATTGATACGACCACATGTTATCTGTAACTACAGACTGATCATCGAATATATAAGCGACCTTTTCCCAGACTGCCATGCTGACAACATGTGTTAACTACATTCTGACCAAGTCATTACATAAATATATTTTACGTCAGCAACAAATCATCAGCTGTAACATCAACCATAAGAAATCATCTTCAATATTGTCCATTCGAATGACAGTCAAATGTTGCACGCGCTCAATAAGCTGAAGCAACGACCGAGGTGGCGAATGGAAACTTCAAGATGTGTTCAGCAGACCGGACACTAGTTGATGATCCAATACAAAAAAGCACACACGCTTATGAAGTTTCACCCGCTGATGATGGGAGTTTGGCTTAGGCTGCATGTTGAAGGCTTTATTTACAAATGGAGTCACGCGACTAAAACTTGCCAATCTCAGCAGCAGTTACAAACAAAACATTATCAACGGCTTCCAGATCACGTGCGAAATGTGGCGGGAAATGTCAGCTTGAAAGCCAGATTTCCAGCAATAATATCATCATTATAATCAGCTTTCAATTCGATACCCAAAAGCCATGTCGTTATTAACGAGACATAGCGAATCCGATATTGTCTGCATGCGACCGATCAATGTGTCATGGCTGCTGACGGCTTTTGACGGATAGTCTTCATTCTTTTTCTGTCAAGCACCTTGCGGCCCGCAGATACATTTATAAATAAATCCCTAGCCAACAAATAAGATCGCTTCTACACGAACATAGTTGGACATTGACGGTAGGGTCACTGTTGGGCACTGGGGGTATGAAGGTTGGCCATGGACAACATGCTCTACTGCTACAAGACTGGGCCGCCTCCTAAGCGTGGACGGTCAAGGTCACTCGAGCTCCTTGACCTTAGGCTGTGCTTGCTTTGGCATCCAATCATGGAATATCAGTTTTACATTCAATTGACATAAGACACTGTGTTTGCTAGAGTCAATCGTGATAGGTCAAGTTTACATGTACTTGACTTTGGCCTTGATTGTGTTTGCTATCGTCAATCATGATAGGTCAAGTTTACATGTACTTGACTTTGGACTTGACTGTTTGCTAGAGACATCTAAGGATTAATTGCCATGTTTCGCCATGTAGCATATCCTTTACAAAATGTCGCCCTCGCCCCAGCCGGCCTATCTGTAGCCAGCTCACCCGTCTCCGCCACTGTCACACCCAGAACGTCGTTGATGTCCTATGCCCATCTAGTCGACTCGTATCTGTTTCGTTTTTCAGGTGCATTACCCTCCAGGTAAAGGTCTCCAGACTTTGGTGGCGTCTTCTTGTCTTGTCTACTGTCTAGAAAATGTGATTATTGTGGTAGAGTCTAGATTTAACTGAGTAGTTTACTATATAAGAGTTACAACATCTATCCATACCACGACTTCGACAGATAAATGACACAGTAAACACTATCCTGACTATAAAACAAAACAGTATCATTTATTACAAGAATAATCGTTGCACTAAACCAAAGTACATCTGAACTAAATAATCATAATATATATTTTTTACTACCCCAGGAATTACTAGCAAACTCTATTGGTTGTGTTCCTGTAACTAAGTATCAACCCATATTGTATGTATAAATCTTGGGTAGTTGTCTCGCCGCCGCGATTCAATTCCAACCAGTGTTCGTAAAGCGATCTCAGTCCCGCCAGGCGGAGCGATAGCGCGGGCTTGCGGAAAACGCTCGCTCGCCTTTCCCCGTAGAGCTATTGGAGTGCGGTTTTTTTTGGCGTCTCCTCCACCGAGGTGCGCTGCTCTGTATCGAGAAACGTCAGTCCGTGGTGATTTATCTAAGGCTTATAGCAGAGCTCGACAGTTCGTCTCGCTGGTGGTCAGACTTTCGCAAAGAGCTTGTGACCGGCAAATGGAAAGCAGGAATCGTGCCTGAAGGCCCTGTGTTCTCCCGGGGACCAACCCTCGAGAGAAGGGCAGGCCGGCAGGCCAAATTGTCTCTAGTCCCAGTGAAATTCATCGCCGAGGTCGTTGGGATCCGTTCTGCACAGAGCGCTGCCATCCCTCCTCGAGCGAGTTCGGTCGATCGGTCGTCTGGTGCGTGTAGGGGCCCCTGTCAGGCGGTCCTAGGTCGACGGAGTGAGGGACGGGTGAAACAACCGTCCGTCCGTCCGTTCCGTCAGTCGGTCCCTGCGGCCGTCCCAGTGAGGCTTTTTACACACCCGTCCTCCGGTGTGTGCGCTACGTACGTCTCCGACAGATATCTGGTTGATCCTGCCAGTAGTCATATGCTTGTATCAAAGATTAAGCCATGCATGTCTAAGTTCACACTGTCTCACGGTGAAACCGCGAATGGCTCATTAAATCAGTCGAGGTTCCTTAGATGACACGATCATACTTGGATAACTGTGGTAATTCTAGAGCTAATACATGCTTACCAAGCTCCGACCCTCGCGGAAAGAGCGCTTTTATTAGTTAAAAACCAATCGTCGTTTCCCCTCGCGGGGTAGCGGCGTCCCCAATGGGGACTCTGGATAACTTTGTGATGATCGCATAGCCTCATGTGCCGGCGACGCATCTTTCAAATGTCTGCCATATCAAATGTCGATGGTACGTGACATGCCTACCATGTTTGTAACGGGTAACGGGGAATCAGGGTTCGATTCCGGAGAGGGAGCATGAGAAACGGCTACCTCATCCAAGGAAGGCAGCAGGCACGCCACTTACCCACTCCCGGCACGGGGAGGTAGTGACGAAAAATAACAATACGGGACTCTTTCGAGGCCCCGTAATTGGAATGAGTACACTTTAAACCCTTTAACGAGGATCTATTGGAGGGCAAGTCTGGTGCCAGCAGCCGCGGTAATTCCAGCTCCAATAGCGTATATTAAAGTTGTTGCAGTTAAAAAGCTCGTAGTTGGATCTCAGGCGCAGGCGGGCGGTCCGGCTCGCGCGGGTTCACTTCCCGTTGTCTCCTGCCCTACCGTCTGCCGGCTCTCTCCCACGGGTGCTCTTCGCTGAGCGTCCTGGGTGGCCGGGGCGTTTACTTTGAAAAAATTAGAGTGTTCAAAGCAGGCCTCGGCTGCCTGAATAATGGTGCATGGAATAATGGAATAGTACCTCGATTCTATTTTGTTGGTTTTCGGAACTGGAGGTAATGATTAACATGGACAAACGGGGGCATTCTTATTGCGGCGTTAGAGATGAAATTCTTGGATCGCCGCAAGACGAGCTACTGCGAAAGCATTTGTCAAGAATGTTTTCATTAATCAAGAACGAAAGTCAGAGGCGCAAAGACGATCAGATACCGTCGTTGTTCGGACCATAAACGATGCCGACTAGTGATCCGCAAGAGTTGCTTCGATGACTCTGCGGGCAGTTTCCGGGAAACCAAAGTGTTTGGGTTCCGGGAGAAGTATGGTTGCAAAGCTGAAACTTAAAGGAATTGACGGAAGGGCACCACTAGGAGTGGAGCCTGCGGCTTAATTTGACTCAACACGGCCAACACTGAAATGACTGACATGCCGAGACCACTCTCCTTGGTTCTAATATGGAACTGGTGCTGGATTTAGACTCTCAGAAATCTGGGGTTATGCCCTCTGTGGCTCGGTTGGTCTGCATCCAGTGTTTGAAAAAGGAATTGACGGAAGAGCACTATCAGGAGTGGAGCCTGCGGCTTAATTTGACTCAACACGCAAACACGGTAGAAAGACTGACAAATCGAGAGCACTTTCGTTGGGTCTAAAAGTGAACGTGTGCTGGTATTAGACCAGAGGAAGACAGGTCAGCTCTCTAACCTTCTAATGAAGGATCGCTACGGAAACCGTGTCTTAACACCGCGGAAACCGCAGGCTCCAGATACCTGGTCACGGACTAACAAAAGCTCTCGATTAATTCGTGCTGGCCAAAAAATGAACGGGTGCTGGAAATAGACCATCGGAAGACAGGTCAGTTTTACCCTACAAATGACAGGGCGCTGCTACGGAAATCCTGCTCAACTCGAGAGGAACCGCAGACATTTGGTTCACGTACAAGGCTAATAAGTCAATGATGCGAGGCTACCATGTGAGGGATTACGGCCGGACGCTTCTTAGCCGGAATCCCGCCCAAATTCTCAGCACCACTGCAATGGGAGGCTTCGATATGGTCGGGACCTGGGGATCGCGCCTCAACCCTACCAGGTCGAGCCACAGGAAGAGGTCTCTTCCATCCGCTGATCAAAGCGGATAGCTGCTCGATATTCACCCTATACGGCGATGGGGTGCGAAACCACCAACATAAGACTTAATTCTTGATCGGGGTGTCGAAAACAGTAGAGCAGACACCTCACTGTGAACTGTCGAGACTCACTCCTTGACCAGGAGATATGTCCTCAAACCAGGCGAACAACATCTCCGTGACATTACCAGGCTTGTCCCCTGGTTAAATGCACTTCTGCTTCGATATCTACCTCTGTACGCTATCAGCCATACCGATGGACGCAGAAGAGATGCAGACTAGCGGACATTGCACAACTGCCCCACTGTGTCAACATCCCAGGTGGCGAGGAATGCTAGGCGTACCATCCCTGCATAGAAGCCAAGAAAATAAAGGGAGCAAAGAGATACCCCACTCACATGCAAATGCTACGTTTCTGGCAGGACGTGACGATCCTGGGGTACAGACACACTGGACTGCCTCTCTTCCGGGTAAACCAGTCCATATCATATATCATCTCATATATCATCTCATATATCATCACCGCACCCTTTAGACACGAGTAGTGAAGAGTCGTTAGTCTGGTAAGACAACTTCCATAAGAGAGACAACTCTGATCATAAACAACTGCTGCCTTGCAGATAGGCTGGGGACAGCCAAAGGCTAAGGAGGGCATCCCTACAGAAACGCCGGTTGAAATCGGATGCACGGGGCCGCAAGCCTAACAAAACAGTGCAACGTAAATCGCAGTATGATGACAGTACAACCGATCAGAAAAACGTATGGCGCTCATCCTGCGGAGTCCCGCCAGGCAGCAATAGTACCAGGCCTCACGTCTCGAAGGGGCCCACCCTTGACTACTGGTGGTCACCCACCCATGTGTCGTGGAGTCAAGGCCCATGGCTATGGGGCAACTTTTATTGACCAAAAACTCAAGACCCTGAAAATACTACAGTGGAATGCGGATAGTGTCGTTAACAAAAAGCTTTCCCTAACACATCACCGAAACTACATACCGAGTAGCGCGGTATCTGTCAATCACACCGGACAAGCAGAAATTGTAGGAGTTGACATAATGGCTCAAGAGACGAAGCTCCGCATTTTCAATCTGTACGGACCACCAAAAAAATCCCTATCGCTCTCCAGTATGGACGTCAAAGACTCCAACTGCATAGTAGTTGGAGACTTCGACAGCCACTCGGAGAGATGGGGATACTCGGACACAGACAGCAGAGGTGACGAAGTGGAAGATTGGCAGATTGACACACATATCTCCCTAATCAATAGGCTGGAGGATAGCCCTAGTTTCTATTCTAGAACATGGCATACCACCTCGACTCTAGATTTGGCCTTCTCCCCACAGGACATACACCATAAATTGACCGCCAGGTGCTAAAGCAACTGGCAGGTAGCGACCACAGGCCGATCAGGCTAGACATTGATATGGAAGTAGGCCCATTGGAAACAAAACCGCTCCCACGTTGGAATTACAAACGAGCCGACTGGGACAGATATTCAATCCTGACAGACAGGCTTTGTGAAACCATCAACACACGAAACAACAAGATGAAGCCCATAGTGGAAATCCTAAGCAAGGCAATAATGCAAGCCGCCACTAAAACCATCCCAAGAGGGGCTAGGAAAAACTATAAGCCCTATTGGAATGATGAGTTGCAGAAAGCGGAAGATGCAGTAACAAATGCTAGGAACATGGCAGAGCGAGAACAATCTATGGAGGCAAACATCGCCCTCAAAGCCGCCATGGCGAAATACAAATACACTCTTAAGCAAACAGCAAGAGAGAGCTGAAAAAACAAAACGGAAAGCCTAAACCTGGACAAAGAAGGGAACAAGCTATGGAAGCTAGTCAGAGCCATAAATGACGAATCCCCGTCAAACAAACAAATTACCATCAAGCAGGGCGAAAACTGGCTCACTGGTAAAAAAGCTGGAAACGCTTTTGTCGATCACTATGCCAGAGCAAACCACATCGAGGTCCCTGCAGATAGGCATACAGACATTAGTGAAGAGCAAAAGGGGCACGACAACATCAGTACGGCACCTGAAGAGCATTTGATGGCCAAATTAACAATGAGCGAAATGGAAGAGGCCATGAGAACATTAAAGAAAAGGAAATCTCCCGGAAAAGATGGGATAACAAACGAAATGCTGATGGGGCTGGGCCAAACAGCGAAGAGGAAGCTGCTATCGGTCCTGAACCAAAGCTGGAAAAGGGGAATTGTACCCCAGACATGGAAAGACGCAGTACTTGTACCAGTACCAAAAAAAGGAAAGGACAAAACAGATCCAAATGGATACAGGCCTATCAGCCTACTGAGCTGTGTCGGCAAACTGATGGAACGTATGATAAACACCAGACTGATGTGGCATCTGGAAGAAAAACGAATACTAATTCCACAGCAAGCCGGCTTTAGACAGCACAGATCAACTGAGGACCAGGTCATCCTCATAGCCCAGGAAATAGAAGATGCCTACCAGGCACAGAAACACACAGTAGCGATTTAGGTAGACCTGGAAAAGGCATTTGACAAAGTATGGAAAGATGGACTTAGAGTCAAGCTAAGAAGAAGTTATGTCTGTGGGAAGATGTACAAGTGGATCAACCACTACCTCAAACACAGAACGGCCAGAGTCCAAGTACAAAGGCAGATGAGCAGAAAGGTGACACTCGAGCAGGGAGTACCCCAAGGGGGGGGGGGGGGGTGCTGTCACCCACACTCTTCCTGGTGTATATAAACGACATTACAGAGAATATACCAAGAAGAGTCCATAGCTCAATGTTTGCAGACGATCTGGCTATGTGGACCTCTGAAAAGAATCTAACCATAACAAGAAATCGGATGCAGCAGGCCCTACCATCGCTGGAAGAGTGGGCGAACTCATAGCTGGTCAAGATAAACGAGGAGAAAACCACATGCACAATATTCTCGCTTTCAATCAAACCCCAAAATACCAAATTAAGTTTAAATGGCAAATTCCTGCAGCCAAACGACAACCCAAACTATCTGGGAGTCACATTTGATCGGCGCATGACATGGAAAAGTCAGATCGAGAGAAACCGAATGAGAGCCAGAGAAAAAATGGCAATCATGAGGAAACTTGCTGGCACAAGCTGGGGAGCAGACGAAAGCATACTAAAGAAACTGTGCACTGGAAGAGTGAGACCAGTTCTCGAGTATGGCATTGCGGCATGGACAACAGCAGCAAAGGCGAACCAGCAGTCCGCACCAAAAAGGGTAGTGGTACAGTGGGTCCCATCACACTGCAACATCCAAGGCAACGAGGAGGCAGACAGACTGGCAAAAGAAGGTGCAAGACTACCACAAACAGATACTAGTATGACGTTCGAAGAGTCAAAACGGCTTATCAAAGCCAGATACATGACCAAATGGGAAACCGAACATACTGGTTACACCAAAAACGATGCCTATTACCAGTTGAACAGAAGAGAGCAGGTCGTTGTCTTCAGACTTCGCACTGGCCACAATAGACTGAGGTACCACCTATTCAACAAATTGAAGATAGGTGCTACCGACGAATGCTAGTGCGTTACCGGTAAAATGACCGCTGAACATCTGCTGCAGAACTGCCCGACATACGAGGATCAGAGAGAGCAGATGTGGCCATCACCAGTGGAACTGCAAGACAAGCTCTATGGCAGTGTCGACAGCCTCAGGATGACCGCCGCTTTTTTCGAAAATATAATGGTTACTGTCTGACTGCGTACGAAGAAGAAGAAGTATGTATAAACCTGCAACAATGAAACTTGCCAACCTCAAGAAATATTCTAGCCATAACTTAATGTCTCAATTTAGCTCGCCGTCTTCTGCGTCATCAACAAAAAGGCAGAGGCCTCCGTCCATCGTAGACGATGATGGCATAATTTATTTTGCTAGCGCTATTTTTAGTAAGGATTAACTGCGCTACTTTTTATCCTCACTCTCTCGCCTCGTGCCGCCCGATCGCAGTGGCAAGTTAAGGACAAGACGACTAGGGGGCGACTTTGAGATGTCTCGTGACACGCGACGTCAATGGCAAGTCAAGGAGAAGACGACTAGGGGGCGACTTCGAGATGCAGGGGACTCCGCATCGAGCACTCGTGAAAACGTCGAACCCACACCACTTGATCACGAGGCCGACAGGTTAACCCCTTTGCCACATAATCCCCACACAACACACAATCACAAATTCGTACTTAAGATCAGATTACGTACTCAGACGAATCTATACGCTCACACACAATCAGACCAAGTATTCAGGCGATCTGTGCATTTAAAAAGACTTAGATTACTTCACGTATTCACGCGAATCTGTACGCTTACACTTAATCAGAATGCACATTGTTCACAAAGGTCCTGCACATACAACACACATTTAGATCTCGTCATAGGCGATCTGTACACTCGTATAACAATTCAGTACATACATCGTTCACAGGTGTCCTGCTCATAAAACCCACATTCAGATCTCTTATTGTTTACAGGATGTCCATCATAAGCACCTATTGAGGGCGACTGGTCCCAACTCGACGTATTTTATAATCGAGTCATCCTGAAACTCATTCACTCTCAGGAAACTCATTCACTCCCAGGAAACTCACTCCCTCTCAGGAAACTCACTCACTCTCAGAAAACGCACTCACTCTCAGGAAGCTCACTCACTCTCAGGAAACTCGCTCACTCTATGGAAACTCACTCACTCTCAGGAAATTCGTTCACTCCCAGGAAACTCATTCACTCTCAGGAAATTCACTCACTCTCAGGAAACTCACTCTTTCTCAGGAAACTCACTCACTCTCAGGAACTTCACTCACTCTCAAGAAGTTTACTCACTCTCAGGAAACTCACTCACTCTCAGGAAACTCAATCACTCTCAGGAAACTCACTCACTCTCAGGAAACGCACTCACTCTCAGGAAACTCACTCACTCTCAGGAAACTCACTCAGGAAACTCACTCACTCTCAGGAAACACACTCACTCTCAGGAAACTCATTCCCTCCCAGGAAACTCATTCACTCTCAGGAAACTCACTCACTCTCAGGAAACTCACTCATTCTCAGGATACTCACTCACTCTCAGGAACTTCACTCACTCTCAGAAAGCTCACTCACTCTCAGGAAACTCACTCACTCTCAGGAGTTTCACTCACTCTCAGGAAACTCACTCACTCTCAGGAAACTCACTCACTCTCAGGAAATTCACTCACACCTAGGAAACTCACTCACTCTCAGGAAACTCACTCACTCTCAGGAAACTTATTCACTCCCAGGAAACTCATTCACTCTCAGGAGACTCACTCACTCTCAGGAAACTCACTCACTCTCAGGAAACTCACTCACTCTCAGGAAACACACTCACTCTCAGGAAACTCATTCCCTCCCAGGAAACTCATTCACTCTCAGGAAACTCACTCACTCTCAGGAAACTCACTCACTATCAGGAAACTCACTCACTCTCAGGAAACCCACTCACTCTCAGGAAACTCACTCACTTCCAAGAAACTCATTCACTCTCAGGAAACTCACTCACTCTCAGGAAACTCACTCACTTTCAGGAAATTCACTCACTCAGCAAATTCATTCACTCTCAAGAACTTCATTCACTCTCGGATACGCACTCACTCTCAGGAAACGTACTTACTCTCAGGAAACGCACGCACTCTAAGGAAACTTACTCACTCTCAGGAAACTCACTCAGGAAACTCACTCACTCTCAGGTAAGTCACTCACTCTCAGGAAACTCACTCTCAGGAAATTCACTCACTCTCAGGAAACGTACTCACTCTCCGTAAACTCACTCACTCTCAGGAAACTAATTCACTCTCAGGAAACTCACTCACTGGCAGGAAACTCACTCATTCTCAGGATACTCACTCACTCTCAGGAACTTCACTCACTCTCAGAAAGCTCACTCCACTCTCAGGAAACTCACTCACTCTCAGGAAACTCACTGACTCTCAGGAAACTCACTCACTCCCAGGAAACTCATTCACTCTCAGGAAACTCACTCACTCTCAGGAAACTCACTCACTCTCGGGAAACTCACTCACTCTCAGGAAACTCACTCACTCTCAGGAAACTCATTAACTCTCAGGAAACTCACTCACTCAGGAAACTCACTCACTCTCAGGAAACTCACTCACTCTCAGGAAACTCACTCACTCTCAGGAAACGCACTCACTCTTAGGAAAGTCACTCACTCTCAGGAAACGTACTTACTCTCTGGAGACGCACACACTCTAAGGAAACTCACTCACTCTCAGGAAACTCACTCAGGAAACTCACTTACTCTCAGGAAAGTCACTCACTCTCAGGAAACTCTCTCACTCTTGGGAAACTCACTCACTCTCCGGAAACTCACTCACTCTCAGGAACTTCCCTTACTCTCAGGAAGCTCACTCACTCTCAGGAAACTCACTCACTCTCGGGAAATTCACTCTCAGGAAATTCACTCACTCACAGGAAACTCACTAACTCTCAGGAAACTCATTCACTCCCAGGAAACTCATTAACTCTCAGGAAACTCACTCACTCTCAGGAAAGTCACTCACTCTCAGGAAGCTCACTCACTCTCAGGTACTTCACTCACTCTCATGAAGCTCACTCACTCTCAGGAAACTCACTCACCCTCAGGAAACGCAATCACTTTCAGGAAACTCACTCACTCTCAGGAAACGTACTTACTTTCAGGAAACTCACTCACTCTCAGGAAACTCACTTACTCTCAGGAAACTCACTCACTCTCAGGAAACTCACTCAGTCTCAGGAACTTCACTCACTCTCAGGAAGCTCACTCACTCTCAGGAAACTCACTCACCCTCAGGAAACGCAATCACTTTCAGGAAACTCACTCACTCTAAGGAAACGTACTTACTTTCAGGAAACTCACTCACTCTCAGGAAACTCACTTACTCTCAGGAAACTCACTCACTCTCAGGAAACTCACTCACTCTCAGGAACTTCACTCACTCTCAGGAAGCTCACTCACCCTCAGGAAACGTACTTACTCTCAGGAAATTCACTCACTCTCAGGAAACTCACTCACTCTCAGCCCCATACCCCCCCCCCCCCCCCTCCACCTGCCAGAGTTTTTAGTTTTTCTTCCTTGCAGAGAATTTTATAGTCTCAATAAACAACATGGCTGTCCAGTGGTCTTCTGTTAGCTGTCTGACCTAGCCCTCACTGCTATTTGTAACTACCTAGAAATGTTATTGGTTATATATCCACGAATCCCAGTGACTCTAAATGTGCTAGCCGGTCATGGCAGCATCAGACTGTCACCAACCCCCATCTACGCCAATTCTGAACGCCAGCGTGGTCAGCTCCAAACTACCACCCCTGTACCAGATAATGTCTTCCACCTAAACCCCTTGTTTTCTTTGTCGACCTAGTGTCGAAACGGTGATTGACCTTGGCGTGACCGGCGTGTCCAACGCATTTCGGCAACCTCTTTTTGCGAGCCCAATCTCCCCTGATCTAAACGCCCATGCTCCAGTTGGAACTGTTATATTACGTCGCGACTACTGTCTAGCTAGAACATGTGATTATGTCGTGTCTACTGTCGAGAATATGTGATTATGTCGTATCTACTGTCGAGAGTATGTGATTATGTCGTGTCTACTGTCGAGCATATGTGATTATGTCGTATCTACTGTCTAGAATGTGTGATTATGTAGTTTCTACTGTTTAGAATATGCAATTATGTATTTTTTACTGTCTAGAATATGTGGTTATCTAGTATATATTGTCTAGAATATGTGATTTTATGTCGTCTCTACTATCTAGTACATGTGATTATGTTGTGTCTTCTGCCTAGCTAGAATATGTGATTATATCGTGTCTGCTGTCTAGAATATGTGATTATGTCGTGTCTGCTGTCTAGAATATGTGATTATGTCGTGTCCACTATCTAGAATTTGTGATTAAACGTGTTTATTGTCTAGATTATGTTATTATGCCGTGTCTACTGTCTAGAATATATAATTATGTTGTGTAAACTGCCTAGAATATGTAATTATGTTGTGTCTACTGTCTAGAATATATAATTATGTTGTGTCTACTGTCTAGTATTTATGATTAATTTATGCCAACACCCCCCCCCCCCCCCCCCCGCCCCCCCCCCCCTTTCCCTGGGTTTGACATAGATCTACTGTCCTGCTCATGCAAGAGTTCAGAGCAATGAAAGAACTGACATCTTGGCTTCACAACTCCTTTCATAGGCACAATAATGATGGATAGAAATGAAATTTTGAAATGAATAAATGACCGCCTGATATATGAGGACACTGCCTGCTATATTAGGTCACCGCCTGCTAAATGAAGACACCGCGTGCTATATGAAGACACCGCCTGCTATATTAGGACACCGCCTAGTGTATGAAGACACCGCCTGCTATATTAGGTCACCGCCTGCTAAATGAAGACACCGCCTGGTATATGAGGACACCGCGTGCTATATGAAGACACCGCCTGCTATATTAGGACACCGCCTGGTATATGAGGACACCGCGTGCTATATGAAGACACCGCCTGGTATATGAAGACACCGCCTGCTATATTAGGTCACCGCCTGCTAAATGAAGACACCGCCTGGTATATGAGGACACCGCGTGCTATATGAAGACACCGCCTGCTATATTAGGACACCGCCTGGTATATGAGGACACCGCGTGCTATATGAAGACACCGCCTGGTATATGAAGACACCGCCTGCTATATTAGGTCACCGCCTGCTAAATGAAGACACCGCGTGCTAAATGAAGACACCGCCTGGTATATGAGGACACCGCGTGCTATATGAAGACACCGCAATAGATGAAGCAGCAATCTACAGGCTACACATTTTCTGCATTAAACGAGGTTCGAGCGGAGCAGTGCGCATGAGAGGATGGAGCAAGAGAGTGTACAACCAGCGAGCTACGGGGATCATCAGCATCCATACCCTACGCCATTTGCTGAGAGAGACGGAGCATCTATAGAGATGCCCGGAGTACAGTGACGTCGATTTATAGAAACAGAAACAGAAGATGTGGTTATATCGTGTCTCCTGTCTAGAAGATGTGGTTATGTCGTGTCTACTGTCTAGAAGATGTGGTTATGTCGTGTCTACTGTCTTGAAGATGTGGTTATGTCGTGTCTACTGTCTAGAAGATGTGGTTATGTCGTGTCTCCTGTATAGAAGATGTTGTTATGTCGTGTCTACTGTCTAGAAGATGTGGTTATGTCGTGTCTCCTGTCTAGAAGATGTGGTTATGTCGTGTCTCCTGTCTAGAAGAAGTGGTTATGTCGTGTCTCCTGTCCAGAAGATGGGGTTATGTCGTGTCTACTGTCTAGAAGATGTGGTTATGTCGTGTCTACTGTCTAGAAGCTGTGGTTATGTCAAGTCTCCTGTCTAGAATGTCCTTGTATACTTGTTGTGGTCAGCCAAGTCTCAAATGGCAGGTCTACACTTCATCTAAACTCAGCCGGCATGAACTAATGGCCAAATGCAGCGTTTACAGTTTTTTTTGGACAATATTGTAGACACTGTCAGAAGAATAGATGAATGGATGGATGGACGAATGGATGGATGAACGAATGGTTGGATGGACGGATGGATCGACGGATGGGTGGATGGACGAATGGTTAAATGGGGGGGGGGGGTGTCGCATGGACGGATGGACGGATGCATGGATGGATGGACTGATGGATGGATGGGGGATGCATGGACGGATTGATGTACAGATGGATGGAAAGATGGATTGATGGACGGAGACAGTTAAAAACACGGTCCTACAAGCACGCTGACAACAGATAGATAGATATATAGATAGATAGATAGATAGATAGATAGATAGATAGATAGATAGATAGATAGATAGATAGATAGATAGATAGATAGATAGATAGATAGATAGATAGATAGATAGATATATAGATAGATAGATAGATAGATATATAGATAGACAGACTGTGTGATTGAAGTCAGTGATGAAACAACTCGCACTCGGTGACCTGCACTAATTATGCCAGGAAAGCTGCAGCTAATGACGAGAGATGACGTGTCGGCCTCATCAATAGATTTTAAGTCATTTGAATTCCATCAAACCACGTGACCTATGTTTTTACTGAACGAATTTGTCAACTTAGTAGATCTAAAAACGGAAGTAGACATTACAATGAAGGCAGCCATTATCTATTTTCTTTCAAAACACTACATTTATATCTGATATAATTAACTTACCAAATGTGTTCCCTTACCAAAATTAACTTACCAGATGTTATAACGGAGCCACATTTACATCTGAAATAACTAACTTACCAAATATGTTGCCTTACCAAAATTAACTTATCAGATGTTATAACGGAGCCACATTTACATCTGAAATAACTAACTTACCAAATGTGTTCCCTTACCAAAACTAACTTACCAAATGTGTTCCCTTACCAAAACTAACTTACCAAATGTGTTCCCTTACCAAAACTAACTTACCAGATGTGTTCCCTTACCAAAACTAACTTACCAAATGTGTTCCCTTACCAAAACTAACTTACCAGATGTTATAACGGAGCCACATTTGTTTTTTCTTCTCTGGTTCCTGGTATTAAACTAGAAAATGTGGCCAGCCCACACTAAACAACAACTCAATATGAATCCATCACAACAAAGGTTTGTTTTATTAGCCAGCAACTGTT
Organism: Ariolimax columbianus; assembly: GCA_036924085.1. NCBI lineage: Eukaryota > Metazoa > Mollusca > Gastropoda > Stylommatophora > Arionidae > Ariolimax > Ariolimax columbianus. The sequence goes on from JAVGWX010000017.1 coordinate 74,163, forward strand.
TACAGCATGGAGACAATGGTCACCAGAGATAGCAACATTTGGACTTGTGCTCTACTCTAAAGCTAGTATAGTCATGTGCACTGGTGGAAAGTCAGGGCTAACTTACAAGCATTGGTTCCCATGGATCTCCTACCGCTTGAGATATCTTACTTGGTTGTACTAACTGTTCTGGCCCAATTTTTTAATGGGCTAACTTTTGACTCGATTATTAATCTTATTGCAATACGGTATGCCATGGGTCACTAAATAATATGGACCCAAAACCTGATGTCCTATACGCCGCAAGGTGGGACGGGATATTTCCTTTTTTTCCCCCACTGGTCAGGTCAGGTCATCCCGTAACCGGTGAGGCCGTTGGAGCACACATGAAGACATCCTCACAACCCCACGCCACCCTTCTGTCAACCGCCGCTGCTTGTGCCTCTTCAGGCTGGAGATAGGTCCATTCTTGTATGCTGTCCGCCAACCTATTTTTGGGCCGGCCTCTTCGTCGTCTGCCATGCACCTCTCCGTGGAGGATCGTTGCAAGACCATTTGATCTCGATATGTGACCGTACCAAGTGAGTTTCCTTCTTTTGACAGTTGCCAAGAGGTCTTCGAAATGCCCTAATGCTGTTGTAATTCTATCTCATATTTCCTCATTTGTAACTCGATCTGTGAATGTAACGTTTAAAAGTCTTCGGAAACATCTCATTTCCAAGGCCTGTATCCTCCGCTGCAGATCACCTGTAACTGTCCATGTCTCACAAGCATAGAGGAATATTGACAGGACCAGTGTACGCATTAATCTGATTTTCGTGCATAGTGCTAGATTTTGTTAAGCTGTGCAAGCGCCGCTATTGTCTGTGCTAATCTGGCCAACACATCACATTTTGATCCTTCATCACTGACAATCCAACCCAGATATTTAAAACGGTCAACCACTTTGAGTTCTTGACCATTAGCTTTTATCTTGCTGTTGAAGCCCTCGGCGTTGTTGGTCATTAATTTGGTTTTTCCAGCGTTTATCTCCATCCTCCATTTTATCCTCATATTTATTTTTTTTTGCGTTCTCCCTATTTTTCTAGTCCCCAGCGCGGTGTGTGTTGCACTGTAGTTTTTATTTTGCGCCTGTCGGCCCAGTGTATCAGACTTCAGCATCCATTTTATATAAGGGTCTGCTTTCTCCTGCATTTTCTAAGGGTTTGCTTCCCCGGGGTAACGGCCAATGCTGTGATGGGAATCGAACCCAGCACCTTCTAGTTGTGAGCCGTATCACTTAACCACTAGCCCAAGCTATCCCCACTTACAGGCAATCAGATCTCGTACTGGTCACAGGGTGTCCATTATGCACATCTATTGAGCGTGAATCGTCAGGCTCGAGGTGTATGATGAAATAACCCAGCCTGCCTCCCCCCCTCCCCATAAACTATCTTTCTCTCTCGCATTGTCTTTTATAGCTTATTTACTTAGCTCTAGAAACAAACATGGCTGGTCAGTGGTCTCCCCAGTTGGCTGGTTAGTATCACTCTAATTTGTTTGCACCAAATCTAGAATCCCATTGGTTGTACGATCCATAGGTGAGTGTCAGTTTAATGTGACAGCCTATTGCGTGCGTTCCTTTCTTCAATCAAAACCCCTACCACTTAGGTCTGATGCCAGAATTGGTCAAATACCCATCCCCAAAACTAGCCATGTTTTACACTTGCATTTTAAATATTTACATCTCGCTTCGGACTGCGCGAAGGCTTGCTGTTGTGGTCGGAGTTAGACCCCTGCTCGTCCAACAACATTCAAGTAACATTTGATTCTTAGCAAAGACAGTCGCCAGCCAAATCTTCCCTGCCCTAGACGCCCATGCTCTACAGGGGGCTGGAACTGTCACATCGAGCCCGCGGCCTTCGGCGCCCGAGGCTGACACCTTACCTCGAGACCACTGATCCCAGATCTTCCATAAACAAAATAATAAACAGGTTCGGGCAAAGGATAAACATATTTATTTTTTACAATGACCCAATCTGACTCGTGAACCTTCTGTGACCCTAGTGGAATGTTGTCCTCTTTCTCATCCAAACCTGTCACACATCGTCATCAAGTATGTTATTAGCATTTCAAACACAATAAAGCCGTAGTTAAGACACGTGAATCAGAAATATACTCTTTGGGTGGTATCACCTCCTCGCGTTTGGTCTGATCTGCCCTCAGTCCCACCTTCAATCCGCGTCACTCAGTCCCACCTTCAATCCGCGTCACTCAGTCCCACCTTCAATCCGCGTCCCTCAGTCCCACCTTCAATCCGCGTCCCTCAGTCCCACCTTCAATCCGCGTCCCTAAGTCCCACCTTCAATCCGCGTCACTCAGTCCCACCTTCAATCCGCGTCACTGAGTCCCACCTTCAATCCGCGTCACTGAGTCCCACCTTCAATCCGCGTCACTGAGTCCCACCTTCAATCTGCGTCACTCGGTCCCACCTTCAATCTGCGTCACTCAGTCCCACTTTCAATCCGCGTCCCTCAGTCACACCTTCAATCCGCGTCACTCAGTCCCACCTTCAATCCGCGTCACTCAGTCCCACCTTCAATCCGCGTCCCTCAGTCACACCTTCAATCCGCGTCACTCAGTCCCACCTTCAATCCGCGTCACTCAGTCCCACCTTCAATCCGCGTCCCTCAGTCACACCTTCAATCCGCGTCACTCAGTCCCACCTTCAATCCGCGTCACTGAGTCCCACCTTCAATCCGCGTCACTCGGTCCCACCTTCAATCTGCGTCACTCAGTCTGTTGACACAAGAGCTACTATGGGGAAAAAGAGAGACCATGGGAAACATTCTTATAAACTAAATCGTATCAGGAGAGCTTCCCTTACGATTGAACACTCTACTGTGACAAGAGCTATCACTTGAAGTCTCCGCTGTGACAAGAGCTATCACTTGAAGTCTCCGCTGAACAAGAGCTATCACTTGAAGTCTCAACTGAAACAAGAGCTAACACCTGAAGTCTCTGTTGAAACAAGAGCTATTGTGTGAAACAATGAAGCATCATAATTCTAATTAACTCAAATGTACGTCCAGTGAACTCATATCTACGACAAGTAACACAAGTTGCAAGCATTGTGGTATGATGAAGAAAACATTTGACATATAATTGTTATGCAAGCAAGCACACACAAGAAATTCACCAAGGCATACCTTTGTATTTCCTGGACACTTTTCATTATAATATTAGAAATAATACAAATTTGGAAATTGCTATGTCTAATTCGTATGACACGCATCCACTGCTGATCGCCTCCCAGTGTAGGCGACATACAAATCTCAATGTGACTGACTAGGTGACTATGGCGAATCGTATGCCCTGTCACATGTATTCCCATACTATAATTAACCTGTCACATTTATTCCTATACTATAATTACCCTGTCTGTCACATTTATTCCCATACTATAATTACCCTGTCTGTCACATTTATTCCCATACTATAATTATCCGGTCTGTCACATTTATTCCCATACTATAATTATCCTGTCAAATTTATTCCCATACAATAATTACCCTGTCACATTTATTCCCATACTATAATTACCTTGTCACAATTACTCCAATACTATAATTACCCTGTCTGTCACATTTATTCCCATACTATAATTACCCTGTTACATTTATTCCCATACTATAATTACCCTGTATGTCACATTTATTCCCATACTATAATTTCCCTGTCACATTTATTACCATACTATATTTACCTTGTCAGTCACATTTATTCCCATACTATAAATACCCAGTCACATTTATCCCCGTACTAAAATGACCCTGTTTTTTTCCCCATACTATAATTACCTATTCTTATTTGTCCCCATACTATAATTACCCTGTCACATTTGTCCCCATACTATAATTACCCTGTCACATTTGTCCCTGTACTATAATTACCCTTTAACATTTGTCCCCGTACTCTAATTGCCCTGTCACATTTGTACCCATACTATAACTACCCTCTCACATTTATTCCCATACTATAATTACCATGTCACATTTATTCCCATACTATAATTACCATGTCACATTTATTCCCATACTATAATTACCCCGTCTTTCACATTTATTCCCATATTATAATTACCCTCTCACATTTGTTTCCATACTATAATTACCTTGTCACATTTGTCCCCGTACTATAATTGCCCTGTCACATTTGTCCCCGTACTATAATTGCCCTGTCACATTTGTCCCCATACTGTAATTACCCTGTCACATTTTTCCCCACACTGTAATTACCCTGTCTTATTTGTCCCGTACTATAATTACCGAGTGACGGGGATATAACCCAACAAAGACTAGACTTCCACTAACTTTACTCCTTCATCGTCTATAAATATTTCACTACCAGGCCTCAACTCAGGTTCCTTGTAAACTTCACATCTGTCACCAAACCTGACCGTGTTATCTGTCGCCACTTCGAACTGAGTTCAGACGTAATCAGTGGTAACACTCGCAGACCGAGTCTCCTGACTGGTAACACTCGCGGGCCGAGTCTCCTGACTGTGGTAACACTCGCGGCCGAGTTTCCTGACTGTGGTAACACTCGCGGGCCGAGTCTCCTGACTGTGGTAACACTTGCCGGCCGAGTCTCCTGACTGTCGTAACACTCGCGGGCCGAGTCTCCTGATTGTGGTAACACTCGTGGGCCGAGTCTCATTACTGTGGTAACTCACGAAGGCCGAGTCTCCTGACTGTGGTAACACTCGTCGGTCGAGTGTCCTGACTGTGGTAACACTCGCGGGCCGAGTCTCCTGACTGTGGTAACTCCCGAGGGCCGAGTCTCCTGACTGTGGTAACACTCGTCGGTCGAGTGTCCTGACTGTGGTAACACTCCCCGGCCGAGTCTCCTGACTGTGGTAACACTCGCGGGCCGAGTCTCATGACTGTGGTAACACTCGCAGGCCGAGTCTCCTGACTGTGGTAATACTCGTCGGTCGAGTCTCCTGACTGTGGTAAATCACGAGGGCCGAGTCTCCTGACTATGGTAACACTCGACGGCCGAGTCTCCTGACTGTGATAAATCATGAGGGTCGAGTCTCCTGACTGTGGTAAATCACGAGGGCCGAATCTCCTGACTGTGGTAACACTCGACGGCCGAGTCTCCTGACTGTGGTAAATCACGAGGGCCGAGTCTCCTGACTGTGGTAATACTCGTCGGTCGAGTCTCCTGACTGTGGTAAATCACGAGGGCCGAGTCTCCTGACTGTGGTAACACTCGTCGGTCGAGTCTCCTGACTGTGGTAAATCACGAGAGCCGAGTCTCCTGACTGTGGTAACACTCGCGGGCCGAGACTCCTGACTGTGGTAACATTCGCGGGCCGAGTCACCTGACTGTGGTAACACTCGCGGGCCGAGTCTCCTGACTGTGGTAACACTCGCGGGCCGAGTCTCCTGACTGTTGTAACACTCGCGGGCCGAGTCTCCTGACTGTGGTAACACTCGCCGGCCGAGTCTCCTGACTGTGATAACACTCTCCGGCCGAGTCTCCTGACTGTGGTAACACTTGCCGGCCGAGTCTCCTGACTGTGATAACACTCGACGGCAGAGTCTCCTGACTGTGGTAACACTCGCCGGCCGAGTCTCCTGACTGAGATGCCTGAAGGTGTTACATTTATTCTGGGGGTCTGAGCATCGCCGAGCGTTTCTCTCCGAGTCATTGCCGAGCGTTTCTCTTCGAGTCATTGCCTAGCCGTTCTCTCGTTTCTAACTTTTCGAGGATTGACCTCTAACTACTGAGGTAAACTTAATCGCCTGCGGTCTTCCCCCTGGATCCCGTGCATTTGTCTAAGAACATGAGCATTTAGTGTCTTATCCGAACCCTTCTTGGTTCAGTCCAGGTGTGGTATCAATACCATTCCGCATTACACCCTCTGTATGCACTCCCATCCCATGAAAATATTCTGGCAGACTGCTCTGCTATACTAAGTCCAGTTAAGCCACGAATTTACGTGTTTTTATCATAAGGCTATTTAATACGTGTCTTTCTTGACACCGTTATCTTGACACCTTTATCTTGACATCTAGCCACTACCCATTTTCATAGCTGCTGAAGTATGCAGATCCTCCCTCTGAGCAAGCTAGCTTTTTCTGTCATCCTCGAGAAAAAAAACAAAAAAATGTGTTCCAACAACAGGGTGTTTGTCAACATACACGAGAATAAATATTAAAGAAAAATATCCACATTAAAATTATTCTTCATTTTTTCTGAGCAGCTTTGCTCAATCCTTAATTATATAAATATATGTAATATCTTTTACAATAAGAGAGTATTTGACAACATATATAATACAAGCAATAAAAAATATTTAAAGTATAACAAACATCATGTCAAAGTCCGTACTGGACAATTAAAAGATAGAATTTCTAAGTGTTTTTACAACAATGTATTTCTTCGTTAGCATTAAACCCTCGATACATATGTCAGTACCTGACAATGACCCACACAGTACCTGACAATTACCCACACAGTACCTGACAATGACCCACACAGTACCTGACAATGACCCACACAGTACCTGACAATGACCCACACAGTACCTGACAATGACCCACACAGTACCTGACAATGACCCACACAATACCTGACAATGACCAACACAGTACCTGACAATGACCCACACAGTACCTGACAATGACCCTCATAATACCTGACAATGACGTACACAGTACCTGACAATCACCCACACGGTAGATTAGCTGAACTAGGGTTAAATTATGATTTAATCTGCTTAAAACTACTGCAAACAGTGTCTGTGTCCACAGTTACTCGTTCAGTTGTCTGATTACTTAATGATTGTCATGCCCCTCCAGATAGTCTACTCAAATCAATCAATCAATCAATCAAAGTCCGTCGCTCCTCTCGGTACATAGGCCATCGACAACATCTCACCAACGTTCACGGTCCTGGCTCCTCTCGGTGCATAGGCCACCGACAACATCTCACCAGCGTGTACGGTCCTGGGCCGATTTGTCTGCCTCTCTCCAGGTGTTATTATTTAATTTGAGCTCATTCACACATTCTCTTCTCCGCGTGTTTTTTGGTCTTCCTCTGTCTCGTTTGCTCTGAGGATTCCATGTACGAGCCTGTCTGGCTATGTCAGACTGTGCCTTCCGCAAATCCAGCCCCATTTTCTGCGCTTAATTTGTTGTTCCAATGGCTGTTGTTGGCTCCTTTCCCACAAGTCTTCATTCCTCACCATGTCCTGCCACTTTATGCCCATTATCCTTCGTAGGCATCTGTTAACGAAGGACTGGAGTCTCTGTTGTATGACCTTGGTCGTTCTCCATGTCTCCGCTCCATACAGCAACACCGACTTGACACTTGTCTCCATACAGCAACACCGACTTGACACTTGTCTCCATACAGCAACACCGACTTGACACTTGTCTCCATACACCAACACTGACTTGACACTGGTCTCCATACACCAACACTGACTTGACACTTGTCTCCATACAGCAACACCGACTTGACACTTGTCTCCATACAGCAACACCGACTTGACACTTGTCTCCATACAGCAACACCTACTTGACACTTGTCTCCATACAGCAACACCGACTTGACACTTGTCTCCATACAGCAACACCGACTTGACACTTGTCTCCATACAGCAACACCGACTTGACACTTGTCTCCATACAGCAACACCGACTTGACACTTGCGTTGATTATTCTAACTTTGGTGTGAATCTTGATATCTCTCGATCTCCATATAATGTTTAGTATCAGGAATATCCTTCTTGCCTCTCCAATTCTGATCCTTACATCTGTCCCTCCTGATGTGTCTTTTGTGCTGCCCAAGTAGGTCAAGGTATCCACTTCCTCCAACTGCTCTCCCTCCATCATGATTGGTTCTTTGTTGTTAGTGTTGAGTTTAAGGAGCTTGGGTTTTCTTCATGTTGATATTCAGTCCCAGTTTGACTGATCGTTCTTTCTCCCTATCAAGTGTCTCTTGCATTTGACTATGACTGTATGACATGTGACTATGACTGTGTGACCTGTGCCTATGACTGTGGGACATGTGACTATGACTGTGTGCCATGTGACTATGACTGTGTGACATATGACTATGGCTGTGTGACATGTGACTATGGCTGTGTGACATGTGACTATGACTGTGTGACATGTGACTATGACTATGTGATATGTGACTTTGATTGTGTGACATGTGACTATGACTGTGTGACATGTGACTATGACTGTGTGACATGTGACTATGACTTTATGACAAAAGTACTAGATCATCGGCACTGTCCAGTGCCTCCAATTGTGACAATAGTGATCACTGAATACCCGTTTTATTCTTCCATTGATGTCCTGGTGATCCAATCTACAGCCAACAAAAACAGGAAAGGTGCAGTCATCTCTGCCCCCCCCCCCCCGATGTTTGCCACCCCACCCCACCCCCAACTCTCAGACAATTCTCCTTCATGTACCACTATACTAACCGTGTCTTTGTACATATTCTGGATGAGGGTTGTATACTTCTCTGGTATTCCATAGTGTCGCAACAGTTGCCATAGAGTACTTCGATGCACACTGGCAAAGGCCTTTTTATAGTCTACACAATTTACGTAAAGGGATGATCTCCATTCCATGCTTTGTTCTACTATAATGCGTAGCGTAGCTATATGATCTGTGCATGATCTGCCCTGTGGTAGCGTAGCTATATGATCTGTGCATGATCTTCCCTGACGAAATACTGCCTGTTCCTCTCTGAGCTTTTTGTCTACTAGTTTTTAACTGTCCAAGATGATTCTGTTGAACATCTTGCCTGGCACCGACAGAAATCTAATCTCCCTATGGCATCGACAGCAATCTAATCTCCCTATGGCACCGACAGCAATCTAATCTCCCTATAATTCCTGCAATCTAATCTCCCTATGACACCGACAGCAATCTAATCTCCCTATAATTCCTGCAATCTAATCTCCCTATAATTCCTGCAATCTGCCAGGTCTCCTTTCTTCGGCAGTTTAATCAGAAGTCTTTCTGTCCATTCTGCTGGCAGTCTCACCTCTTCCCATATCTTCTGGGATAATCCTTGTAATGTATCAATGACCTTATATAGCCACTATAACCATTATAGCTTCTGCTGCTATTCCATCTGGTCCTGCCGCTTTCCCTTTCTTGAGTTTTGATATGGCCCTTTGGGTTTCCATCTTACTTGGTGGGTTGTCATCCAAGTTCAGTGTCTCCTCTGCTGGTAGAATGTTTGGGGTTTCTTGTGGTGAAGGTCTGTTTAGACTTTCTTTGAAATACTCAACCCATCGTTTCTGTTGTTCCTCCGATGATGTTAATATCCTGCCTTCTCTATCTTTGGTTGGTTTGTCTGTATATATCTAGTTGCCATTTTCTTTATTAATTAGTAAAGTTCTCTCATACTTCCTCTCTCTGCTGCCTCTTCTACCTTCTGTGCCAACTTGTCAATATATTCCCTTTTATTTTTTCCTAATACATGTCTTGATCTCTTTGTTTGTAACAGTATAATTACTCTGTGCTTCTGCTTTGGTGGCTCGGGCTCAGCAATTGTTGAGTAAAGTTTCCTTCTTTTTCCTTTCTTCTATTTTCTGTAGTGTCTCTGTTGTGATCCATTCTTTGTTTTCGTTTCTCTTGAATCCCACAGTTTCTTAAGATTTCTTTTTCCACATCTCCTTAGCCTGGTCCAACATACTATTCATGTCTATTTCTTCATCCTCATGTAGCTCTTGTAGCCCTTGGTCTCTGTTGTTAAGTTTTAAGCTAAAGTCTGTGTTCTTCTCCTGCTGCTGCAAAAAGTGTACGTTATAAGTGTGCTGGGCCTTTTACTGGATACTTATTTAGTTTGAGCTGCAGAATCCCCAGCAACATGCACTGATATGACGCTACATTTGCACCTCGCTTTACTCTTACATCTTGTATTGTACTTCCGAACGCTCGACTAACACAGATGTGATCAATCTGATTTTCCGTTACATGGTCTGAAGATCTCCATCTGGACATATGTATCTTTTCATGTGAAAACATGGTCTGGAGATCTCCATCTGGCCTTATGTATCTTTTCATGTGAAAACATGGTCTGGAGATCTCCATCTGGCCTTATGTATCTTTTCATGTGAAAACATGGTCTGGAGATATCCATCTGGCCTCATGTATCTTTTCATGTGAAAACATGGTATGGAGATCTCCATCTAACCTTATGTATCTTTTCATCTGAAAACATGGTCTGGAGATCTCCATCTGGCCTTATGTATCTTTTCATGTGAAAAAATGGTCTGGAGATCTCCATCTGGCCTTATGTATCTTTTCATGTGAAAAAATGGTCTGGAGATCTCCATCTGGCCTTATGTATCTTTTCATGTGAAAACATGGTCTGGAGATCTCCATCTGGCCTTATGTATCTTTTCATGTGAAAACATGGTCTGGAGATCTCCATCTGGCCTTATGTATCTTTTCATGTGAAAACATGGTCTGGAGATATCCATCTGGCCTCATGTATCTTTTCATGTGAAAACATGGTATGGAGATCTCCATCTAACCTTATGCATCTTTTCATGTGAAAACATGGTCTGGAGATCTCCATCTGGCCTTATGTATCTTTTCATGTGAAAACATGGTCTGGAGATCTCCATCTGGCCTTAAGTATCTTTTCATGTGAAAACATGGTCTGGAGATCTCCATCTGGCCTTTTGTATCTTTTCATGTGAAAACATGGTCTGGAGATCTCCATCTGGCCTTATGTATCTTTTCATGTGAAAACATGGTCTGGAGATCTCCATCTGGCCTTATGTATCTTTTCATGTGAAAACATGGTCTGGAGATCTCCATCTGGCCTTATGTATCTTTTCATGTGAAAACATGGTCTGGAGATCTCCATCTGGCCTTATGTATCTTTTCATGTGAAAACATGGTCTGGAGATCTCCATCTGGCCTTATGTATCTTTTCATGTGAAAACATGGTCTGGAGATCTCCATCTGGCCTTATGTATCTTTTCATGTGAAAACATGGTCTGGAGATCTCCATCTGGCCTTATGTATCTTTTCATGTGAAAACATGGTCTGGAGATCTCCATCTGGCCTTATGTATCTTTTCATGTGAAAAAATGGTCTGGAGATCTCCATCTGGCCTTATGTATCTTTTCATGTGAAAACATGGTCTGGAGATCTCCATCTGGCCTTATGTATCTTTTCATGTGAAAACATGGTCTGGAGATCTCCATCTGGCCTTATGTATCTTTTCATGTGAAAACATGGTCTGGAGATCTCCATCTGGCCTTATGTATCTTTTCATGTGAAAACATGGTCTGGAGATATCCATCTGGCCTCATGTATCTTTTCATGTGAAAACATGGTATGGAGATCTCCATCTAACCTTATGTATCTTTTCATGTGAAAACATGGTCTGGAGATCTCCATCTGGCCTTATGTATCTTTTCATGTGAAAACATGGTCTGGAGATCTCCATCTGGCCTTAAGTATCTTTTCATGTGAAAACATGGTCTGGAGATCTCCATCTGGCCTTTTGTATCTTTTCATGTGAAAACATGGTCTGGAGATCTCCATCTGGCCTTATGTATCTTTTCATGTGAAAACATGGTCTGGAGATCTCCATCTGGCCTTATGTATCTTTTCATGTGAAAACATGGTCTGGAGATCTCCATCTGGCCTTATGTATCTTTTCATGTGAAAACATGGTCTGGAGATCTCCATCTGGCCTTATGTATCTTTTCATGTGAAAACATGGTCTGGAGATCTCCATCTGGCCTTATGTATCTTTTCATGTGAAAACATGGTCTGGAGATCTCCATCTGGCCTTATGTATCTTTTCATGTGAAAACATGGTCTGGAGATCTCCATCTGGCCTTATGTATCTTTTCATGTGAAAACATGGTCTGGAGATCTCCATCTGGCCTTATGTATCTTTTCATGTGAAAACATGGTCTGGAGATCTCCATCTGGCCTTATGTATCTTTTCATGTGAAAACATGGTCTGGAGATCTCCATCTGGCCTTATGTATCTTTTCATGTGAAAACATGGTCTGGAGATCTCCATCTGGCCTTATGTATCTTTTCATGTGAAAACATGGTCTGGAGATCTCCATCTGGCCTTATGTATCTTTTCATGTGAAAACATGGTCTGGAGATCTCCATCTGGCCTTATGTATCTTTTCATGTGAAAACATGGTCTGGAGATCTCCATCTGGCCTTATGTATCTTTTCATGTGAAAACATGGTCTGGAGATCTCCATCTGGCCTTATGTATCTTTTCATGTGAAAACATGGTCTGGAGATCTCCATCTGGCCTTATGTATCTTTTCATGTGAAAACATGGTCTGGAGATCTCCATCTGGCCTTATGTATCTTTTCATGTGAAAACATGGTCTGGAGATCTCCATCTGGCCTTATGTATCTTTTCATGTGAAAACATGGTCTGGAGATCTCCATCTGGCCTTATGTATCTTTTCATGTGAAAACATGGTCTGGAGATCTCCATCTGGCCTTATGTATCTTTTCATGTGAAAACATGGTCTGGAGATCTCCATCTGGCCTTATGTATCTTTTCATGTGAAAACATGGTCTGGAGATCTCCATCTGGCCTTATGTATCTTTTCATGTGAAAACATGGTCTGGAGATCTCCATCTGGCCTTATGTATCTTTTCATGTGAAAAAATGCTTCCTCCAACTATCATTTTGTGTAGCAGACGTAACTCTGCAAACATTTCTCCATGTTCGTCCATTTGTCCCATTTCTTGTCTTCCCATAATCTGTTCGTAACCTAGGTTGTTTGCTCCCACATTAGCATTTAAGTCTCCCATTAAAATTAAGAGATCTTTCTTTTTTTTTGCTTGCCAATGACTTCTTGCAGCTTGCTGTAGAACTTGTTTTTATCTTCGCCAGCCTCGTTAGCTGGGACATAGAACTGAATGATCTTTATGTTGATGTGTTTGTTCTTCGTTCTAAAGCTTTCGCTCATGATTCGGTTGGTAATAGCCTCCCACTTTATGAGCACCTACTGTGCTTCTCTGGAGAGCATCAGTGCCACTCCCTGTGTATGTTGGGCATCAGTTCCCTCGTTTCCAGAAAACATTAACATTTCCCCAGTGATCAGTCTCATCTTTCATGAATGTGTCTATCTGGTTTCGAACAGTTCTACCACTGCCAAATTGTAATTCCTCATCTCTTTAGCTATCTGGACTGTTTTACCCGCCTGGTACATTGTTCTAACGTTCCATGTCGCTATATTTGTTTTTTGCTTGGTATTCAGACGGGCAGTCAGCCGTGGAGCTTCCTCGCGGCTTTCACTCCACTACGTCATTCTTCTAGTTTCCGAAGGCCCTTTCTTTCACCCAAGGTCGTTTGCATTGTTATCAATGGTCGGCCCTAACCTAACCTATTATCTCTAGGTGAGATAGGTCAGTCCCCCGTGACCGTTTCCGCTTGGGTGACCCTTCTGCAAGCTTTCACTTTCGTTTGCTGAGCTTCTATGATCATTGAGACATGCAAGCTTCCTGGTCACTATTTCAAGGTAATGGGCTTGGGGGAGAGACAGTTTACTACTGTCTCATATTAACTAGCTCCCCTACTATAAACTGGTCGCGTGTATGTCAAAGTAAGCCACCGTGAGTCTTGGGACCTACTAAAAGTTCTTCATCAAAGACAACTGGCCTAACCTGGCTTACACTGTCCAGGTAACATATTACTTTGATTTAAGTCGAGTGACCGTGAATCCGTTGTCCGAGATTTCTCTTTGATTTCGGTCTCTGATGTCTGAGAATTCCCCATTTAACCGCACTGACTAGACTCATTCTAGCCGATACGTTGATAGTTCATTGTCCCTCAAACAATGACTTCAAAGGAATACCAACTTCCATTTTCAACGAACATTCTTTCCATAGTAATGAGAAATGCCAACATTTCTTTCTTAGCAGCGATGCCTACTTCAGGTGGACCATGTGGAGAGGCCACCAAACTCAACGCAACCTCCGTGTGGGCCTCGCTAGATGTCTCTAACTGCTGGATTGTTTGTTCCCTGGTTTGTTTGTTTGTCTCACCTGGTTTGTTTTGTTTCTTGGTTTTTTGTTGTTGTCTCACCTGGTTTGTTTGTCTCACCTGGTTTGTTTGTTTGTCTCACCTGGTTTGTTTGTTTGTCTCACCTGGTTTGTTTGTTTGTCTCACCTAGTTTGTTTGTTTGTATCACCTGGTTTCAACGTGTTATAGTTATTACTTGCGATAACGTTGATTAACGTACGTTCAGCGTCTCGTCCATCTGCGCAGGCCTTATGTTGCTTGTTTGACTGTTGACGTACCTCGAACTGGGGTCTTTCCTTCATCAAGTTATTTATCTCTACATGTGGTCGTTTGACCTGTTCTTTATTCTCTTCCATCACATTTCTATATCCATCTCTTCCTCATCGTCCGCCAAGTTGCTTTCTGTCACGTGGACCTAACTAAGCCTATCTCCACTAACTGTACTGCTTCACTACCAGGCCTGATCTCAGGTTTCTAGTAAACTTCACATCTTTCATCAGATCTGACCTTATTGTCTGTTGCCACTCCCAACTGAGTTTGGACGTAATCAGTTCCACTCGCCAGCCGAGTCTCCTGATTGAGCTGCCTAAAGGTGTTATATTTCATCTCGGGGTCTGAGCATCGCCGGCATTTGTCTTGGAAACGTTGCATATCCTTTTTCTCGTTTCCAACTTTTCGGGATAAACAAAACCGACATGTATCCCTTTCTGTTGTCTATTCTTCTTTTCCTCAATATCTCTGTTTTAGTTCCTGACTTATTCCTCCAAATGTAACTTCGTATGCTACATTTTACTATTGTTTAAAAATCGACCTGACTATTTTATTTTTAACGATTTTCTCCAGCAGCGCCTATGAAATTTCAGCGCCGAGCAGTTTACCTGTGCTAAGCCCTCCCATCTTCGTCACTCACGTTTCTGCGAGTCCAAAATCTGACCGTCGCGATAAATAATCGTTTGATCTGGTCTTCCCAGTCTCTGAGATCTCCTCCATTCTCGCCCCTGCTGAGATTGGAGTGGGTAAGTCTGGTCAGTAAACTTCTCCATCCCCTACCCACCTCTCGGTAGTGTTTATAAAATGTAGACTGCTATTTCTTCCTTCCTTTCAGATCTGCTTCTCCTCTCTTCTTACCTCACTCAATTTCATTTGACTCTGTCCTACAGTCACACTCTTGCACAACTTTCACACGCGCCGTCAGGATGAGACCCTTCCATTGCACTTTTGTTGGGCTGGCTTCTGAGAGAGCACAAATAGCAAAGGACACACAGACGCACACACACATCCAACCACTGGTTTATGCGTCTTAATATCGGTCAGTTGACTACGGTCTGGGGTGGAATAGGCGCGCCTAAGCCAGTAGAAACTAGTGAGACAAACACATAAAATAAAACAATAACATAAATTCCTTCCTTTCGTCTCTCGCTCCTGGATGTCAGATCGGTCGTTCTGAATGCTGATTTCTGTTGGTGCAACACTGGCCTGTTCTCCTTGTCGTGCCTTTCGAACAGAACAATTCTGCTCGTTAGTACCTTTATGAGGTCTTGGAACTGTCTGCGTTTGTCCTTCGCTTTATCTTTTGTCAATTTTACTTCAGCTACTGCAAGGTCTACTTCTGTCGTCTTGTTTCGTCGCTCTCCAGTCAAAGTTACGTAATACCAATAAAGACCCAATGCTCAAATGTCTGGATGCGACATGTTCTTGTTGAAATAAACTGGTTTAAGAAAAAAACATGTTCGAGACGATCAAATAACACACATAATGTCAAGTCTGTAAGGAAAACAATTGAAAATGATAAAAACTCACCAGTCTGTCTCTTGGTTAATGGATGGCAAAATATGATACTGACCCCTTATTCTACGTTATAACTGCTACATTAACTTCTAATCCTCGCTACATTAACTTCTAATCCTCGCTACATTAACTTCTAATCCTCGCCACATTAACTTCTAATCCTCGCCACATTAACTTCTAATCCTTGCTACATTTACTTCTAATCATCGCTACATTTACTTCTAATCCTCGCCACATTTACTTCTAATCCTCGCCACATTAACTTCTAATCCTCTCTACATTTACTTCTAATCCTCGCTACATTTACTTCTAATCCTCGCCATATTAGCTTCTAATCCTCGCCACATTAACTTCTAATCCTCGCCACATTAACTTCTAATCCTTGCTACATTTACTTCTTATCCTTGCTACATTTACTTCAAATCCTCGCTACATTTACTTCTAATCCTCGCTACATTTACTTCTAATCCTTGCTACATTTACTTCTAATCCTTGCTACATTTATTTCTAATCCTTGCTACACACATAACTAAAAACAAACAAGAGACTTAACCTGATCACCGGGACCAAATTTCAATTGGGGCAGCGTACGGCTTTTAAGTTGACTAGTTTACTTATCTTAAGAGTTACATGTATCTACATTACGACACGACTTCAACACAGTAAAACACAGTAATCGCTATCCTCCAAGAAAAAACCAATATAATTTATTACAAGAATAATCGTTACACAATATCTACAACAAGTTTAGAACTTCTAAACTAAATAATCATAATATATATTTAACCACAGACTCGTCCCCGCGATCGGATTGACGTACTCAGTCGATCTGTGCATTCACATATAATCAGATCACTTCACATACTCAAACGAATCTGCACTCTCACACATAATCAGAACACACATCATTCCCAAAGTGTCCTGCACATATAACACACACTCAGATCTCGTCCTTATGTGATCTGTACACTCGTGCAACAATTCAGAACACAGTTCACAGGATGTCCTGCACATACAACACACATTCAGATCTCTTATTGTTCACATGGTGTCCTCCATAAGCATTTATTGAGGGCGACTGGCCAAACGAAGTGTATGATGGTTTATCCACCCTGCAAACTCTCTGATGCAGTCTCTGATCCAGTCTCCCAGCCAGTCTGCCGAGTTTATCCTTGCAGAGTATTTCATAGACTCCAGCAGCAACATGGCTGTCCAATGGTTTTCTGAGCGTTGTCTCATTTTGCCTTCCCTCCAATTTGGAGCTACCCCAAACTAAAATCTTATTGACTGTCTATGCACGAGTCACTGTAAATGTGCTAGCCTGTCGTGAAAGTATTAGACTGCCAACAACCCCCATACCCGTCAAATCTGAACGTCAGAGTGGTCAGCTCCAAAAACACACCCTTGTACCAGACACAATTTTCCACCTACCCTGTTTCTAATCCCTCGTTTTTTGTGTGGACCTCCTGTTGAAACGGTGATTGACCCTGGCATGACCTGCGTTCGTCCAACGCATTCAGGCAACCTTTGTTCCTTTGAGTCGTCAGCCCAATCTCCCTCTACCCTAAACGTCCATGCTCCAGCTGGAACTGCCACAAGGAGGAGAGAGAGAGAAAGAGAGAGAGACGTCGGTTGTTGATAGGGTGAGAAAGAGGTTGAGAAAGTGATGTTGGTGATGGAGAAGCCATGAGGGCAGAGAGAGAGAGAGAGAGAGAGAGTGAAAGAAATATATGTTTGGGATGGAGAGTCTAGGTGGGCAGAGATAGATAGAGAGAAAGAGAGAGAGAGAGAAAGTCATGTTTATAATGGAGAACACAGGAGATAGAGAGAGAGAGGGAGAAAAATGATGTTGGTGTTAGGCCAGGAGGGCAGAGAAAAGAGAGAGAGAGAGAGAATGATGTTGCTGATGGAGAGACCAGGAAGGCAGAGGGAGATAGAGAGAGAAAGGGAGAGAGGGAGAAAATGATGTTGGTGTTAGGCCAGGAGGGCAGAGAAAAGAGAGAGAGAGAGAGAGAGAGAGAGAGAGAGAATGATGTTGCTGATGGAGTGACCAGGAAGGCAGAGAAAGAGAGAGACAGTGATGTCGGTAGTGGAGAGGAGGGCGAGTATGTGGAAAGTGCCGGAAGCCATTGAAACATATCTCTAGCAAATAACATTTCTAGTGCATGCCGGTACAGAGTGCATGCCTTTGATGGTCTAAGTGTCACGTGACATGCAAGCAGGTCTTGTCACGTGGTCTAGTCATGCTGTGGCGCTATAGTTTAATTCGATGGCCATTCGTTCCTATCATGTTTGAGAGACATTCTGTGAAGCTTAGTAAATTGTATGTTTCTAATGTAATTTGTAGCAAGTAGATATTATGTGTAGAACAATCTACGAGATATGGTCGATCCGTTTCTGTAAGGCGATTTCTTAACGGAGATTACGGTTAGCGGATAGAAATCATTGATGTGTGTATATCTTGAGGTAGTCTCAACTTCGTATTTTTATGATTCAGAATGTGATAGTATGTCTAGTGCAGTGTTTGCTCTGGCTACTGATGAGGGTAGCTGGAATATTTGACTTGGCTTTTTCCGTAGACTTGTGCCATCAGGAAACTTAGGACGCTGTAGCAGTCAAGTGCGTTGTGGATGTTGCATTTGTGTTATTTAATCTATCCATCTGGCACGTGGTCAACCTCGAATATTACAGCCAGTTGATCGCGTATAAGGAAAGACCATGCTACAACTAAAAGAGCAAGAGTTTGGGGAAAGAACGTGGAGATGGATTGGTCACACTTCCAGTAAGAAACCGGGTAGTTTAACCTGACATTTCAAGTATTGGAACCCGCACAGAAAGTGACGAATGGAAAGGTCAATAAACATCTGACAGTGACCGGTCAATTTGGTTCTCGTGAGCCTAGCTCAAGAAGATGCTACAAAATAGGAGCAGGTAGAAAGGATCTGTTGGGATCCTATGTTCCACAGGGAACGGGACGTACGAATGATGGTGATCGCGCTTATGAAGAAGATGATGATATATTTATCACACGGATTAGTTCTCATATCATCTCTAATGTCATCCTTTATATCTTGAATGTCATCCTTTCTCATACTATCTCTAATGTCATACTTTCTATTTCGAATATCATCTTTTCCCACTATATCTCTAATGTCATCCTTTCTCATTCTATCTCTAGTGTCATCCTTTCTCATTCTATCTCTAGTGTCATCCTTTCTCATTCTATCTCTAGTGTCATCCTTTCTCATTCTATCTCTAGTGTCATCCTTTCTCATTCTATCTCTAGTGTCATCCTTTCTCATTCTATCTCTAGTGTCATCCTTTCTCATTCTATCTCTAATGTCATCCTTTCTCATTCTATCTCTAGTGTCATCCTTTCTCATTCTATCTCTAGTGCCATCCTTTCTCATTCTATCTCTAGTGTCATCCTTTCTCATTCTATCTCTAGTGTCATCCTTTCTCATTCTATCTCTAGTGTCATCCTTTCTCATTCTATCTCTAATGTCATCCTTTCTCATTCTATCTCTAGTGTCATCCTTTCTCATTCTATCTCTAGTGTCATTCTTTCTCATTCTATCTCTAGTGTCATCCTTTCTCATTCTATCTCTAGTGTCATCCTTTCTCATTCTATCTCTAGTGTCATCCTTTCTCATTCTATCTCTAGTGTCATCCTTTCTCATTCTATCTCTAGTGTCATCCTTTCTCATTCTATCTCTAGTGTCATCCTTTCTCATTCTATCTCTAGTGTCATCCTTTCTCATTCTGTCTCTAATCTCATCCTTTCTCATATTATCTCTAATCTCATCCTTTCTCATACTATCCCTCCTGGTAGATTGTTAACATTTTCCTAACATATCATGTTAATTAACGTCATCCGTCTAGGCAACCAGAGCCATAGAGCCTAGACCATTGTCTCTCAACGTTTTGGAAATGTCAGGCAGCGTTTTTGATTTTCATAATTATTGGGGGGCGTGCCTCGTGATTCTCGATCATGTCAGTGACTGTGTTTGAGGAATAATAATAACGACAGCGAAATCATTCTTCTCTGACATAAACGCTCAATTTTTCTCAATGTTTAATATTCAAACGTAGAAGTTGATGGGCACATTTAAACAAAATAACTGGAGATTGGCTCTTCAATTTTACAAAATCTGGACATGTCGAAATCGAAGTAATCTCCAATAGCACTATTTCAACTAGATTCAAACAAGAGAAATGATTGATGCGATGATTTAACTGCATTTATTCCATTAACAACCGTTACGTATTTAAGATGTCACGAATAAAGAGTAAGTGACGACAAGTCAGTTGATTATTTGAAATTCAGTTTTGTACCTTCCGCTACGAATGAACTGTTACCAATGTGCTTGTTGTGTTAACACATGTTTTCTAACGAAACGATGAAGCCACCGAGACTTGATGAAGATCTGATAAAGAAGCATGCTGATAAGGTTGGCAAGAAGATTTCTGACTTCCAGGATTGAAAGCCGTAACACAGCTGTTGATATACTTTAAAATGTTTCTAGTCTTAAGGACACATGCCTCATCGTATCTTACAGGATAGCACACAGGATAGCACAGGATAGCACACATGATATCACACAGGATAGCACACAGGATAGCACACAGGATAGCACACATGATATCACACAGGATAGCACAGGATAACACACATGATAGCACAGGATAGCACCCATGATATCACATGACAGCACATTATAGCACACATGATAGCACAGGATAGCACACATGATAGCACAGGATAGCACACATGATAGCACACATGATTGCAAAATGTGGTAAGATCCATAGAATTGGAGAAAATGTAATATTACCAGCTATATGAGAGGTGATTAGAACCATGATGGAAATAAATCCAAGTGAAATAGTTACCTCTATTCCACTGAGCAATGATAATGTGTCTAGAAGAATTGATGAGATGATAACTAATGTTAAAAATCAACTGTGCCAGGATTTGCAATCAATCGAATTTTCATTACAGCTTGATGAAAGCATAGTACGCGGCAATGAAGCCTTGCTCCTCGCATATGTTAGATTTTTGAAGAATGAAAAAGTTGTGGAATAAATGGTATTCTCAAAATGACTGACAACAGATTCCAAAAGCTTGTCGATCTTTGAAAATATTGAACAATATTTCATAACATAACACATTCCTTTTTCTAATGTGAAATCATGTGCGATAGATCAAGCTCCTTCAATGGTTGGTCGCTATCGCGGTTTTCTAGCGCACTTAAAAAAGGTGGCACCAAGTGTCATTGTTGTTGCTCACCGGCAGCACTCAGTAGCCAAACAACTTAGCGACAGACAAACCAATGAGTGTAGTTATCAGTGTTATTAATCAAGTCACATTCCTTGAACGAAAGTTTATTTCCTCAATTGTGTAATGACAATGATGATGAGTTTGAACGTCTTCTCCTACACACGGAAATAAGATGGCTGTCCACAGGCAATTGTTTGAAAAGATTTTGGTCATTATTTGATACCATAATGGAGTGTCTTGATTCAATGCAAGAACAGCTTAAAATTGGAAGGAACTGAGGTACTGCGTAAAGACGTGGCCTATCTTTCAGATATATTTGACAAGTTCAATAATGTCCTTCTTCAGCTGCAGGGGTCGACATCAGTCTTATCAAGGTGAAAGGAGTTATTATGGGGTTCACCAGTAAATTGGGATTGTTTAAACATAATCTTGGTCGTCGTGAGCTATATCAGTTTCCACGAAGTGCAGCAGTTAGACAGGGTTAGCTTGAGAGATGCAGATTTGGAAATGTATTGCTGCCATTTGGAGGCTGTTAAGAATGATTTGATGGTCAGATTGAAAGATTTGCAGAATCTCAACGTACCAGAATGGCTGATCTGTTTGAGACAGACACGGAACGTTTGTGGACATCTCCAAGAAGTGCTGATTGATCCATTTGAGACAGACACGGAACGTTTGTGGACATCTCCAAGAAGTGCTGATTGATTCGTCCGAGACAGACACGGAACGTTTGTGGACATCTCCAAGAAGTGCACATTGATCCATTTGACACAGACACGGAACGTTTGTGGACATCTCCAAGAAGTGCTGATTGGTCCATTTGAGACAGACACGGAACGTTTGTGGACATCTCCAAGAAGTGCTGATTGATCCATTTGAGACAGACACGGAACGTTTGTGGACATCTCCAACATAGTGCTGATTGATCCATTTGAGACAGACACGGAACGTTTGTGCACATCTCCAAGAAGTGATGATTCATCCGTCTGAGACAGGCAAGGAACGTTTGGGGACATCTCCAACAAGTGCTGATTGATCCATTTGAGACAGACACAGAACGTTTGTGGACATCTCCAAGAAGTGCTGATTGAGCTACAAAATGACTATGAGGCGAAAGCACGGTTTAGTAACGTTCATTATGACAAATGTTGGAGCCAGATTAGGATGTCTAATCCTCTTTTTTTGACAACAAATTAAACTGCTCATTACAATATTTCCAACATCATATTTAGTAGAGAAAGGGTTTAGTTCTGTGGCGATGCTGCTACAAAAACAAGGCAATCGATGGCAAATATGTGACAGAGGAGACTTGAGACCTCTTTTAATAAATATAGAACCAGATATTGTTGAGTTACCTGTCTCCCACGAAGCGCAGCGATTCCACTAAATTTAGTTGGCTACTGATTGTTTATAACAAATCAATCTTTCATTGAATGATTGAAAACGACTGATTCAAAGTAATGGGAGAGATATGATTGTTGTGAGGAGGGGGGCGTTTACACATTATTTTTTAGAAAAGGGGGCGTCATCTCAGAGTTAAGAAACACTGTTCTAGACAGGCCATGACCACTGTTGATGGTACTGACCGTCCATGACCACTACTGATGGTACAGACCGTCCATGACCACTATTGATGGTACTGACCGTCCATGAGCACTATTGATGGTACTGATCGTCCATGAGCACTGTTGGTGGTACTGACCGTCCATGAGCACTATTGATGGTACTGATCGTCCATGAGCACTATTGATGGTACTTACCGTCCATGAGCACTATTCATGGTACTGACCGTCCATGAGCACTGTTGATGGTACTGACCGTCCATGAGAACTGTTGATGGTACTGATCGTCCATGAGAACTGTTAACTTAACTTAACGTATTTATACTGGTTTAAAAGACCATGTAGAGTCTGTATACAACCAGTTACATTTACATCACCTTGCTCTAAAAGCTATGCGCATCCAGTTTATTCTTAAATTCATTAACTGTCCCTGCCTCCACTACCTCCCCTGGCAATGCATTCCAAGCAGACACCACTCTCTGACTAAAAAAATATTTCCTAATATCTAACCTGGACCTCTCTTTAGTCAGCTTGTAGCTATGCCCTCGTGTTATTGTAGGTGGCTGTATTTTAAAAAACTTGTTATAGTCTAATTTATCGATTCCTCTGATCATCTTATAAACCTGTATTAAGTCACCACGAATTCTTCTATCTTCGAGACACTGTAGGCCGGTTTTTCTGAGTCGTTCCTCATAACTGTAATTCTGGAATCCCACTATCATCTTTGTCGCTCTTTTTTGTATTTTTTCTAGCATGTTCATGTCCCCTCTATGATAAGGACTCCACACCTGTTCACAGTACTCCAATCTAGGTCTAACTAAAGCTTTATACAGTTTGACGATCACTTCCTTGCTCCTATGTTTAATATTTCTTTTTATCATACCTAACATTGCATTTGCCTTTTTCACTGCTACCTTAACTTGCTCACTCACCTTTCCTGTATGATCTATTATAACCCCTAGGTCCCTTTCCTTATCTATCTTTCTAATATAGTTTTCTCCCATTCTTTAATTATGTTCCAAATTGGATCTACCCATGTGGATGACTGTACATTTATCTACATTAAACTCCATTTGCCTGCTTACAGACCATTCTCGAATTTTATCTAAATCCGACATCAATATATCCACTTCCGCTTTAGATGAGACACTACTGCATAGTTTTGTGTCATCAGCAAATTTTGCAATCATGGATCTCATATCAATGTCCAAATCATTTATATATATCAAGAACAAAATTGGTCCCAAAACCAAGCCCTGTGGCACACCACTATTCACTTCACTCCACTCAGAGTACTCCTTATTTATTCCCACCCTCTGCCTTCTTCCCGTTAACCAATTTTCAATCCATTTGGCAACTTCCCCACCTATTCCATGTGATTTTAACTTTCGAAATAATCTTCGATGAGGTACTCTATCAAAGGCCTTTTCAAAGTCTAGATAAATAACATCCACTGGCTCCCCTTTATCTATGATTTTAGTAACCTCCTCCATGAATTCTAATAGATTTGTTAAGCATGATCTCCCTCTAGTAAACCCATGCTGACTATTTATAATTAGATTACATTTTTCGAAATGCATTACAATGTTTTCTTTGATTATTGACTCTAACAATTTACAGACTATGCTCGTTAAACTCACAGGTCTATAATTTGCCGGATCTGATTTTTTGCCTTTTTTGAATAAGGGGATCACTCCTGCATCTTTCCAATCCCGTGGAACAATCCCTTTTGTAAGTGATTGAGAACATAATATAGCCAATGGTTTTGCTAGTTGGTCTCTAATTTCATTCAGCAATTTTGGGTGAATACCATCTTGACCTGGACATTTATTCACTTTCAACCCCTCCAATTTTTTAAAAACCATTTCCTCTGTAATACAGATTGATCTTAATCCCGCTGTATCCATGTCTCTTTGAAAAATATCTATAGGCTCTGGGATCTCGGAGCAGTCCTCCTTTGTGAAGACTGTGCCAAAGTACTGATTGAGCAGATTAGCAGCCTCCCTATTCTCACTTATTATTTTCCCTGTACTGTCTATGAGAGGGCCTATTTTGTCTTTCGTTCTTTGTTTATTTCTAACATAAGAAAAGAAGCTTTTACTGTCAGTCTTGATCCTCTGAGCAAGTTTTTTTTCAAAGTCTATTTTTGCTGTTTTATTCGCTTTCTATGTTCTGCTTGTCCAAATATTTTACATGTTTCTTTTGATTTACCTGCCTCTATATATTTTTTCCATGCTTTATATTTTGCTCATCTACATTTCACTACAAATCTAGTTATCCACTTTTTACGCTTGGGGTTTACCTCCCTACATGGAACACATTCCTCTTTTAGCGTTTCTAGAACTGTTTTAAAACTTTCCCACTCCTGTTCAACATCTGTTCCTACAACAATATCTTTCCAGATTATGTGGTTCGCTGCCTCTTTCATCCTCTTAACATCTGCCTTAGAGTAGTCGTATGTTCGCGTGTTTATGTTTACTTCTTTCCCTGCAATAATATCCCAACGGATGATTTGATGGTCACTTGAGCCAAACAGTTCCCCAACGGTAACGTTTTCAATCATATTTTCCTCTGTGGTAAAAACTAGGTCGAGTATGTCTTTGCCTCTGATGGCTGATTCTACATGTTGAATTAAAAAATTGTCAGTTATGCACTTAACAAAAGGTTTTGACTCTACAAGTGCTTCTGCCATATCCCATTTTATTTCTGGATAGTTGAAATCTTCCATTAATAATAATTTCCCTTTACTTGCCTTTGCTATGCTACAAATCAGCTCCTTATCTTCCTATTTTCGACTTGATGGACATCTATAGCACACTCCAATCACTGTTTTTTCACCCCCACTTTCTATTTCTCCCCATACACTTTTATTTTTGTTACCACATGATAAATAATCTTTGATCGTTATATTAACATAATTTATACAGTATAATAAAACACCACATCCCTTAGTCTTGTCTCCAATTATCCTATATTTCCTTAACATTGTATATCCCTCAATTTCAAGTTCACTATCTGCAATCTCCTCATATGTCCATGATTCTGTTAACCCTATTATATCTGGTTTTTCTTCTTCTACATACAGTTCCAATTTATCTCTTTTATTTTAATATGCTTCTCACATTTACATAAAAACATTTTAGTTTGTAATGTTGTTGGTTTTCCTCTTTTTGCTTCTGCTTTATCATTTTAGTGTTTGCTTTTCTACTATGTATTTCACACTTCCCTGACACCTACTTACCCCTTTGACTACATCCTCTATAGCACCCTATTGTAGGCCTATCTTTAGTCTCATTCTTCATAGGCCTTACTAGTTTAAATTTCTAACACAATGATAGAACATATACTTTGCTACAACATGCTGTCCTATCTCATTTAGATGTAAACCTCTCCTATCTAACATTTTACTTTTGTCTACTTTAACATCAATAAATTCCATTCCCATGTCCGCACACATCACCTGTAACCTAAGGTTGATACCTATTATTTTGCTATCTAGATAGTCTGACCCATCTGCTATGTCTAAAAGGCCCATCATTGTGACCTTTCTAAACTTTTTTTCCTAAAGTGTTCTCATAAGACTTTTATATTTATCCATAATTATTTCTGTACCATCTCTCTTTACATTATGTGTACCTGCCAATACTACCACATGACTGTTTCCTTTGTCATCTAACCTCTTTATTCTCCCCTCTATGTCCTCTATTTTTGCTCCCCCAATATCCATTCTTTCAAACATGTTGTGTTGTTTAGACAAATGTCTGCCAACCTCTCTCACCAGTGAATCTCCTACTACCAATACTGACCTCTCTCCTATATGTGCATACTTCTCTCCAAAGATGGTACTGATCGTCCATGACCACTGTTGATGGTACTGACCGTCCATGATCATTTCTGGTAGTACTTACCGTCCAAGAACATGGTTGATGCTACTGACTGACCGTCCATGACCACTGCTGATGGTACTTATCATCCTTGACCACGATTTATGTCACTGGCTAACCGTCCATGACCATGGTTGATGATTGAGTCGTAGGTATTAGCAGGGTAAATGTAGTGGAGACAATATGTCTCAGCCATTGCACCAGTTGGTCGAAAAGGACAGACGGGTCAGTTGGTCGAAGAGAAGAGTCGGACCAGTTGGTCGAAGAGGAGAGTCTGACCAGTTGGTGGAAGAGGAGAGTCTGACCAGTTGGTCGAAGAGGAGAGTCTGACCAGTTGGTCGAAGAGGAGAGTCTGACCAGTTGGTCGAAGAGGAGAGTCGGACCAGTTGGTCGAAGAGAAGAGTCGGACCAGTTGGTCGAAGAGGAGAGTCTGACCAGTTGGTCGAAGAGGAGAGTCTGACCAGTTGGTCGAAGAGAAGAGTCGGACCAGTTGGTCAAAGAGGAGAGTCTGACCAGTTGGTCGAAGAGGAGAGTTGGACCAGTTGGTCGAAGAGGAGAGTCGGACCAGTTGGTCGAAGAGAAGAGTCGGACCAGTTGGTCGAAGAGGAGAGTCTGACCAGTTGGTCGAAGAGAAGAGTCGGATCAGCTGGTCGAAGAGGAGAGTCAGACCAGTTGGTCGAAGAGGAGAGTCAGACCAGTTGGTCGAAGAGAAGAGTCGGACCAGTTGGTCGAAGAGGAGAGTCGGACTAGTTGGTCGAAGAGGAGAGTCGGACAAGATGGTCGAAGAGAAGAGTCGGACCAGTTGGTCGAAGAGGAGAGTCGGACCAGTTGGTCGAAGAGAAGAGTCGGACCAGTTGGTCGAAGAGGCGAGGGGCCAGTTGGTCAAAAAGGCGAGGGGCCAGTTGGTCAAAGAGGAGAGTCGGACCAGTTGGTCGAAGAGGAAAGGGGCCAGTTGGTCGAAGAGGCGAGGGGCCAGTCGGTCGAAGAGGAGTTTCGGACCAGTTGGTCGAAGAGGAGAGTCGGACCAGTTGGTCGAAGAGGGGGGCCAGTTGGTCGAATAGGAGAGGGGACAGTTGGTCGAATAGGAGAGGGGCCAGTTGGTCGAAGAGGAGAGGGGCCAGTTGGTCGAGAGGAAAGAAGGCGTAAATCTGGCGAAAAATAGTGGTATCCGTCAGAAGACCTCTGCGATAGGGACTCTTGCTAGCAGATTTCAAGGACACGTGTAGTAGAGCTACTTGGAGTGTTACAACATTGAACAGTGGACGGTCAGACTTCCTCGTAGCAAAACGCTACAACTTCCGTTATACATAAAATGAGATTTTTATTTATTACAAAAAAATTATTTCTTACACATTGATAAAAACCCAACCTAACTTACTAAACAAATATAAAACTTTCTAACTCATGGAATATTAGTATGAGCTAGATGGAATCCCTGAAACTATGACACTCAGTTCTGTAGTCTAATCTAATTTACATATGAAAAGCTATACAAATCCGGTCCTTTCTACTTAAATACTCTCTTGTTTGGAATCTCGTGTGCCCATCTTGGCAGTTGGTGCTGATGTTGATCTCTGGTGCTTACCGGCTCTACATTGTGTAATGACAGCTTCTTACGGTGTTCGTGCGTGTGTTCCATGAGGAGTCTTAAGATTTCACTTTATTTCTGCATGAGTACACTCTCTCTTATCTATCGTCCCCACAGATCAGAGATTTCACCGTGGAGACTCCAGATACGTTCACTTTACTCGGTATGCGTGCGTTTGCTTATTTTTAGTCCCCACAGATCAGAGCGTTTACTACGGAAAATATAGACACCTTCTTTCTTCGATCATAAAATGAGTACTATTGCACTCCACAAGGCACAAAAGGAATGCTACTGGAGTTTAGCGAGGTAGCTTTCTAGATCTGCTGTTGAAATCCGATCCCGAAATCTACTCTGCTCTGTCTTTCAAATGATCCCTTCTCGTCCCCTCAAACTACGATGCGGCCTCTGAGCTGACATCTTTCAATCATCTTAGGCTTCTCCCCTTTTGTCCTAGCTAAGTTGTCTAGACATGTTTTAGGCGTCTCCCCTTTTGTCCTAGCTAAGTTGTCTAGACATGTTTTAGGCTTCTCCCCTTTTTGTCCTAGCTAAGTTGTCTAGACATGTTTTAGGCTTCCCCCCTTTTGTCCTAGCTAAGTTGTCTAGACATATTTTAGGCTTCTCCCCTTTTGTCCTAGCTAAGTTGTCTAGACATGTTTTAGGCTTTTCCCTTTTTGTCCTAGCTAAGTTGTCTAGACATGTTTCATTGACTCATCTCTACCGGCCACTATGTCATTCTAGCTATGACGACACGACATATTATTTTCAGCAGATTTAAACACGGACGGGCGTTTGGTAGTAACTACACTTTCTTTCGTTCTCTCAACTCGCAGCCATTTTGACTATGTCGTTTTGATCCTAGTTTCTCCCAACTTCGCTAGAACAAACAGTTATCTCGACCATCTATGCTTTTCCTAGTCTGTGGTCCTATTATATATTACTCCCTAACACCTGTTGTTGTTCGTCCATCACGGGTGATGAGGACCTTTCCTTTTTTTCATTCAGCCAGTCCTTCTAGTCGAGTATTCTGTAATTCCGGGTTGTGGGTGGGTGCAGAGATAGCTGACGAGTCCGATTTGGGATCTGCATACTCGCAGGCAGTGAGGGCATGGAAAGTTTTCTTCGCGAGACCCTGATATTTCACGATCTTTTCTGGAGTGTCTGTTGTTCTGCTGCCGTCTTTTTATAAGCCTCGGTTGACACTGCTCCTCTGTGGAGAGCTGTATGTCAGGTTGTACAGTCTTTTGCAGCATTTTCCCATGTTTCGAGGTTTATGCTGAAGACTTTTCAAAGTTTCTAATGTGTCGTTAAAGAGCTTTTTTGGCCTCCTTGGGAGCGTACGAGATTCTGCATTTCGCCACAGAAGATTATTTTTGGCAACCGATAGTCTGGCATGCGAACCACGTGACCCGCCCAGCGAATCTGTGATTGCATCATGATGGTATCAGGGCTAGGGATACTAGCTCTCTCAAGAACATCAGTGTCCGGGACCAAACTTGCCATTTGACATTCATCACCCTCCTAAGGATACCATCTCTCTCAAGAACAGCAGTGTCCGGGACCAAACTTGCCATTTGACATTCATCACCCTCCTAAGGATACCATCTCTCTCAAGAACAGCAGTGTCCGGGACCAAACTTGCCATTTGACATTCATCACCTTCCTGAGGATACCAGCTCTCTCAAGAACAGCAGTGTCCGGGACCAAACTTGCCATTTGACATTCATCACCCTCCTAAGGATACCATCTCTCTCAAGAACAGCAGTGTCCGGGACCCAACTTGCCATTTGACATTCATCACCCTCCTGAGACAAAATATGTGAAAGTGATTCAGCTTCTTTGCATGCCGCCTGTAAACAGTCCATGTTTAACTTGCATATAGCAACAAAGGGACCACCACTGCTCTGTACACCTTCAGCTTGGTCTGTAGGCTGATGCCACTTCGACACCAAACGTTTGAGTGTAGTCTGTAAAGAGTGGCACTGGTTTTGGCGATTCTAACGCCATCCCTGACTACATTCTGAGAAAAGGTACTTCCGAGGTATGTATATCTATTTACAACTTTCAGTTTACAACCATTGATCTTGATGATTGGCTCAGTATACGTTTTGCCAGGAGCTGGTTGGTACATTATTTAAGTTTCCTCTGTGTTGATGATCAGTCCAAAGTTGAGACACGCCAAGTGGAATTAGACCCTTGGAAATCTGGGGCTAGTCTCTAGGTGGCTCGATTGGCTCGCATCCAGTGTTCGATAAAGGAATTGACGGAAGGGCACCACCAGGAGTGGAACCTGCGGCTTAATTTGACTTAACACGCCAAAACTGTAAAATGACTGACAGGCTGGGAGCACTTTCGTTGGGTCTAATAGGGAACGTGAGCTGGAATTAGACCCACGCAAGACAGTTCAGTTTTACCCTCTTAATGAAAGAGCATTGCTACGGAAATCCTGCTCAACCCTAGAGGAATCGCAGGTTTCAGACACTTTGTCATTGGCTGACTAAAAAGCCCTCTCTTGATTCGTTGGGTCTAATAGGGAACGAGTGCTGGTATTAGACCCTCAGAAGACAGGTCAGTTTTATCCTACAAATGACAGGGCGTTGCTATGGTAATCCTGCTTAATTCGAGAGGAATCGCAGGTCGCAGACATTTGGTCCACGTGCTTGGCTGATAAGCCAATGGTGCGAGGCTACCATCTGAGGGATTACGGCCGAACGCATCTAAGCCAGAATCCCGCTCTAAATCTCAGCACCACTGCGATGGGAGGCTACGATATAGTTGGGATCTGGGGCTCGCGTCTCAGCCCGACCCGGTCGAGCCGCAGAAAGAAGTCTCTGCCGTCCCGCCGATCAAAGCGGGCGGGCAGCTGCTCGATATTCACCCCATACGACGATGAGGGGTGAAACCACTAGTAGAAGACTTAGTTCTCGGTCGGGGTGTCGTAAGCAGTTGAGCAGCCATCTCACTGCGAACTGTTGAGACTCAGCCCTTGATCATGAGATATGTCCGCACACCAGGCGAACAACATCTCCGTGCCATGGCCTGACTTGTCCCCTGGTTAAATGCACTCCTGCCTCGCTCTTTACCTCTGTCTGCTATCAGTCATCCCAATGGACGCAGAAGAGATGCAGGCCAGCGGACATTGCACCTACTGTAAAAACCTCCCAGGTGGCGGGGAATGCTAGGGGTACCATCACTGCAGATGAGCCGAGAAAATAAAAGGAGGAAGGAGATACCTCAATCACATGCATATGCTACGTTTCTGGCAGGGCGTGACGATCCTGGGACACAGACACACTGGACTGCCTCTCTTCCAAGATACTTGAAAAACTAGTACATACAGTCTATTATATCATATCATATCATTGCCACACCCTATAGACCCGAGTGGGGAAGACTCGATAGTCCTGCAAGACAACTTCCCTAAGAGAGACAACTCTGACCAAAAACAACTGCTGCCTTGCAGATAGGCTAGGGACAGCCAAAGGCTAAGAAGGGCATCCCTACAGAAACGCCTGTTGAAATCGGATGTACTGGGCCACAGGCTTAACAAAGTAACACAGTGCAACGTATATCGATGTAACCAGCGTACGAAGAAGAAGAAGAAACACGCCAAGGAAATTTTATCCACGCTTTTCTGCAGATCAGCCTCTGTGACAGCGTGCAGGCCACAGTCGCCAGGAAACAGAAGATCTCTGATGGTGTGTGTCTTGACCTTAGTTTTTACTTAAAGCCGCCTTAGGTTGAACAGCTGACCATCTATACGATATCTTATGTCCATTCGTATGTCCCCGTCTCTGAAAGCATCAGTCAGCATTGCAGAGAACAGCATGCTGAACAAGGTTGGTGCAAGCACACACCCCTGTTTAACGCCGTTTGTTACAGGAAAGCACTTTGATATATCCCCATTTTCATGAACCCTAGCCTGCATTCCATTATGGCGTTAACACATTTCAAAGAAAGTCTAAACAGACCTCCACCACAGGAAACACCAAAACGTCCGACCAGTAGAGGAGACCATCAACTTGGACGCAACCTACCAAGTCAGATTTAAATCCAAAGGGCCATATCCAAACTCAAGGGAAAGCGGCAGGACCAAATGGAATAGCAGCAGAAGCCATAATGGCAGATAAAGATAAAACCACTGATACATTACAAGGACTATCCCAGAAGATATGGGAAAAATAGAGAGTGCTAACAGAATGGAAAGAAGGAGAGAGTGCTTACAGAATGGAAAGAAAGACATCTGATTAAACTGCCTAAGAAGGGAGACCTGGCAGATTGCAGGAATTATAGGGGATTAGTTTGCTGTCGGTGCCAGGCAAGATGTTCAACAGAATCATCTTGGACAGACTAAAAACTGAAGCAGACAAAAAGCTCAGAGAGGAACAGGCAGGATTTCGCCAGGTAAAATCATGCACAGATCATATAGCTACACTACCACAGGGTAGATCATGCACAGATCATATAGCTACACTACCACAGGGCAGATCATGCACAGATCATATAGCTACGCTACGCATTATAGTAGAACAAAGCATTGAATGGAAATCATCCCTAAATACAAATTGTGTAGACTATGAAAATGCATTTGCCAGTGTGGATCGAAGTACTCTATGGCAACTGTTGAGACACTATGGAATAGCAGAGAAGTATACAACCCTCATCCAGAATATGTACAAAGACACGGTTAGTAGAGTGGTACATGAAGGAGAATTGACTGTCAGCTTGTGGGGGGGGGGGGAGAGGGGGGACAAACAGGGGTGGAACTGGGATGCCTGCTCTCACCTTTCCTGTTCTTGTTGGCTGTAGATTGGATAATGAAGACATCAATAGAAAGCAAAAGAACTAGTATTCACTGAACACTGTTGTCAGAATTGGCAGACCTGGTCTACACAGATGATATGGTACTTTTCTCACACAGTCATAGCTAAATGCAAGAGAAACTTGATAGGGGGAAATAACAATCAGCCAAACTGGGGCTGAATATCAACATGAAGAAAACCCAAGCTCCTTAAACTCAACACTAACAACAAAGAACCAATCATGATGGAGGGAGAGCAGTTGGAGAAAGTGGATACCTTGACCTACTTGGGCAGCACAAAAGACACATCAGGAGGGACAGATGTAAGGATCAGAATTGGAGAGGCAAGAAGGATATTCCTGATACTAAACATTATATGGAGATCGAGAGATATCAAGATTCACACCAAAGTTAGAATAATCAACGCAAGTGTCAAGTCGGTGTTGCTGTATGGAGACAAGTGTCAAGTCGGTGTTGCTGTATGGAGACAAGTCGGTGTTGCTGTATGGAGACAAGTGTCAAGTCGGTGTTGCTGTATGGAGACCAGTGTCAAGTCGGTGTTTCTCAATGGAGACAAGTGTCAAGTCAGTGTTGCTGTATGGAGACACGTGTCAAGTCGGTGTTGCTGTATGCATCGGAGACATGGAGAACGACCAAGGTCGTACAACAAAGACTCCAGTCCTTCATTAACAGATGTACCAAAAGGATAAGGTGCATAAATTGGCAGGACATGGTGAGGGATGAAGAGTTGTGGGTATGGAGCCAACAACAGCCCTTGGAACAACAAATTTAGCGAATAAAATGGGTCTGGATAGGACATACGCTGCG
The DNA here is from genome assembly GCA_036924085.1 of Ariolimax columbianus. Classification (NCBI taxonomy): domain Eukaryota; kingdom Metazoa; phylum Mollusca; class Gastropoda; order Stylommatophora; family Arionidae; genus Ariolimax; species Ariolimax columbianus. The sequence goes on from JAVGWX010000017.1 coordinate 107,924, forward strand.
GAAGGCACAGTCTAACATAGCCAGACAGGCTCTTACATGGAATCCTCAGCGAAAAGGGAGAGAGGTAGACCCACAACTACGTAGAGAAGGGAATGTGAGAAGGAGCTAAAATTACATAATGAGAGAGGCAGACAGAGCAGCCGGGACCGTGTTACACCTGGAGAGAGGCGGACAGAGCAGCCGGGACCGTGTTACACCTGGAGAGAGGCGGACAGAGCAGCAGGGACCGTGTTACACCTGGAGAGAGGCGGACAGAGCGGCCGGGGACCGTGTTACACCTGGAGAGAGGCGGACAGAGCAGCCGTGACCGTGTTACACCTGGAGAGAGGCGGACAGAGCAGCCGGGACCGTGTTACACCTGGAGAGAGGCAGACAGAGCAGCCGGGACCGTGTTACACCTGGAGAGAGGCGGACAGAGCAGCCGGGACCGTGTTACACCTGGAGAGAGGCAGACAGAGCAGCCGGGACCGTGTTACACCTGGAGAGAGGCAGACAGAGCAGCCGGGACCGTGTTACACCTGGAGAGAGGCGGACAGAGCAGCCGGGACCGTGTTACACCTGGAGAGAGGCGGACAGAGCAGCCGGGACCGTGTTACACCTGGAGAGAGGCGGACAGAGCAGCCGGGACCGTGTTACACCTGGAGAGAGGCGGACAGAGCAGCCGGGACCGTGTTACACCTGGAGAGAGGCGGACAGAGCAGCCGGGACCGTGTTACACCTGGAGAGAGGCGGACAGAGCAGCCGGGACCGTGTTACACCTGGAGAGAGGCGGACAGAGCAGCCGGGACCGTGTTACACCTGGAGAGAGGCGGACAGAGCAGCCGGGACCGTGTTACACCTGGAGAGAGGCGGACAGAGCAGTTGGGACCGTGTTACACCTGGAGAGAGGCGGACAGAGCAGCCGGGACCGTGTTACACCTGGAGAGAGGCGGACAGAGCAGCCGGGTCCGTGTTACACCTGGAGAGAGGCGGACAGAGCAGCCGGGTCCGTGTTACACCTGGAGAGAGGCGGACAGAGCAGCCGGGACCGTGTTACACCTGGAGAGAGGCAGACAGAGCAGCCCGGGACCGTGTTACACCTGGAGAGAGGCAGACAGAGCAGCCCGGGACCGTGTTACACCTGGAGAGAGGCGGACAGAGCAGCCGGGACCGTGTTACACCTGGAGAGAGGCGGACAGAGCGGCCGGGACCGTATTACACCTGGAGAGAGGCGGACAGAGCAGCCGGGACCGTGTTACACCTGGAGAGAGGCGGACAGAGCAGCCCGGGACCGTGTTACACCTGGAGAGAGGCGGACAGAGCAGCCCGGGACCGTGTTACACCTGGAGAGAGGCGGACAGAGCAGCCGGGACCGTGTTACACCTGGAGAGAGGCAGACAGAGCAGCGGGGACCGTGTTACACCTGGAGAGAGGCAGACAGAGCAGCCGGGACCGTGTTACACCTGGAGAGAGGCGGACAGAGCAGCCGGGACCGTGTTACACCTGGAGAGAGGCGGACAGAGCAGCCGGGACCGTGTTACACCTGGAGAGAGGCGGACAGAGCAGCCGGGACCGTGTTACACCTGGAGAGAAGCAGACAGAGCAGCCGGGACCGTGTTACACCTGGAGAGAGGCGGACAGAGCAGCCGGGACCGTGTTACACCTGGAGAGAGGCGGACAGAGCAGCCGGGACCGTGTTACACCTGGAGAGAGGCGGACAGAGCAGCCGGGACCGTGTTACACCTGGAGAGAGGCGGACAGAGCAGCCGGGACCGTGTTACACCTGGAGAGAGGCGGACAGAGCAGCCGGGACCGTGTTACACCTGGAGAGAGGCGGACAGAGCAGCCGGGACCGTGTTACACCTGGAGAGAGGCGGACAGAGCAGCCGGGACCGTGTTACACCTGGAGAGAGGCGGACAGAGCAGCCGGGACCGTGTTACACCTGGAGAGAGGCGGACAGAGCAGCCGGGACCGTGTTACACCTGGAGAGAGGCGGACAGAGCAGCCGGGACCGTGTTACACCTGGAGAGGGGCGGACAGAGCAGCCGGGACCGTGTTACACCTGGAGAGAGGCGGACAGAGCAGCAGGGACCGTGTTACACCTGGAGAGAGGCAGACAGAGCAGCCGGGACCGTGTTACACCTGGAGAGAGGCGGACAGAGCAGCCGGGACCGTGTTACACCTGGAGAGAGGCGGACAGAGCAGCCGGGACCGTGTTACACCTGGAGAGAGGCAGACAGAGCAGCCGGGACCGTGTTACACCTGGAGAGAGGCAGACAGAGCAGCCAGGGACCGTGTTACACCTGGAGAGAGGCAGACAGAGCAGCCCGGGACCGCGTTACACCTGGAGAGAGGCAGATAGAGCAGCCCGGGACCGTGTTACACCTGGAGAGAGGCAGACAGAGCAGCCCGGGACCGCGTTACACCTGGAGAGAGGCAGACAGAGCAGCCCGGGACCGTGTTACACCTGGAGAGAGGCAGATAGAGCAGCTGGGACCGTGTTACACCTGGAGAGAGGCAGACAGAGCAGCCCGGGACCGTGTTACACCTGGAGAGAGGCAGACAGAGCAGCCCGGGACCGCGTTACACCTGGAGAGAGGCAGATAGAGCAGCCCGGGACCGTGTTACACCTGGAGAGAGGCAGACAGAGCAGCCCGGGACCGCGTTACACCTGGAGAGAGGCAGACAGAGCAGCCCGGGACCGCGTACTCTGGTGAGATGTTGTCGATGGCCTATGAGAGGCGCCCAGGACCGTGTACGCTGGTGAGATGTTGTCGGTGGCCTATGAGAGAGGAGCCCAGGACCGTGTACGCTGGTGAGATCTTGTCGGTGGCCTATGAGAGAGGCGCCCAGGACCGTGTACGCTGGTGAGATGTTGTCGGTGGCCTATGAGAGAGGAGCCCAGGACCGTGTACGCTGATGAGATGTTGTCGGTTGCCTATGAGAGAGGAGCCCAGGACCGTGTACGCTGGTGAGATGTTGTCGATGGCCTATGAGAGGCGCCCAGGACCGTGTACGCTGGTGAGATGTTGTCGATGGCCTATGAGAGGCGCCCAGGACCGTGTACGCTGGTGAGATGTTGTCGATGGCCTATGAGAGAAGCGTGACGGGTTTTGATTGATTGATTGATTCTCTTGTCGGTTAGTGTTTACGTTTATGTCAGGGTCTATGTTCTTGTTGGTTAGTGTTAATCTTCGTGAATTGTCAGGGTCTATGTTCTTGTTGGGTAGTGTTAATCTTCGTGAATTGTCAGGGTCTATGTTCTTGTTGGGTAGTGTTAATCTTCGTTAATTGTCAGGGTCTATGTTCTTGTTGGTTAGTGTTAATCTTCGTGAATTGTCAGGGTCTATGTTCTAGTTTGCTAGTGTTAATCTTCGTGAATTGTCAGGGTCTATGTTCTTGTTGGTTAGTGTTAATCTTCGTGAATTGTCAGGTTCTATGTTCTTTTCGAATTGTCAGGGTAAATGTTTTTGTGGGCTAGTGTCTATTACTTTTGTTGGTGTGTCTGGTTTGACGAAGGTGTGTGGCTACTATGTTCTTGATTGTTTGGCTACCTTCTTGTTCGTTTCTATGGCTACAATCACAATTGTCGGCCTCTACTTTAATGTATCTCTATATATTAAATCTTGATCCGTGCATTGTTTCCTGTTTTGTTTTTGTTCTAACGTTCTTGGCGCACAGTGTCTACTTTCATACATGCTCTGTCTGTTCCAACAAATGGCGTTACTAGCATATAGACACGTGTGCTCCCTGACATCTGGTTCCCTTTCCGAGCTGGCCAAACGTCTTGTAGGCTGAGATGGTAACCTGAGATGGAAACCTCAGATGGTAACCTGAGATGGTAGGCTGAGATGGTAGGCTGAGATGGTAGGCTGAGATGGTAGGCTGAGATGGTAGGCTGAGATGGTAGGCTGAGATGGTAGGCTGAGATGGTAGGATGAGATGGTAGGCGGAGATGGTAGGCTGAGATGGTAGGCTGAGATGGTAGGCGGAGATGGTACGCTGAGATGGTAGGCTCATACTTGAGAATTGCTGGAATTTGATTGGAGATTATTTATTGTTGGTAATATAGAGCAAGGGCATCAAGGGCGTTTGTCAGTTTCTGTTCAACTTCTGGTGGTTTATGGTGTCATGGAGTATAGCTTAGCTAACAACTTCTGGTGGTTTATGGTGTCATAGAGTATAGCTTAGCTAACAACTTCTGGTGGTTTATGGTGTCATGGAGTATAGCTTAGCTAACAACTTCTGGGGGTTTATGGTGTCATGGAGTATAGCTTAGCTAACAACTTCTGGTGGTTTATGGTGTCATAGAGTATAGCTTAGCTAACAACTTCTGGTGGTTTATGGTGTCATAGAGTATAGCTTAGCTAACAACTTCTGGTGGTTTATGGTGTCATAGAGTATAGCTTAGCTAACAACTTCTGGTGGTTTATGGTGTCATAGAGTATAGCTTAGCTAACAACTTCTGGTGGTTTATGGTGTCATAGAGTATAGCTTAGCTAACAACTTCTGGTGGTTTATGGTGTCATAGAGTATAGCTTAGCTAACAACTTCTGGTGGTTTATGGTGTCATAGAGTATAGCTTAGCTAACAACTTCTGGTGGTTTATGGTGTCATAGAGTATAGCTTAGCTAACAACTTCTGGTGGTTTATGGTGTCATAGAGTATAGCTTAGCTAACAACTTCTGGTGGTTTATGGTGTCATGGAGTATAGCTTAGCTAACAACTTCTGGTGGTTTATGGTGTCATGGAGTATAGCTTAGCTAACAACTTCTGGTGGTTTATGGTGTCATGGAGTATAGCTTAGCTAACAACTTCTGGTGGTTTATGGTGTCATAGAGTATAGCTTAGCTAACAACTTCTGGTGGTTTATGGTGTCATAGAGTATAGCTTAGCTAACAACTTCTGGTGGTTTATGGTGTCATAGAGTATAGCTTAGCTAACAACTTCTGGTGGTTTATGGTGTCATAGAGTATAGCTTAGCTAACAACTTCTGGTGGTTTATGGTGTCATAGAGTATAGCTTAGCTAACAACTTCTGGTGGTTTATGGTGTCATGGAGTATAGCTTAGCTAACAACTTCTGGTGGTTTATGGTGTCATAGAGTATAGCTTAGCTAACAACTTCTGGTGGTTTATGGTGTCATAGAGTATAGCTTAGCTAACAACTTCTGGTGGTTTATGGTGTCATGGAGTATAGCTTAGCTAACAACTTCTGGTGGTTTATGGTGTCATAGAGTATAGCTTAGCTAACAACTTCTGGTGGTTTATGGTGTCATGGAGTATAGCTTAGCTAACAACTTCTGGTGGTTTATGGTGTCATGGAGTATAGCTTAGCTAACAACTTCTGGTGGTTTATGGTGTCATGGAGTATAGCTTAGCTAACAACTTCTGGTGGTTTATGGTGTCATAGAGTATAGCTTAGCTAACAACTTCTGGTGGTTTATGGTGTCATGGAGTATAGCTTAGCTAACAACTTCTGGGGGTTTATGGTGTCATAGAGTATAGCTTAGCTAACAACTTCTGGTGGTTTATGGTGTCATGGAGTATAGCTTAGCTAACAACTTCTGGTGGTTTATGGTGTCATGGAGTATAGCTTAGCTAACAACTTCTGGTGGTTTATGGTGTCATGGAGTATAGCTTAGCTAACAACTTCTGGTGGTTTATGGTGTCATAGAGTATAGCTTAGCTAACAACTTCTGGTGGTTTATGGTGTCATGGAGTATAGCTTAGCTAACAACTTCTGGGGGTTTATGGTGTCATGGAGTACAGCTTAGCAAACAACTTCTGGGGGTTTATGGTGTCATGGAGTACAGCTTAGCAAACAACTTCTGGTGGTTTATGGTGTCATGGAGTACAGCTTAGCAAACAACTTCTGGTGGTTTATGGTGTCATGGAGTACAGCTTAGCAAACAACGTCTGGTGGTTTATGGTGTCATAAGCTGCGCTGAAGTCAATAAAAGTTACTCCCGTCATCTGTTTACGTTCGTACCCGTCCTCGATCAGTTGTACCCCGTTAAGAATCTGGCCGCAACATGATCTCCCAGGCCTGGAGCCTGCTCGTTTCTTGATGAGTTATGCCAGGTTAAGAATTTGGCCGCAACATGATCTACCAGGCATGGAGCCTGCTCGCTCCTTGATGAGTTACGATAGGTTAAGAATCTGGCCGCAACATGATCTCCGAGGCCTGGAGCCTGCTTGATGAGTTGTGTCAGGTTAAGAATCTGGCCGCAACATGATCTACCAGGACTGGAGCCTGCTTGCTCCTTGATGAGTTGTGTCAGGTTAAGAATCTGGCCGCAACATGATCTCACAGGCCTGGATCCTGCTTGATGAGTTGTGCCAGGTTAAGAATCTGGCCACAACATGATCTCCCAGGCCTGGAGCCTCCTTGATGAGTTGTGTCAGGTTAAGAATCTAGCCGCAACATGATCTCCCAGGCCTGGAGCCTGCTTGCTCCTTGATGAGTTGTGTCAGGTTAAGGATCTGGCCACAACATGATCTCACAGGCCTGGAGCCTGCTTGCTCATTGATGAGTTTCTTGTCTGTGTTTGGGGAAGGGGCGGGGGGGGGGGGGGTGGGGGGTGGGGGCGATACGGTTCAGGGTCGTTATTTCACAGACGTTATACAGATGGTAGAGTAGTGAAACCGGTTGGAAGTTCTTAGGTTCTGATGAGGTTTCTCCTGGTTATAGCAGAGCAGCCACGTGAGATTTTCTCCAGATTTCAGGACTTTGCATAGAACCGATGGTTGTGTTGAACAGCTTTAGCGGCCGTGTGATGGTTTCTGGTCCAAAGTTTTTCATTTGCTCTGTCCTCGAGTCATCTGGGCCAGCTGATTTGTTGTTTTTTATTTGATGTATTGCATCATTTAGTTCTTGCAAGGAGAAAGGTAACGCCAATATGTCATTCTCCTGTTTACAATCTCGGTGGATATTGGTCTGCTCTGCTTGTTGAGTGGTTTTCCCATTCAGTAGTAATTGGTGGGCTATTTGATTGGGGTTGACCTGTGTCTCCAGGAGCGCTCGCTGGATCATTAATAGGTTTCCAGGCGCATTTGCTGTTTTGTTTAATTTCAAGGTCCTTCACCAAGTGTCGTCATATTTCTGTTTTTGACTCTGATATGGCATGTAGTAGGTCTTTCCCAACCTGGATGGTTTCATCAGAGAGAGGGTCACTTTCAAAGAGTGCTTGCTAATGCTCGTAAAGCGCCTTCAATTCATCGTTAAGGCCTGGGATATACTGAGTTCTGCAGCCTCTTGGTATGTTGTGTCCAAAAATTATTTTTACGAGTTTGACAAAGGTGCCAATTTTTGCGGGGGTTTGTTCTAGTGTATGCAGGTTTTGATTTAGGCCATAAGTAGGTGGAGCCCATTTGGCTCGTTGGAAGTTGAAGCCTCTTTTGAATGGTACGCTTTGGGACTTGACAACTGCCGTGACAGTGCACGATATGGACATGTCTTACGTCCATGGTATGGGCTCCTCTAGAGATTTTGCCACTTGGTGTATTATCCTGTCACTAACACATATGTTGTCAGGATTGTAACCTTTTCCCCATTTGCAGCTATTAAAAGATGGTGATAATTCTGCTCTGCCCAGTTCCCCAGCTCTTCTCCATTAGCATCTGACTCCTTGCAGCCCCATACAGTACTGTGACAGTTGAAGTCTCCCATGAAGTGCTGTGACAGTTGAAGTTTCCCATGCAGTGAGTGATGTGACAGTTGAAGTCTCCCATGCTGTGACAGTTGAAGTCTCCTATGCAGTGCTGTGACAGTTGAAGTCTCCAGGCAGTGCTGTGATAGTTGAAGTCTCACACCCAGTGCTGCGACAGTTGAAGTCTCCCATGCTATGACAGTTGAAGTCTCCCATCTAGTGATGTGACAGTTGAAGTCTCACACCCAGTGCGGGGACAGTTGAAGTCTCACACACAGTGCTGTGACAGTTTGAAGTCTCACACCAAGTGCTGGGACAGTTGAAGTCTCCCATGCAGTTCTGTGACAGTTCAAGTCTCCCATGCAGTACTGTGACAGTTCAAGTCTCACACCCAGTGCTGTGACAGTTTCTCCCATTACTATTTTGGTGCTTGATGATTTGAAGCTGTCAAGCTCTTCGAAAACAAAGTTGTCATCCGATGGCTTATATACTGACGTCACTGTACATGGTTGGGTTTGGGTCGTGAGGATCTCCTCTGTAGGTTGGGCCTACTGAGCTTATATCTAGGTTTGGTGTGACACAAATGGCGCTTCCATATTTGCTTTGGTTGTATCTCCGTAACAAGCGTCATTCTGTCTATTTTTGGTTTTCTGTCAGCGATTACTCGACGGGTCTCTTGGACCATTACTACATCGCATCTGCGCTAAATGCATATTTCAGAGAGAAGTGTTTCTTTGTTGGCGGAGAGTCCTTTTATGTTGATTGAAATAAACACGAGGCCTTTTTTACACTCCACTGTGTGATTAGTGCTTAGGTATTAAAAGGATCGGACGATTGGGACACGAAAGGAGCCTCCACGAAGATTGCAACCAATAAGCCATACCGGTGTTCCCTGGCAACGACTTTCAATCGGCCAATCCTTGAAACATTTAGGCACAGATTTGATGTTGAGCCGCTGATGTGAGAAGGTTATATGTCGCTAGTAGCGAACCTATTCATTAGTCGTGTACTGCTAACTAACACAGAGTAACGGCATTAACATGCGTTAGGCGAACGTGGCCTACCCTCAGCCACCTGATTAGTCACTGGTCTCTGAGCCTGAACCTGAATGCCTGTCAACACGAAGCTTTTCTAGTCACCGTGTCCCGTGTCACCGTGTCACCGATATTTGCTTCATTTGTGACATCTAAGCCTTCCAGTACGTACCTTGTAAATAATGGATGCCATTCTGGAGGTCCGTGGTAGACATCTTGTTGTTGGTGAGGTATGTGTGGTAGACATCTTGTTGTTGGTGAGGTATGTGTGGTAGACATCGTGTTGTTGGTGAGGTATGTGTGGTAGACATCTTGTTGTTGATGAGGTATGTGTGGTAGACATCTTGTTGTTGGTGATATATGTGTGGTAGACATCTTGTTGTTGGTGAGGTATGTGTGGGAGACATCTTGTTGTTGGTGAGGTATGTGTGGTAGACATATTGTTGTTGGTGACAAGATGTGGTAGACATCTTGTTGTTGGTGAGGTATGTGTGGTAGACATCTTGTTGTTGCTAAGGTATGTGTGGTAGACATCTTGTTGTTGGTGAGGTATGTGTGGTAGACATCTTGTTGTTGGTGAGGTATGTTCTTCTGCTGACTAACATTACCTCTGTTATGCCACTGACTAACATTACCTCTGTTTTTCGAGTGACTAACATTAACTCTGTACTCCATCCATGTTTAGTGATGGGCTCGTCGTAGAAACAGTTGTCGCGTATGTTCTGTCGCTAAGCGTGAAGGCCGAGTCTGTGTCTCACTCTGATCAGTTTATGTCTCACTTGACCGGTAGTTACAAGGGTCCACCGAGCCAAATTCAGGGAAGCCCTGAAAATACCGTTCGTGGTACCCATACATAACTTGAGAACCCTGCCCGAGAGATTTGAGTTCATTGAACGGGGCATTTTCCTTAATTCTCAAACAATACAGTTTAAGACTGTCCAGCCAAAATGGTTACCTTCCCATGATTTCTACTGGGAATTCCACAACCTTCTAGGTCCCATAGTAGGTTTAAAAAACAAGTCATTGTTTCTCTGGCAGTTCAAAAAAAGTTGAGGGAATGGACTCAAGATAAACCAAAGTCATTGACCAAAGGGGGGGGGGGGGCAGATTAGAATATAAGCTGGGGGGGGGCGGGAGATGTGTGGAGATCAGAGAAGAGAAGACTATCGTGCAGTAGGAGATAGACCAGAGAAGTAGCTACAATAGACTACAGAACATAGCCAGTGAGTGACCAGAACAGAGAGATAGAATTAGAAGTCACAGAAGCAGACCAGCCCTGAAAGGCAACGAGAGACCACACACAGGCAAGAATCTGTCTGTGTGTGATGTTCTGTTTGAGTAGTCGCAAACACGTGTCACGCGTGACATCGACTTCCAAGTCCCTGAGTGGCATTCGTCTGCATTCTCATCAGAGGGAGACGTGTTGCTTCAACCCGAAGCTGTCGTCCTGGACAACACGTCATGACACACATGTGTTACCTTTGGCCTGGCAACCACAGTAACAGGACCACTGTCGTATGTCATAGGCACGAGAACAGCTGCAGTCACTGAGTTCCTAACAACAGACGACGAAGAAGAATAACTAACAGATCTGATCACTGTAGACATTTTCCTGATGTTGAGACGAGACAAGAGGTTCAGAAAATATCTACGTTGTTTAAGCTGTGAGGTGGGACATAAGGCCACCCTACGAGCAAGGACAGAGATTAGGACTGAGAACAAGTAGGTAGACATCATTGTATCAACGAAATGGGCTGCGAATAGAACAATTTGCTAGATCTGACCACATGATAGAACTCGGTAATTTTAGTGCAAGATAAAGACATGTGCTAATTGCACGAAACTCTTGAAAGTCATTATAGTTAGAGAAGTGTCGATAACAAAACTCTTGAAAGTCATTATAGTTAGAGAAGTGTCGATAACAAAACTCTTGAAAGTCATTATAGTTAGAGAAGTGTCGATAACAAAACTCTTGAAAGTCATTATAGTTAGAGAAGTGTCGATAACAAAACTCTTGAAAGTCATTATAGTTAGAGAAGTGTCGATAACAAAACTCGTAACGATTCTCATGCTTAGTACTGCTATTATAATGTGTATAATGTTCAACAAATAAACATTCACTGTTTTTCTGTTGTTAAAAGAATTGTTAGTGGTTTAATTAAAGTGTGAGTTAAGGATTGATAGTGGTAAGGAAGAAAGTTAACAATAAGTGGTGATAGAATACGTGGAGGCTAACCATGCCACATATAAATAAATGGTGCATTGACCCGGACAATAATAAACACAAAGACAAAGTGCGTGTCTATATGTACATTGACCCGGACATTAATAAACACAAAGACAAAGTGCGTGTCTATATGTACATTGACCCGGACATTAATAAACACAAAGACAAAGTGCGTGTCTATATGTACATTGACCCGGACATTAATAAACACAAAGACAAAGTGCGTGTCTATATGTACATTGACCCGGACAATAATAAACACAAAAGTGGAGCAGACCCAGTCAACACAACTATTTGTTCTGCTCACTATACCAATTATTTTGGCGACCGATTTCCGTTAGACCTAAATACTTCGCCTCTGACAACAAACACAATGGATTAGTTTATTGATATAACCTGGTAGGATCGCATAACTTGGTAGGATCGCATAACTTGGTAGGATCGCATAACTTGGTAAGATCACATAACTTGGTAGGATCGCATAACTTGGTAGGATCGCATAACTTGGTAGGATCGCATAACTTGGTAAGATCACATAACTTGGTAGGATCGCATAACTTGGTAAGATCACATAACTTGGTAGGATCGCATAACTTGGTAGGATCGCATAACTTGATAAGATCAAATAAATTTGTAGGATCACATAACTTGATAAGATCAAATAAATTTGTAGGATCACATAATTTGATAGGATCACATAACTTAATATGTCAGAACTTGATATCTCATAAAGTGATATCTTATAACTTGGCAGGATGACATAACTTGATATCTCATAACTTGGTAAGATCTCATAACTTGACATCATATAACTTGGAAGGATTACATAACTTGATAAGATCACATAACTTGATATGTCATAACTTGATATGAAATAACTTGGAAGAATCTCATAACTTGGTAAGATCACATATCTTGATAGGATCACATATCTTGATAGGATCACATAACTTGATAGGATCACATAACTTGATAGGATCACATAACTTGATAGGATCACATAACTTGATAGGATCACATAACTTGATAGGATCACATAACTTGATAGGATCACATAACTTGATAGGATCACATAACTTGATAGGATCACATAACTTGATAGGATCACATAACTTGATAGGATCACATAACTTGATAGTATCAAAAAACTTGATATCTCATAACTTGGTAAGATCTCATATCTTGATAGGATCACATATCTTGATAGGATCACATATCTTGATAGGATCACATATCTTGATAGGATCACATAACTTGATAGGATCACATAACTCGGTAGGATCACATAACTTGGTAAGATCCCATAACTTGGTAAGATCTCATAACTTGGTAAGATCTCATAACTTGGTACGATCACATAATTTGATAGGATCACATAACTTAATATGTCATAACTTGATATCTCATAAAGTGATATCTTATAACTTGGTAAGATCACATAACTTGGTAGGATCACATAACTTGACATAAAATAACTATATCTATGTCTAACTTTTTTCAGTCCAATTTTGTCGGTAGACGTCGTGGGGAGGTGTGACCTCCTCCTTTGGCAGGCGAAAATCCACCGGTGACTTGCCAGGTTAATATCAGTATCTGTTAGCCCCTGGAATATACGATCGTTTTTATTTTTAAGCGTAAATTATAGCAAGGTAGACCCACAGCCTGTCAGGTGCCACCTAAGCCAGTCCACTGACCACACAACCATAACCTGAAGTTATAGCCACACAGTCCCCCTATTTTGCGACATAGTCTCTGTGGCTTGAATATATCTACTAGGTGACCTAGAGGTCGTGGGATTCCCAGTAGAATGGTGGGAAGGATACCATATTGTCTGGACAGTTTTAAACTGCATTGTTTGAGAATTAAGGACAAGGCCCTTTTTCAAGGTACTGAATCTCTCAGGCAGGGTTATCAAAGGGTCAAAGGGGTAATTTGGTGTCAGGGAAGTGTGAAATACATAGTAGAAAAGCAAACACTAAAATGATAAAGCAGAAGAAAAAAGAGGAAAACCAACAACATTACAAACTAAAATGTTTTTATGCAAATGTGAGAAGCATAGTAAATAAAAGAGAAGAATTGGAACTGTATGTAGAAGAAGAAAAACCAGATATAATAGGGTTAACAGAATCATGGACATATGAGGAGATTGCAGATAGTGAACTTGAAATTGAGGGATATACAATGTTAAGGAAAGATAGGATAATTGGAGACAAAACTAAGGGAGGTGGCGTTTTATTATACTGTATAAATTCTGTTAATATAACGATCAAAGATTATTTATCATGTGGTAACAAAAATGAAAGTGTATGGGGAGAAATAGAAAGTGGGGGTGAAAAAACAGTGATTGGAGTGTGCTATAGATGTCCATCAAGTCAAAAAGAGGAAGATGAGGAGCTGATTAGTAGCATAGCAAAGGCAAGTAAAGGGAAATTATTATTAATGGGAGATTTCAACTATCCAGAAATAAAATGGGATATGGCAGAAGCACTTGTAGAGTCAAAACCTTTTGTTACGTGCATAACTGACAATTTTTTAATTCAACATGTAGAAGCAGCCACCAGAGGCAAAAACATACTCGACCTAGTTTTTACCACAGAGGAAAATATGATTGAAAACGTTACCGTTGGGGAACTGTTTGGCTCAAGTGACCATCAAATCATCCGTTGGGATCTTATTGCAGGGAAAGAAGTAAACATAAACACGCGAACATACGACTACTCTAAGACAGATGTTAAGAGGATGAAAGAGGCAGCGAACCACATAATCTGGAAAGATATTATTGTAGGAACAGATGTTGAACAGGAGTGGGAAAGTTTTAAAACAGTTCTAGAAACGCTAAAAGAGGAATGTGTTCCATGTAGGGAGGTAAACCCCAAGCGTAAAAAGTGGATAACTAGATTTGTAGTGAAATGTAGAAGAGCAAAAAATAAAGCATGGAACAAATATATAGAGGCAGGTAAATCAAAAGAAACATATGTAAAATATTTGGACAAGCAGAACATATCTCAGAAAGCGAATAAAACAGCAAAAATAGACTTTGAAAAAAAACTTGCTCAGAGGATCAAGACTGACAGTAAAAGCTTCTTTTCTTATGTTAGAAATAAACAAAGAACGAAAGACAAAGTAGGCCCTCTCATAGACAGTACAGGGAAAATAATAAGTGAGAATAGGGAGGCTGCTAATCTGCTTAATCAGTACTTTGGCACAGTCTTCACAAAGGAGGACTGCTCCGAGATCCCAGAGCCTATAGATATTTTTCAAAGAGACATGGATACAGCGGGATTAAGATCAATCTGTATTACAGAGGAAATGGTTTTTAAAAAATTGGAGGGGTTGAAAGTGAATAAATGTCCAGGTCAAGATGGTATTCACCCAAAATTGCTGTATGAAATTAGAAACCAACTAGCAAAACCATTGGCTATATTATGTTCTCAATCACTTACAAAAGGGATTGTTCCACGGGATTGGAAAGATGCAGGAGTGATCCCCTTATTCAAAAAAGGCAAAAAATCAGATCCGGCAAATTATAGACCGGTGAGTTTAACGAGCATAGTCTGTAAATTGTTAGAGTCAATAATCAAAGAAAACATTGTAATGCATTTAGAAAAATTTAATCTAATTAGAAATAGTCAGCATGGGTTTACTAGAGGGAGATCATGCTTAACAAATCTATTAGAATTCATGGAGGAGGTTACTAAAATCATAGATAAAGGGGAGCCAGTGGATGTTATTTATCTAGACTTTGCAAAGGCCTTTGATAGAGTACCTCATCAAAGATTATTTCGAAAGTTAAAATCACATGGAATAGGTGGGGAAGTTGCCAAATGGATTGAAAATTGGTTAACAGGAAGAAGGCAGAGGGTGGGCATAAATAAGGAGTACTCTGAGTGGAGTGAAGTGAAAAGTGGTGTGCCACAGGGCTCGGTTTTGGGACCAATTTTGTTCTTGATATATATAAATGATTTGGACATTGATATGAGATCCATGATTGCAAAATTTGCTGATGACACAAAACTATGCAGTAGTGTCTCATCTAAAGCGGAAGTGGATATATTGATGTCGGATTTAGATAAAATTCGAGAATGGTCTGTAAGCTGGCAAATGGAGTTTAATGTAGATAAATGTACAGTCATCCACATGGGTAGATCCAATATGGAACATAAATACAGAATGGGAGAAAACAATATTAGAAAGATAGATAAGGAAAGGGACCTAGGGGTTATAATAGATCATACAGGAAAGGTGAGTGAGCAAGTTAAGGTAGCAGTGAAAAAGGCAAATGCAATGTTAGGTATGATAAAAAGAAATATTAAACATAGGAGCAAGGAAGTGATCGTCAAACTGTATAAAGCTTTAGTTAGACCTAGATTGGAGTACTGTGTACAGGTGTGGAGTCCTTATCATAGAGGGGACATAAACATGCTAGAAAGAATACAAAAAAGAGCGACAAAGATGATAGTTGGATTCCAGAATTACAGTTATGAGGAACGACTCAGAAAAACGGGCCTACAGTGTCTCGAAGAGAGAAGAATTCGTGGTGACTTAATACAGGTTTATAAGATGATCAGAGGAATCGATAAATTAGACTATAACAAGTTTTTTTAAATACAGCCACCTACAATAACACGAGGGCATAGCTACAAGCTGATTAAAGAGAGGTCCAGGTTAGATATAAGGAAATATTTTTTTAGTCAGAGAGTGGTGTCTGCTTGGAATGCATTGCCAGGGGAGGTGGTGGAGGCAGGGACAGTTAATGCGTTTAAGAATAAACTGGATGCGCATAGATTTTAGAGCAAGGTGATGTAAATGTAACTGGTTGTATACAGACTCTGCAGGGTCTTCTAAACCAGTATAAAGACGTTAAGTTAAGTTAAGTTATGTGTGGGTCCCACGAACGGTATTTTCAGGGCTTCCCTGGCGTTGGCTAGTTGGACCCTTGTAACTCTGTTACACTAATCAGATTTCGCAGGGATCAAGACGCTGAGCAGCGCATGAGCTGCAGTGGTCAGAGACTCATAGCTGACTGCTAGCGTCAGGGCCAGCGAACCAGAGCTGCCAAGACCCTTCTACACCTCCACGTGGTGTTCCTGGATAACAGACTGCAGCAGGGCAGACTGGCTAAGGAGAAGGGATCGAAGAGGGAATGCTAACCCGGTACTCAAAAAATGCTTGCTGAAGTCGGATGTGTTGGACCAAAAGGTGCAAATATCGCAGTCAAGCTGTAAACTACGAAACAACGCATTCCGTTCTTTGGACTACATTCTGCTAGTTAAGCCCTTTCAGGGTTTGGTAGCGGCAGTTTGAGAACGAACGCAGAAGAAGAAGAAGAAGAAGAAGAAAAAGAAGAAGAAGAAGAAGAAGAAGAAGAAGAAGAAGAAGAAGAAGAAGAAGAAGATTTGGCAGAAAGGCAGCCAATGTACCCGTAGAGATCGCTGCGTTAACTCTTTAAGTGGTGTTCTTTTGAAGAGAGAGAGAGGGGGGGGGGGGGGTGATGATAATACTTGCAGGGAGATCGGAACATCAGTGATGTTAAAGACTTGCGTCAAATTGCCTTCGGCCGACACTGATTGGCTGGCTCCAGTAAGTGTCTGTTGTACGTCTGTCTCGTACATTGTAGGAAGATGGGTGTGTCAAATCCTATGTCAGGAGGGTGTGTTGTCCTATGTCAGGAGGAGGGCGTGTTGTCCTATGTCAGGAGGAGGTGTATTAAATTCTATGTCAGGAGGAGGGCGTGTTGTCCTATGTCAGGAGGAGGTGTGTTAAATTCTATGTCAGGAGGAGTGTGTGTTGTCCTATGGCAGGAGGAATGTGTGTTGTCCTATGACAGGAGGAGGTGTGTTAAATTCTATGTTAGGAGGGCGTATTGTACTATGTCAGGAGGAGGGTGTGTTGTCCTATGTCAGGAGGAGGTGTGTTAAATTATATGTCAGGAGGAGTGTGTGTTGTCCTATGTCAGGAGGAGGGCGTGTTGTCCTATGTCAGGAGGAGGTGTGTTAAATTATATGTCAGGAGGAGTGTGTGTTGTCCTATGTCAGGAGGAGGGCGTGTTGTCCTATGTCAGGAGGAGGTGTGTTAAATTACATGTCAGGAGGAGTGTGTGTTGTCCTATGTCAGGAGGAGGGCGTGTTGTCCTATGCCAGAAACAAAGGTTGGGTCAAGACACCGAGGATTACATCCGATCCCAGGAATTCGATATTTTTATTCCAGAGCGAAACTGCAGGAACCCTGATCCTAACCCTAACTCTAACTCTAACCCTAACCCTGTCACATCTGTCAATGTTCCCTACTCACATTTTCATTTCCACTAGAAGTTGTTGCCAGTCACACTTTTACTACTACATTAAACATCACTATCATCCTCAATTCACATTTCTGACATTTCATTATCAAACTAATATTACAAGTCAAATCTAATAGGCAGCCAGGGTCCGTCATGCAGCCAGGGTCCGTCATGCAGCCAGGGTCCGTCATGCAGCCAGGGTCCGTCATGCAGCCAGGGTCCGTCATGCAGCCAGGGTCCGTCATGCAGCCAGGGTCCGTCATGCAGCCAGGGTCCGTCATGCAGCCAGGGTCCGTCATGCAGCCAGGGTCCGTCATGCAGCCAGGGTCCGTCATGCAGCCAGGGCCTGTCATGCAGCCAGGGTCCGTCATGCAGCCAGGGTCCGTCATGCAGCCAGGGTCCGTCATGCAGGCAGGGTCCGTCATGCAGCCAGGGTCCGTCATGCAGCCAGGGTCCGTCATGCAGCTGGGGCCCGTCATGCAGCCAGGGTCCGTCATGCAGCCAGGGAGTGTCATAAAGCCAGGGTCCGTCATGCAGCCAGGGTCCGTCATGCACTCACGGTCCGTCATGCAGCCAGGGTCCGTCATGCAGCCAGGGTCCGTCATGCACCCAAGGTCCGTCATGCACCCAGGGTCCGTCATGCAGCCAGGGTCCGTCATGCAGCCAGGGTCCGTCATGCAGCCAGGGTCCGTCATGCAGCCAGGGTCTGTCATGCAGCCAGGGTCCGTCATGCAGCCAGGGTCCGTAATGCACCCAGGGTCTGTCATGCAGCCAGGGTCGTCATGCACCCAGGATCCGTCATGCAGCCAGGGTCCGTCATGCAGCCAGGGTCCGTCATGCAGCCAGGGTCCATCATGGACCCAGGGTCCGTAATGCAGCCAGGGTCAGTCATGCAGCTAGGGTCCGTCTTGCAGCCAGGGTCAGTCATGCAGCCAGGGTCAGTCATGCAGCCAGGGTCCGTCATGCAGCCACGGTCCGTCATGTTGGCATTCGGCAGGTCATCCTTGCTACGAGTCTCTGGGAGGTTTGGGCAGATCATCAGATGGTCCTGGTCTTGTGTTACTTCAGATTCACGTGTTTCATCATCCCTGTATCCCTATCTTTTCAGGTTTTTCCTGCATCGTAATACACCAGTTCGAAGTCTATTTGGTGACTTCCATGTTGTAGGGCAGGAGGTGTCAAGGTGCAGGTTCCTAACGTAACTCGATCAAGGGGACGTGTGTCCGCTGTTTCCAACTTTCGATGAGTAGATTTCCTGTACTAGTCTGTAGGGGCTGGGTTGACCGTAAGAAACTTCTTGACTTTAGTCTTGGGCGCTGCACTTGATGTCCGAACTTAAGAGTGCCTTGGGTCATTTTATGTTTCTCTCTTTCCATCTCTGACGCGACAGTTCTTCGTATTTCTGATGGAGCTATGCCAATTATGGGGTTTATATTTTTTCAGTTGCTTTTAGACATCCAGCCCATATTTTTGGTTTCGCCAACGACTTTTTTTACCACCACCACCTGATGGCCTATGGACACAACTGGTGGTCCGTGACAACGACAATTGGTCCATGACCTCAACTGGTGGTACATGACCTCAACTGGTGGCCCATGACCTCAACTGGTGGCCCATGACCCCAACTGGTGGCCCATGACCTCAACTGGTGGCAATATGACCTCAACTGGTGGCAATATGACCTCAACTGGTAGCAACATGAAGAGCAGCTGTAGTAGAGGCAATGTGTCCGGTGTTTCGTGGTTTAGAGGGCGGGGGGGGGGGGGGGCGACTCAGGAAGAGAGAAGTTTTCTCACACCCTTGATTTCCAGGGATATATATAGAAGCTGTCAAGCCTGAACGTCCAGAGACAGGTGTAGAAGCTCTTGTTCGATACAGTTGTAACACGGGCACCAAAATGGCAAGTTTCAAACACTTGAGAACTGCCAACAGCTGTGAGTGAAACACAACGCATTTGGTAACTTATGTTGAGATGTTTGACATCCTAAAGCAGCAACCCTGACAGGGAACAACAGATCATCAACATCCGGGCGGCGACAGGAGACGACTTAGACAGAACCCCTGATTTATAATACTATTGCATTCGGCTAAGTTCAGGATTTATCGTATTTCATATGAGACGTGGAATCTGGGTTTGATGTAGTTTACAGGGGTAAGATCATTAGCACTTGCTTATAGCTTCTGTAAGATGGCGACCAAGCAACAGCTGCTCTCATGGTCTGCGATATTCGTGTGGTTTGTTCGTTCCACTTCATGTGTGGGGCGCGGTGTTGTGTGACGATCATTTTCTATCACGTCCTACGCTATTCACAGGAAGCCTATGTGTGTAAATTTCATCGGAATTCGGAGATACACGATCTGTTCTTCGTGTGTAATAGAATACGCGTTGTTGGATAGGACGTCACTACGGATTGCGCACCGTCCTTGGTTGGTGTGCACGACCTGCTTGGAAATTGCGTGCCATGACCGAAAGGTGTCAGGTGTGCTCATGCTTGGCGCCGCATTCCAGTGGCGCTGAGGTCGGCTAGATCTTCCCTGGAAGAGTGAAAAGTCAAATTAGTAGCCTGCCGATTAAAGTGAGCTCACAAGTCAACCTCACCTCCTCGGGGTGCACACTGGGCAACTAGAATCGTGAGGCTCTATGCTAACGAGGCAATGGCTCGCCTGTGGGGACGGGCTCCTTCAGGTTACTTGCAGATGTTGGCCCACCGCAGCTTGGAGAGGAGATGGGCGCCGCCAGGTGATTTCAAGCCTAAGAGTCACATATGTGGACAAAATCGAAATCTATTATACCGGATCGGTCGCAGCCCAGGTCAGAGAGGGTTGGCGTGGGATTTTCATGTCTTCATGTGTGCCCCAACGACCTGATGGGTTACGGGATGAACTGAACTGAACTGATAGCTTCTGTGGTAGTTTAGTATATACATATTATGATTATTTAGTTTAGAAGTTCTTTTCATTGTTTGAAATTATGTAACCATTATTCATGAAAATAAATGGTATTATTTTCTCGCAATGGTTAGCGATAGTTTTAGTGTATTCTGTGGTTGAAGTGTAACGTCTTACAGTCTAAGTTGTGAGTCAGTAAACGTCTGACAGTTTAAGTTGTGAGTCAGTAAACCTCTGACAGTTTAAGTTGTGAGTCTGTAAACGTCTGACAGTTTAAGTTGTGAGTCAGTAAATGTCTGACAGCTTAAGTTGTGAGTCAGTAAATGTCTTACTGTCTAACTTGTGTTAGTAAACTCTTAAGAAATAGCCTACTCTGCCACATATACATATTGGTCCGGGTGACCAGGATATGAAATAGTTTAGTACACTTTTACAATAGGGGCTACAATGACCTTTTTATTCTATAGTCAGTCATGACTGAAAGGGGCTACAAGACCTTTCTATTCTATAGTCAGTCATGACTGAAAGGGGCTACAAGACCTTTTTATTCTATAGTCAGTCATGACTTAAAGGGGCTACAAGACCTTTTTATTCTATAGTCAGTCATAACTGAAAGGGGCTACAAGACCTTTTTATTATATAGTCAGTCATGACTTAAAGGGGCTACAAGACCTTTTTATTAAATAGTCAGTCATGACTGAAAGGGGTTACAAGGCGTTTTTATTCTATAGTCAGTCATGACTGAAAGGGGCAACAATACCTTTTTATTCTATAGTCAGTCATGACTGAAATGAGCTACTGTTGACATCGTTTACCAGTTCGTAGGTCACTAACTCGACCTTGGACAAGTTACTGGTCACCCATCACAAACATCAACATCCTCTGTCAACCACCAAGGAAGGGGCACCCATTACTTACACCAACATCATCTCACGACCATCAAGGAATGGTCTCACTTACATCAACATCATCTCACGACCATTAAGGAATGGTTTCATTTACATGAACATCATCTCACGACCATCAAGGAATGGTCTCACTTACATCAACATCCTCTCACGACCATCAAGGAATGGTCTCACTTACATCAACATCTTCTGACGACCATCAAGGAATGGTCTCACTTACATCAACATCATCTCACGACCATCAAGGAATGGTCTCACGTACATCAACATCCTCTCACGACCATCACGGAATGGTCTCACTTACATCAACATCTTCTGACGACCATCAAGGAATGGTCTCACTTACATCAACATCATCTCACGACCATCAAGGAATGGTCTCACGTACATCAACATCCTCTCACGACCATCACGGAATGGTCTCACTTACATCAACATCATCTCACGACCATCAAGGAATCGTCTCACTTACATCAACATCATCTCACGACCATCAAGGAATCGTCTCCCTTACATCAACATCATCTCACGACCATCAAGGAATGGTCTCACTTACATCAACATCATCTCACGACCATCAAGGAATGGTCTCACTTACATCAACATCATCTCACGACCATCAAGGAATGGTCTCACTTACATCAACATCATCTCACGACCATCAAGGAATGGTCTCACTTACATCAACATCTTCTCACGACCATCAATGAATGGTCTCACTTACATCAACATCTTCTCACAACCATCAATGAATGGTCTCACTTAAATCAACATCATCTCACGACCATCAAGCAGTTGTTTCACTTGCATCAACATCATCTCACGACCATCAAGCAGTTGTTTCACTTACATCAACATCATCGCACGACCATCAAGCAGTTGTTTCACTTACATCAACATCTTCTCACGACCATCAAGGAATGGTCTCACTTACATCAACATCTTCTCACAACCATCAAGAAATGGTGTCACTTACATCAACATCATCTCACGAGCATCAAGGAATGGTTTCACTTACATCAACATCATATCACGACCATCAAGGAATGGTCTCACTTACATTAACATCCTCTCACGACCATCTAGCAGTTGTTTCGCTTCCATCAACATCATCTCACGACCATCAAGGAATGGTTTCACTTACATCAACATCCTCTCACGACCATCAAGCAGTTGTTTCACTTACATCAACATCTTCTCACGACCATCAAGGAATCGTCTCACTTACATCAACATCCTCTCACGACCATCAAGCAGTTGTTTCACTTACATCAACATCTTCTCACGACCATCAAGGAATCGTCTCACTTACATCAACATCCTCTCACGAGCATCAAGCAGTTGTTTCACTTACATCAACATCATCTCACGACCATCAAGCAGTTGTCTCACTTACACCAACATCCTCACCATTACCATCAATTAGAAACTTCTTCCTTAACCGTGTTTGAACGTTCTTTCCAGCGTCCTGTTTTCTAAGATGGCAACAGAGCAGCGGCAGGCAGACATCTATTTGAGCACATTCGTTCTGATCTGGATGACTTCCATTTGTTCTGCCGGCAACGACTTACAGATTTTATGGCTGTTTCCAAAGTATGTAATGACTTATTCAAACGAACAATTCCTCCAGCTGTTTCCTTCGACTTACGTTTGTGTGTTACATCATTCTGCATTATGCATAAATATCATCATCATCGTGTGTCTTTTACTGGACGTCGCTCTCGGGATGTAAGACACGTTATCCCTGATCAGCTAGACCCTGCTCTGTCAAGCCCCGAGACTCTGTAATGCCTCTTGTCCATCTGCTGTAATGTCTCTTGTCTATCTTCTGTAATGTGATTTGTCCAACTTCTCCTCGGTCTGTCTCTGCCTCGTTTGCCATATGCTATATCTTTCCGTATCGTTCTATCTCGGCCATTGTGGCATTTGATGTGGCCAAATTATGTTAATGTCCTGGACGCCATGTTGTTTACTAGCCAGGTTTTTATGATGTCCAGCCCCTGTAAGGATTTCTGCCTTTTTTTTTTTCGCTATCCATAGTATTTTGGGCATCCTCCTGTAGCATTTATGCTTGAAGGATTCCATCGTTTTCTGTAAGTTTCTGTGGTTGGCCATGTCTCGCATCCGTACGTTTCCACCGGGAAGATCCAAGTCCTCAAGATCTTTATCCTCTCTAAAACTATTTCTACAAGAAACTCTTCCTGGTCGCGAGAACGATAACTGATAATGTGACAAGACGTTCCGGATACTACAATAATCTATGCGTGGCAGAGTTCTGCTTTCATCCAGGTTCCAGCTACTACAATAGTCTATGCGTGGCAGAGCTCTGCTTTCATCCAGGTTCCGGATACTACAATAATCTGTGCGTGGTAGAGTTTTCTCACAACATTTCATTTACTAAGCTAATCTAAAAGACAAGAAACTCACATGACGCTAATGTGTACACGAACAATGAACCTTAATTTTATAACACTTCCTCCTGACACACACACACACACACACACACACACACACACTCATCTACGAGCATCTGTTATATTTCTACCTCCACCACATATTCCCTTCCTCACTAAAATGGATTTATATAGGTCTATATAAATATGCTCTTTTATATTAGGAATCTGTGTGTGAATAAACACGGATCGTTGATTCATGGTTGTCAACACAGGTGGTCGTGCTTGGCTCTATTCTCTTCAAATTTTGACTATGGTTCTCATTTTGGACGTCTCCCTCGTAATTGTAGCTCTCTTCTGTTGGCTGCTTCTCTTGGACGCTTCACTGGTGATGATGTCGGAGGAGACTAGGATCACACATTGAATGACAGTTAACAAAACAGAATCGACTACTACGTGTTGGACTTGTGCGTAAGAGTCTCCTCTGGGCGACGAGCCTCAAAATATCTGTCTTGAGTTTTCTGGTGACTGTGGGCTTCTAGATCAGCGTGGTAACTTTTGAAACAGAGATGGCTACCTCGTCTCGTGAGTATTACTCGCGACAAATATTATGATGAAATTCTAATTCTCTAGGATAGTTGGTAGGCTGGTTGTTTGTTAGATACAATTCATATTGACCCTTCTGCTTC
Organism: Ariolimax columbianus; assembly: GCA_036924085.1. NCBI lineage: Eukaryota > Metazoa > Mollusca > Gastropoda > Stylommatophora > Arionidae > Ariolimax > Ariolimax columbianus. The sequence goes on from JAVGWX010000017.1 coordinate 131,974, forward strand.
ATTTGCTTGGTGGATCAACTATTCTAACTGCATTCATGCATTCGACTTAACTGACTGACAAGCAGCCCGTTCCTTCCTTATGAAACCATGTCCTACTTCCCTCCGCCAAGCACTATTTTTCCCTCACGTCAAGATGGCGTCGCTTTTCTTGTTTTCTAATTGGCACATCTGTATATGCGTCATCCTGATCATGCATGAGTCTCGTGCTCCTTGCTTTCCGATTGGTTGAATCATAAATGATTCACCGCATGGCTGGCGGATTTAAATGGCGTGAGAAGGTTCTGGAAGTGTTCAAACACATGTGATCTAGAACGTTTACTTGACGGCTCTGCAAAATAGTATGTTTCAACCAACTACATCGTGATATACATCATCCGTGTATCACCCCTGCATCATCCCTGTATCATCCCTGTATCATTCTGTATCATCCATGTATCATCCTAAATCACTACATCACTCCAACCCCCAACACGTAGTTTGTGTCCAAGCCACTATGTCAAATGGACGCATCTAGTGCCCGTTGAGAATTCTGACGACAACTAACAACCACACCATCGCTGGCTCTACCCCTATCCCTCAGGATGTCAGGCCCATCCCCCTCCTCCCCCTCTATTCATGTTAAATCGTGGAGCTCAACCCGTAAATAATAACTAACGGTCAAACTGGACCCGCCTTTACCCCAAAAATGCTGGCTTCTACTGACATCTTCCACTGGTGCTAAAATATGATATTATTGTCGTAGCTATAGTCCGTCTTTTAATTCACGAATAAGGTCTGAAGCAATTTTCTACTAGACTGCATGTCAGATCCCAGTGATATTTCAGATGCAGCTGTAGAATATGCATCACGCTAAAACATTAGTATTAGTTAGTCCATATATGTTAAGAATTTTGCACATCGGAGAATTCTTTTGATCTTATAGAACCATTGCAAACAGATGGCATTAAATTTAAGATATTACAGTACGTTGCTGAATTTCTCGTCGTATTTTGTTCATGGGCGTATCTCCTTAATGTCTTCATAGATCAATGGATTATTTGTGTTGCCCTTTATATACACTCGTAAAAATGCCACCAATATGCAACAGTTAGTACAGCCCTTCGGTCACCCTTAGACTCCCAGGTTGTATCAACTGCGCCGCTAATTTATGTTGCTTAAAGCGATTGAATAGTGCAATGTATTTGTTGTCGTTGTATGTACACGTAATTGTTTTGATAAACATACTCTAATTCATCCAAGTCTGCTGATCAGTATGTCCACAAAAGATAATATTAATCATTCCGAATCTGTCGATTCAAAGAGGTTGATAATTGTTACTGGCTGAACAAATTGTAATCCATCTCATTGCCAGTACTGTTCTTATTCCTGGAGCACATGTTCAACACACTTCTTCCAGAACTGAATGTCTATTTTTTAAAGGTACTCACATGTCAGCACTTCAACATCTTCACACATTTTAAATGTCCTGGTCTGTTCGACAACTCGTCCTTTGACTTTAGCCCACACAAGCTCTACAGGGTTTAGATGAGCTTGGTCTGCAGGTAGTCGCAGAGAAGTGTGACCCTACTCTTCAATGATTGTGTCAATATGATTCACCTTTGTCTTATTTGTCTTCCTCACAAACTGCAACAGCCTGGGCTTCAAATAAGTGTTGTCGCAATTTACTTTTTCTTTAGCAGGCCATGTCCTAATTTGAGCTTTTGTATTTGATGCAGTTGATACTTTGTCTTCCTCTGGTACTGTATTATGATAGGATGCATTATCCATTACTAGGCATGACGGTATATCCAGAATTGGAAGCAGATCATTCGTCCTCCAGTGCTTGAACATGTGTCCACTCATTTCAGTCTGGTAGTCTCTACCGTCGGTCCTTTTTTAATTGGAAAATAAGTTCAGCTTCATGGACAAGTCCTTTGTCACTGCTTCCGGCATACGTTAGTATAATGCGCTGCCTTTATCTTCTTGGAATTTGTCTTTTCTGTTCACCGTCAACTGATTGTCATTCTTTACTATAGGTGTGGTGAACATTGACCTATGTCAATTGATTGTCATTCTATACCATGGGTGTGGTAAGCATTGATCCAGGATTCGTTCATGTATACAATATCATAGCATTGCCTACGATGTTCCCTTATCTGTCTCAGGTATTTGCTTCTTGCAGCAATGAAGTGTGGCTTTTCGCATATAATATTCCAGCCGTCTAAAGTTTTCCTGAATGTAAAGCCGGGTGGCTCTTACAATTTTCCAAAGACTACTTTTGGAACCTTCAATACTGCAGTGGGATTGCAATGTTGATTTTAGTTTCCGGAGAGTAGCAAATTGATTTTTCGTCTTCAAAATCTCCCGTTTTATGACATCCTTATCGAAATCGTCAAATTTCATTTTCCTGCCTTCCTTGATATTCATTTTCTTTGTGTTCGCCTGATTTCTCTATTCCATGAGCCAGTGTGCGTTGCACTGTGTTTTTATGTTTGCGCCTGTCGGCCCAGGGCATCCGAGTTTGGCATTTTATGCAAGGATCCTCGTACATTTTCTGAGGGTTTGCTTCCCCTGGGTAACGGCCGGTACTGTGATGGGGAGTGAACCCAGCACCTTCGGGTGGCTAGCCGTGTCCCTTAACCGCTAGCCAACGATGTCCTCTTAAACCTGTCCGATCCAACGGTAAAAAGATGATCTATCCAGACCAAGCTCCAGTTACGTTCGTTTCTCTGGGTCATGAATATCGCAATATAAATGTCGCATCTGAGATTTCCTGATGAAGAACTGTCATAGTAAAACGGTAACCTTCTGCATGGTTATAAATGTATACTTCAAACTCATTTTGAAATTGATATCAATGTAAATTTTGTAAAAGCGACTATATATCACAATAAGAACCCCACAAACTGTAATATCGTGATACTCCTATAACTGAATGACAGTTTCGCATGAATGACCTTGGTTGTTTTTCGCACTCGACAAAGTGTATAATTGGCGTAGGCGATAAACAAGAACATGTTTTTTACTCATTGAATTTGAATGCCAAAACATCTACTTTTAAAACACCACGACTGTGTAAAGTAAATATGTTAAAATTATGTCCAATTCAGTGAGGTTGCTTTTAATATAGCTTAATGAATAATTTTTTCAAAATACTACAAGTTTCTCAAAAATAAATATTTATTTAACGCCATTGACATTCTAAGGTTGCATGCGAAAAATCATTTTGATCTGACATGCAATTTAGTAGAACATTAATTAGGACCTTTTTTATGAACTAGAAGACAAACTATACTTTTAGCTTGCCTTGTCAAAGTTCAAGTTATGCCTCCTGTATTTCGTTCATGCCATCGCGAGTTCACCTTCACTGACACGTGACACTGTATAAATAGACAAACAGTGGGTAACGTTCACTGTCCTGTTAGTGTTCTGTGTTGGGGTAGGAAGGAGTTCGAACCAAAATCACGCTTTCAGAGATCAGAAAGGATGCAGTAGCTGGACCACTCAACACATATCCAGGACTTGTTAATCAAAGCACCCAACGACTAAGGTATGTTGTGGCTATAAAGAATATATAACCTAGTATGGTCACACATGAAATGCCAGAAAATTTGAGAATTGCAGCATGGACAAAGAAGGATTGCAAAAGAGACTTCAAAATATCGCTCCTGAGCCACACTCCGGCAAAACATCTGGTACATTCTAGAAAACAATAACACCATCGAACATCAGCTCAAGGATACTCATATGAGATTTATAAAGAACAGAAGCTGCACGGATGACATCTTTACTCCGACAATTGGTGGAGAAAACAATGAAATGCGATCAGCAACTCTATATTGCTTGTAGATCAAGACACAAATTTCCACCGAGTAAATACATAACATATATGGAAACTAGTACATAACATGTATGGACCTATTGTATAACATCTATGGGAACTATTACATAACATGTGAAACAGTTCTAGCCCGAGCATGAGCGTTTAGAGCAGGGGTGATGTGGGCAGCGACTCTGAGAACAAAGGTACCTGAATGTGTGCCAATGTCACTCTGCGTCTTGACACTACGCCAAGGTCACTCACCGTCTCGATACTAAGTCAACAAACTAAAACGGGGTTGGGTGAAAGAATGTGTCTAGTACAGGTAGAGGCTAGGGGCTGACCACTGGCGTTCCGATTTGGGTAGTGGGGGATTAGTGACAGACATGCCAGTAGAGCTTGATGAGACATTTTTAGTGACAGGAGTTCAGAGTGATTTGTTCCAATAACGACTAAAGAGGGGTAGATCCAAACTAGATGATGGCTCGAGCAGACATCCCCCAGAGGTCGATTTGATAGCTCTGATACTGCTTGAGACTATATAATACTAGACAAAGTAGACTGGTCATGGAGAGAGAGAAACATAATTTAGCTAGGAGTATGTTTAGCTCGCCGACTTAATAGAAGAGTGTTTGATAAGCTGTTTTACGAATGTTAGTGAGATATAACAGGAATGGCTGAACCAGCATACGCCTTCGAGTCTTGGCCAGTCGCTCTATAGCGTGTGTATTTGGCGCCCTGTGTCTAGAAGAGATCTGAATATGTGTTGTACGTGCAGGACATCTTGTGAACGATGTATGCTCTGAAGAGTTACGCGAGTGTACACATCGACTAGAAGAGATATAGATGTGTGTGTGGTGTGTAGACACTAAGGGAACGATGTATGCTGCAGAGCGTGTGTATACGCAGATCGATTTAGTGTGTGATCATATGTGAGTATACATTGAATATATTGAATGTATTTTGTCAAGATCACCCGCCTAAGGGGATCTGAGTGTCACAGAATACAAACGCGAGGACGAGTTTTTGAGAATGTGTTGAGAGTGCAGATTAGGGGAGGGGAGTGTGCGGCTAGAACTGGGCTGGATTAGTCTGGAGCAACATCAATAGCTTATGCTTATAAACTCCGAGTATCTATTTAAGTAAGATTGCATTTCTTGTATTGTTTGTAATTTCATTGCACATACTTTAATAGTTGTGTGAGTATTATATAATAAATCTGCCACCTGCTGCGTGCTATGTTATTTGCTGTGTGTGGTCGTGAATGATGTGGATGAGTGTGGTAACATTATAGATAGAATAACCCCAGTGGAAACCTGGACTCTGCTACACGTGTAGGGGAACTATTATATAACATGTATGGGAACTATTGGCTGACTATAAACTAAACGATCACATAATAACCTTTTTTGCACACGTCTTTACATTGATAACCAGTGCTCTGTTAGAACCATAATCAGATAGCAAGTACTCTGTTAGAACCATAACCATATAGCCAGTGCTCTGTTAGAACCATAACCAGATAGCCAGTGCTCTGTTAGAACCATAACCAGATAGCCAGTGCTCTGTTAGAACCATAATCAGATAGCCAGTGCTCTGTTAGAACCATAACCAGATAGCCAGTGTTCTGTTAGAACCATAACCAGATAGCCAGTGCTTTGTTAGAACCATAACCGGATTCTCAGAAAACGTTCATATCAAATCTGGAGTACGATATGGGTGTGTGATATCCTCTCTGTTGTTCATCACCTACACTAATACTTCATTGCAAGAACGTGACAATAATATAGTCCGTTTCACAATGGTAGCCGTCAATTGTCTTATAATATGTGAATAACCCTTGCATCGATAAACGTGATATATTTTTTGCAGGGGGTCTGATCTTTTCATCATTCCAATGGCTGTATAATTTACATTTTGTCAGGTAGTGGCGTTTTCTTAAAGTGACCAGTTCCTTTGATATTGTCAGAAAAGGAATTATTGTGTCCCTCAGAAAATAATTTACCGTAAATTGAAAAATTGTCTGTCTTTATGCAAAGGTATCTATCCAATTCGATTGAGATTTTCTACATTAAGTACCACAATATGTCATTGTTTATGTAGTTCACGTGTTTTAGAAAGTTTCGTAGGAAGAATGTCTGAAGATATAACAGCACGTAATAAAAAGTGCATACTTGAAATGGATAGGAAGTTCATTGTTTATAAAGAGATGCTGGAGCAAACAGTTAATTCTTATAATTCAGTTCTGAGATCCATCTTTTAACTGATTTAGGTGGTCCTGAAAAGGACCGTTCTACCAAGGTGATGGAAACTTCTATTTCTCTGAAGAAAAGAAAATGTCAGTTAATTTCTCATTTAATTAGAGTCAGACGATTCCAAGAGTCAGACGATCAAGACGCTGAGCAGCGCATGAGCTGCAGTGGTCAACTACCCAAAGCTGACTGCTAGCGTCAGGGCCAGCGAATCATAGCTGCCATGACCCTTCTACACCTCCCCGCGGTGGTCCTGGATAATAGGCTGCAGCAGAGCAGGCTGGCTAAGGAGAAGGGATAGGAGAGGGAATGCTAACCCGGTACTAAAAAAATGCTTGCTGAAGTCGGATGTGTTGGACCGAAAGGTGCAAATATCGCAGCCAAGCTGTAAACTACGACACAGCGCATTCCGTTCTCTGGACTACATTCTGCTACTTACCCTTCCAGGGCTTGGTAGTGGGGGATTGAGAACGAACGAAGAAGAGGAAGAAGTCGATTCCAACAAATTGATGATTGCTCTCGGTCGTCACATTTAGCCCAATAATCTTTGTCTATATTTATGAGAGCGGCATATGTTAGTTCTTTCATATCGCATAGTTTGAGAGGGCGGTATATGTTAGTTCTTTCATATCGCATAGTTTGAGAGGGCGACATATGTTAGTTCTTTCATATCGCATAGTTTGAACGTGTTTTTTTCCAGCTGCAACTTGTCCTTGAATTTTCACCCAATCGAGTTCAATTGGCTCTAAAGTGTGAATGGTGGCTGTCTCAAACATATAAGACTATGCTCTTGTATTAACTTGTATATATGAAATACCTTTTCCATTCACCGCTGCTAGACAAGAGAAAGAAATTCAGGTTTTAGATACGTTTTGTTAAATGGTATGTGTTCTTTTGTGAGCAACATCTTTATTGCATCTATTCTACTGGATGATGTCGGGGTTTTGTCTTCTTGTGTCACTGCGTTGTGGTATGACGCGTTGTCCATTATCAGACAGGAGGGTCTATCCAAAGATAGAACAACAGTTTATCAATCCACTCTCTAAATATGTTACCATTCATTTCGGTGGGGTAGTCCCAATTGTCCGTTTAATTTGAAGGAAATAAATGTTATGTATTCTTCTTCTTCTTCTTCTTCTTCTTCTTCTTCTTCTTCTTCTTCTTCTTCTTCTTCTTCTTCTTCTTCGTACGCTGTCAAACGTCAACCTGTGTTTTTTCGAAAAAAGCAGCGGTCATCCTGAGGCTGTCGACACTGCCATAGAGCTTGTCTAGTGTTGGCACTGGTGATGGCCACATGTGCTTTCTCTGGTCCTAGTATGTCGGGCAGTTTTGCAGCAGATGTTCAGCGGTAATTTTCCCGGTACCAGAAGTGCATTCGTCAGTGCCACATATTTTCAGTTTATTGAATAGGTGGTACCTCAGTCTGTTGTGGCCTGTGTGGCGTCTGAAGACCACGACCTGCTCTCTTCTGTTCAGCAGGGATCGTTTTTTATGTAGCCAGTATGTTCTGTTTCCCATTTGGCCATGTATCTGGCCCTAATAAGCATTTGGACTCTTCGTAGGTCATACTAGAATCTGGTTGTGGTAGTCTTGCACCTTCTTTTGCCAGTCTGTCTGCCTCCTCGTTGCCTTGGATGTTACAGTGGGATGTAACCCACTGTACCACTACTCTTTTTGGTGCGGCCTGCTGGCATAGTTGACAGAGTACTGCTCTTAAATCATTAAGTTCAGTATTTTTCTGACTTTTTAGTGCTGTGACTACGGCCAGGGAGTCTGTAAACAGGGTTATCTGGCTTTCATTGCTTTTGCCTGTCAGCATTGCTTCCACTACAGCCCTCAGTGCCTTTGCCTCCGCTCTGAAATTGCTTGAGTATTTTCCAGTTGCCACTGACAGTGACATTTTTCAACCATTTGGTAGGCTCAGGAATACCCCTGCCCCTCCGTTCTGTGTAGTGTTTGTTACAGAACCGTCGGTGTATGCATGGGTCCAGTCCATGCTTGGGTAGTTTTTCGTTATGTACCTCAGGGTTATAGCTCTTCTTTCTTTTTAAGTCTGGCTGTTGTTGTTTCCTATACCTGGTATATTTTCTACCACCTCCGGAATGATATGCTGCTTCCATGTGGGTTTGCGTTACAGTAGGGATTGGCTTTGTGGTTGTTTCGGTGTTCATAGGGTCTTCGTTCATCTTTGCTTTGGATATTTCTGCAAAGTTTCTCCGCTTTAGTTTCCATTTTCCAAATCTATTTAGTCTGTGATGCATTGGATGGTCTGTCAGTCTTCTGAGTTTCTCTGCTTGCTGTTGGGCTCTGCAGTCTCTTCTGTCGGTCATGGATTGCAGATTTGTAATCTTTTCAAGTTCTACAATTGGCATTGACTTCATGCCTGCTGTTATAACTCTCATGGCTTGGTTTTGAAGTTTGCTAATTTTATCAAAGTTCGCCTCTGCTGCTGTTGCCCATGCCGCAATGCCATACTCGAAAACTGGTCTCACTCTTCCAGTGTACAGTTTCTTAAGTATTCTTTCGTCTGCTCCCCAGCTTGTGCCAGCAAGTTTCCTCATGATTGCCATTCTTTGTCTGGCTCTCATTCGGTTTCTCTCGATCTGACTTTTCCATGTCATGCGCCGATCAAATGGGACTCCCAAGTAGATTGGATTGTCGCTAGGCCGCAGATATTTGCCGTTAAGACTTATTTTGGTGTTCTGTGGTTTGTTTGAAAGCGAGAATATCGTACATGTTGTTTTTTCTTCATTTATTTTGACCAGCCATGAGTTCGCCCACTCCTCCAACGATGTTAGGGCCTGCTGCATCCGATTTCTTGCTATGGTGAGATTTTCTTCAGAGGTCCACATAGCCAGATCGTCTGCAAATATGGAGCTGTGGACTCTTCTTGGTATATTCTCTGTGATGTTGTTTATATAAACCAGAAAAAGTGTGGGTGACAGTATTCCCACTTGGGGTACTCCCTGCTCAAGTTTCACCTTTTTGCTCATCTACCCTTGTACTCGAACTCTGGCTGTTCTGTTTTCGAGGTAGTGGCTGATCCATCTGTACATTTTCCCACAAACTTCACTTCTTCGTAGCTTGACTTTGTCCCTCTTTCCACACCTTGTCAAATGCCTTCTTTAAATCCACCCAAACCGCTACTGTGTGTTTTTCTCCTGGTAAGCATCCTCTATTTCCTGGGCTATGAGAGTGATCTGGTCCTCAGCGGATCTGTGCTGTCTAAAGCCTGCTTGCTGTGGAATTAGTATGTGTTTTTCTTCCAGATGCCACATCAGTCTGGTGTTTATCATATGCTCCATCAGCTTTCCTTCACAGCTCAGCAGACTGATAGGCCTGTGTCCATTTGGATCTGTTCTATCTTTTTCTTTCTTTGGTACTGGTATAAGTACAGCTGAAGATGCGGATCTTCGTTTCTTGTGTCATTATGTCGACTCCTACAATTTCTGCTTGTCCAGTGTGATTGACAGCTATCGCGCTACTCGGTATGCAGTTACGTGTCAGTATCAGAACCCCTCCTTTGTGACCTTCTCTATCAAGACGGAAGGTCTGGTATATTCTGGTTGAGAATTTGTTGTTGTTGTTGAGGTGCGTTTCTTGGGACCTGGGGTTCGATGTAGGGTAATGCCAGAGTGGCTCAGGAGCGATATTCCTCTGTATTTTGTGCAGTCGTTTTTGCCACCTTTATTTATCCATATTGGAATTATAATTTCTCCAATCTTCTGGCATTTCCCGTGTGATCTCAACTAGGTTATACAATCATTGTATCCACAATATCCCAACTAGGCTATACAATTATTGTATCCACAATATCCCAACTAGGTTATACAATCATTTTATCCACAATATCCCTACTTGGTTATACAATCATTGTATCCACAATATCCCAACTAGGTTATACAATCATTGTATCCACAATATCCCAACTAGGTTATACAATCATTGTATCCACAATATCCCAACTAGGTTATACAATCATTGTATCCACAATATCCCAACTAGGTTATACAATCATTGTATCCACAATATCCCTACCTCATTGGCTGTTTTTATTAATCCAACAAGTATTTCGTCCGGTCCTGGACACTTATTGGGCGGTGCAGCTTATGCAGCATTTCTGATTTCTGAAAGTGTGATCTTTTGTTCTATCCCCATGCTTACATTAACGTTGGTATCCTGTTTATTATTGTCCCCAATTGTTTGTAAGTTGAGAAGTTTTTTAGAATATTGCTGCCATCTATTGAGGACCAGTTGTGGATAATCTACAACATGATTACGAATCCCTATTTGGTTTCTGGGCGTGTCAGTCAAGAGAAAGGAATAGTAGCTCTAGATAGGGGTAGCTACTTCCGAATTCCTTGGATCCCATCTCTTTTTGCAACTCGGCCCCACACACAGAAACCAGAAAACCGAGATCTGGCCCTCGGGGAGCGACCCAGTGAGGGGGACCGGTGAAGACCTCACACGCATCGTATCGTTCATGGCCATGTTACACAAGTTGATCGCTGAAGAAGAAAAAGAATTGTTCAAAATGTTCACGAAGTATATCTCCCCCACGTCACAACAAAAGTTAGCGATCTTGTGGTAAGGATACGCCTTTGAAACGCCTTGGCACAATTTTGTTGTACAGCACTGTGAAATCGAATGCATGGGTCAAACTGCGTTAAACATTTGCAATATTATATAACAGACATGATCCTGTGCTATATCCCGTGTCTCCTTTGGATTAATAGAACATGATAATTTGAGGTCAGTGAAACTTTCAGACTAGATCACTGATACACGAAATTGTTTTCGAGAGAATTTATGGAGAGTATAGGAGTGTAGATTGGTGGAGAGTGTAGGAGAGTAGATTGGTGGAGAGTATAGGAGAGTAGATTGGTGGAGAGTATAGGAGTGTAGATTGGTGGAGAGTGTAGGAGAGTAGATTGGTGGAGAGTATAGGAGAGTAGATTGGTGGAGAGTATAGGAGTGTAGATTGGTGGAGAGTATAGGAGTGTAGATTGGTGGAGAGTGTAGGAGTGTAGATTGGTGGAGAGTATAGGAGAGTAGATTGGTGGAGAGTATAGGAGTGTAGATTGGTGGAGAGTGTAGGAGTGTAGATTGGTGGAGAGTATAGGAGAGTAGATTGGTGGAGAGTATAGGAGCGTAGATTGGTGGAGAGTGTAGGAGTGTAGATTGGTGGAGAGTGTAGGAGAGTAGATTGGTGGAGAGTGTAGGAGAGTAGATTGGTAGAGAGTGTAGGAGAGTAGATTGGTGGAGAGTGTAGGAGAGTAGATTGGTAGAGAATGTAGGTGAGAATATTAGTTTTAGAGTATAGGTGAGAATATTTGTTTTAGAGTGTCGGTGAGAAGACTAATGGAGAGTGTAGGCACGAATGCTGGAACGGACCAAAGTTTAGTATCTAAGTTGTGTCAGGAGGATTGCACACATGAAAAACATTTAGTTTTTGTTCTGTGGCTGTTTTGTGGTGCCAACATTTTCTGTCAGTGAATTAATTGGGACAGGATTACATAACGTCACTTTATGTATGTGTGTTGTGTTAAAAGTTTAGAAAAAGTTGGGCTACATTAATTTTCTGTCTGTGGTATGCCAGACTGAATTTAGTTTTCTGTAAAAGATCTTACCTGTCTATGTTTATTGGCGATATGATTTTAGACATGTTTTATTAAAGTTAGAATGGTTAGGAGTAGAGTATTGATAGTCAGTAGCCATTCATGTTCTGATAGTATTGAACTAAGTGACTGAGCCAGATGTACTCAAATCCCGCCATAGGAATGTTTGGAACGTGTGGCGTCATTTTCAAGGATAGGCAGGTGTTGACCTACGTAACATGACGTGTTTTTTGCGTAATGCCTTAGACGTCGGTTACCGCGTGATCAGTAGTGGAAGTTGAAACCGGACAGCCATTAACAAGTTTTTCTGAAATCTCGACGAGAATAATCCGAGAAACGAGTTCGCAATACCCGCCTCGTTAGCAGACACGTGATCTGGGAAAACCCCGAATATGGGAGCTAGGAGATCCTGAAACAGTCAGTCTTGAGTTAGCAGTTGAGAAAAGAGGAGCCTTATAGGTCGGAGATTTCTAGAACGAAGGACGGACAGAAGCTGAGAGGAGAGGAGAGTATAGGTGGGAGATCTCCAGGACGAAAAACGCAAAAAAAAACCTTCATTTGGTCACGCTGAATCAGCCATCATTCGGTCACACTGAATCAGCCTTCATTTGATCACACTGAACCAGCCTTCATTTGGTCACACTGAACCAGCCATCATTTGATCACACTGAACTAGCCTTCATTTGGTCACACTGAACCGGCCTTCGTTTGGTCACACTGAACCAGCCATCATGTGGTCACATTAAACCAGCCTTCCTTTGGTCACACTGAACCAGCCTTCATTTGATCCCACTGAACCAGCCTTCATTTGATCACACTGAACCAGCCTTCATTTGGTCACACTGAACCAGCCTTCATTTGGTCACACTGAACCAGCCATCATTTGGTCACACGGAAGCAACCATCATTTGATCACACTGAACCAGCCTTCATTTGATCACACTGAACCAGCCTGCATTTGGTCACACGGAATCAGCCATCATTTGATCACACTGAACCAGCCATCATTTGGTCACACTGAACCAGTCTTCATTTGGTCCCACTGAACCAGCCTTCATTTGGTCCCACTGAACCAGCCTTCATTTGGTCACACTGAACCAGTCATCATTTGATCACACTGAACCAGCCATCATTTGGTCACACTGAACCAGCCTTCATTTAGTCACACTGAACCAGCCATCATTTGATCACACTGAACCAGCCATCATTTCATCACATAGTTCTTTGACATGGATCCAGCACTTTGACATGGATCCAGCACTTTGACATGGATCCAGCACTTTGACATGGATCCACCACTTTGACATGGATCCACCACTTTTACATGGATCCACCACTTTTACATGCATCCAGCACTTTGACATGGATTCAGCACTTTGACATGGATCCACTACTTTGACATGGATCCAGCACTTTGACATGGATCCAGCACTTTGACATGGATCCAGCACTTTGACATAGATCCAGCACTTTGACATGGATCCAGCACTTTGACGATCACACCGAGCCACCTTCGACGAAGAGAACAGGCCATGGACGATCACCTAGATTTAAGAACCAACACAAATCATCCATCTGTGGCAATCCACAAACGGATCGATTAATCAAGTTTTAGTTCGTTAATCAAGTTTTAGTTCGTTAATCAAGTTTCTTTTAGTTCAGCTCAGCTGTAGTATAGTTTCATATTTACTTACAGTCAGATAGGTTTAGTCTTAAGTGAAGATTGGGGTGTCATTTGTTAACGAGTAGTAATCAAGTTTCATTGTATTGCGGTTTCCTTAAATTAACGTCGAAGTTGATTTGTTTGAGTCGATTGAAATGTGAATATAATTAATACAAACCCCTTTCACCATCTGCTACGGTGTGTTGGCAAACTAGCATAGCTACATATTGTAAAATTAATGTTGCCGGGTTTCAGAATTGAATTATGCAACGGTCAGGGCTCTCGCAGTAGTCACTAGTAATTAAACGAACTTTCAGAACCCAAAACAGAAGGAGATCGCGACAGTAAGAAAGACCATTTTGGAAACTATTTAGAAAGTGTATATTCTGTTTAGATATATTGCTAATGATATAATTGTTAAGTGAAGTTGTCTTGTGGGTAGGTTGAGAAATTTGACAGGAATATTGTTGCTCGCCTTAAGGGCAACTGACAGGTTCATGAGGAAAGATAGAATAAGGAAGACGGTGAGGCAGAGCTCAGTCAAAGTATGATAGTAGGTTTGACAGAGAGAATCGTCTCCTTAGAAAGAGAGATGGCAGATTGCACTGGTAGGCTCCATAAGGAGACCGAACAAGGGAAGTCTCTTTGATGTAAAACATAGCCATTCGAAGCAGTGAGGACTGTACGGGACAAAGGCGAGTTTGATCATTTGTCAGAGGTAGAGGAGGGTGAAATAGGCAGCGAGATTGTCACTAAAATAGAAGATATAGGCAAAATAGAAGTTCCGTTAGGTGATGACAATTTAACTACCGTCAGGCGGAGCATAGTGAAGAAATGGATACCACCACAACCTAGTGAACCCAATTATGAGATGTCCTGAGAAGGTACGAAAAGAGGACAGAAAATACCCTCTAACAAGTCGGTAGTGAGTGCCTAAGACACATGGCGTCAGTATAAAGCAAGAAGAAGAGGACTAAACCAGAAAGATTAGAAGTACAAGCCGTAGTGCAGCTCGCAAGTGGCGAGAGTGATCAGGTAGTGAAGGTAGCAGTTGTTATGAAGGATGTAGAGAAATTATCTCTACAGACAGGGGTAGTTGCGGAGCGAGAAGAGAAACCAGCACTCCTTAAACCAGATGCAATCGTGGCTAAGAAAGAAGTAATGTTGGCGTTCATGAGGTCGGTAGAGGTTATGATGCAACAATTCTAAGGTGGTTAAATAGGTATTAGAATACATTAAACACGAGGTGGAAAGAACTCAACATTATACATACAGATAAAAAGAAAACAGAAAATGATACACTGGACTATGGAAGAGAGCATCCAGAGTGAGAGAAGAAGGCAGCAGAACAGACTAAATAGAGGCTCAGCTTATCTCCAAACTTTTGATATGGAGATCCGATTATGACAGGATGCGTGTGGGTGCGTCGGTCAAATCTCAGAGAAGAAAGTAGGTTTCACACCTCCGGCCAGCGTACCGCGGCGGGATTTGGAAGGTGGAGAGATAAAGCAATACCTCTCGCCCGATGGAATGGCGCGAAGGAACGCCAGGAATGTGGAGCCGCCACTGTAATCCTCGTTACGTAAATAATAAGCTGGAGGAAAGTATATCACCATTTGATCGAGTCTAGCAGAGAAGAGGTTCAGTCAAAGTATATCACCATTTACCGAGTCGAGCAGAGTAGAGGTTCAGTCAAAGTATATAACCATTTGACCGAGTCGAGCAGAGTAGAGGTTCAGTCAAACTATATAACCATTTGACCAAGTCGAGCAGAGTAGAGGTTCAGTCGAAGTATATAACCATTTGACCGAGTCGAGCAGAGTAGAGGTTCAGTCAAAGTATATCACCATTTGACCGAGTCGAGCAGAGTAGAGGTTCAGTCAAAGTATATCACCATTTGACCGAGTCGAGCAGAGTAGAGGTTCAGTCAAAGTATATAACCATTTGACCGAGTCGAGCAGAGTAGAGGTTCAGTCAAAGTATATAACCATTTGACCGAGTCGAGCAGAGTAGAGGTTCAGTCAAAGTATATAACCATTTGACTAAGTTGAGCAGAATAGAGGTTCAGTCAAAGTATATAACCATTTGACCGAGTCCAGCAGAATACAGGTTCAGTCAAAGTATATAACCATTTGACCGAGTCGAGCAGAGTAGAGGTTCAGTCAAAGTATATACCCATTTGACCGAGTCCAGCAGAATAAAGGTTCAGTCAAAGTATATAACCATTTGACAGAGTCGAGCAGAGTACAGGTTCAGTCAAAGTATATAACCATTTGACCAAGTCGAGCAGAGTAGAGGTTCAGTTAAAGTATATAACCATTTGACCGAGTCGAGCAGAGTAGAGGTTCAGTCAAAGTATATAACCATTTGACCGAGTCGAGCAGAGTAGAGGTTCAGTTAAAGTATATAACCATTTGACCGAGTCGAGCAGAGTAGAGGTTCAGTCAAAGTATATAACCATTTGACGGACTCGAGCAGAGTAGAGGTTCAGTCAAAGTATATCACCATTTGACCGAGTCGAGCAGAGTACAGGTTCAGTCAAAGTATATAACCATTTGACCAAGTCGAGCAGAGTAGAGGTTCAGTCAAAGTATATAACCATTTGTCCGAGTCGAGCAGAGTAGAGGTTCAGTTAAAGTATATAACCATTTAACCGAGTCGAGCAGAGTAGAGGTTCAGTCAAAGTATATAACCATTTGACCGAGTCTAGCAGAGTAGAGGTTCAGTCAAAGTATTTCACCATTTACCGCGTCGAGCAGAGTAGAGGTTCAGTCAAAGTATATCACCATTTGACCGACTCGAGCAGAGTAGAGGTTCAGTCAAAGAATATAACCATTTGACCGAGTCGAGCAGAGTAGAGGTTCAGTCAAAGTATATAACCATTTGACCGAGTCGAGCAGAGTAGAGGTTCAGTCAAAGTATATAACCATTTGACCGAGTCGAGCAGAGTAGAGGTTCAGTCAAAGTATATAACCATTTCACCGAGTCGAGCAGAGTAGAGGTTCAGTCAAAGTATATAACCATTTCACCGGGTTGAGCAGAGTAGAGGTTCAGTCAAAGTATATAACATTTTGACCGAGTCGAGCAGAGTAGAAGTTCAGTCAAAGTATATAACCATTTGACCGAGTCGAGCAGAGTAGAGGTTCAGTCAAAGTATATAACCATTTGACCGAGTTGAGCAGAATAGAGGTTCAGTCAAAGTATATAACCATTTGAGCGAGTCGAGCAGAGTAGAGGTTCAGTCAAAGTATATAACCATTTGACCGAGTCGAGCAGAGTAGAGGTTCAGTCAAAGTATATAACCATTTGACCGAGTCGAGCAGAGTAGAGGTTCAGTCAAAGTATATAACCATTTGACCGAGTCGAGCAGAGTAGAGGTTCAGTAAAAGTATATAACCATTTGACCGAGTCGATCAGAGTAGAGGTTCAGTTAAAGTATATAACCATTTGACCGAGTCGAGCAGAGTAGAGGTTTAGTCAAAGTATATAACCATTTGGTCGAGCAGAGTAGAGGTTCAGTCAAAGTATATAACCATTTGACCGAGTCGAGCAGAGTAGAGGTTCAGTCAAAGTATATAACCATTTGACCGAATCGAGCAGAGTAGAGGTTCAGTCAAAGTATATAACCATTTGACCGAATCTAGCAGAGGTTAGAAAAACCCTTGGGCTTGTCTGACCGGGAAGTCGTTAAAACGTGGTCGGCGAAGTATCTCTGATGGAAAACTCAGGGAAGCAGTCGAGAACTTTGATACAGACAGACCTGGCTGTAAACACCAATTGACATGTCTAGATTAGCTGTAACTGAATAGGTTATTCTGTTATCATTGGTCATACCCTGTCAGTGGACTGTTGACTATTTGACTAGACAGTTTAGCAGAATTAATGCTTTGACGGTTGGCACAATAGAAAATTAAGTTAGAAGTTAAGGATGATACATAAAAGATAATGTAAGGACATGTCTATTGACATATGATACTAATATGTCTAGAATATTTATTGCTAAGAGAATCGTGGTGCTCACAATACTTAGTTACACTAATTTTTTTTGGAAATTAATTTTTTTTAAATGTATGAATGCTTATATGTGAATGCTTATTTGTAAATGCTTATAAGTGAATGATTATATATTGAACGCTTACTAATTTAACGTTTAGGGCTGCTAATACGTTAGCAGACTGTTATCTTTGATGATTAACCAAAGGTTGAGGACTTGGAATAGAGCAGATAAAAAGTGAGCTAATTTGCTCAACTGACGGAAGTTGTGGTTTGCGGAAACCAGTCCAGGAAGAAATGTCTTGGGGGTTTGACTGAACCGAAGCTTGTGAGTGACGCACGTATGTTGGTATTCTAGGTATAGATCAGTATTGTAAAGATGTTTGCCATAATAGACATACCTGTGAAACAGTGAGTTGATTTCTTCAGGTATCAGAGATTGATGATTGTAGTAACCAAGAAAAGTATGAATTTAGTTAGTGCAGACCCCTTTCCCCGTCTGATACGGTGTGTCGGCAAGCTATCGCTGATGTGTTTGTTTTGTGGTGTGCAAGACTGAACTTAGTTTTCCTTCTGTGTCTGCTGTGCCTGTGTTATTTGAAAATGACACATCTTTGATTCGTTTTGTGATAGGATTATACAACGTCGTAGACTCCTGATGTGCACGCAATGTTCATTTGATCCAGTCAGTGGAGGCCTTCCGCTTTATTGTTTCATGTTAACCTGCTTGATTAGAAATGCGCCAGTGTTAATTATACATGATTTCTTCTCTTCACAGAATGAACATGGAAGAGTTTACACTAGCTTCTAGCATGGGTCCGCTAGCCTTGGCTGTGGAAACTGTTCAGAGAGATGGCTTTCTGCACGGACGAGGCGTCAAGTCAGTCATTTATTGAGCCCTTAAATTGGAATATCTCCTTTTTCTTCTTTATCTTCTTCTACTTCTTCTAATCAGCATCCCTGAGCAATTAGGTCTTGTAGACTATACTTGATAAGAATCACGTGATTTTACCACACCCCTTCCCTACCTCACCCCTACACCCGGAAAATCTATCTGGCCCCTTCCGACAACGGGAGGAAGAGGGGTGGGGAGGGGGGGTAGAGGTAGCACAGAGGCATAAAAGACCTCCTGACGTAGGACGTCCTGACAGACCTTACCATCTCTACCGACGTAGTGGGTCCTGACAGACCTTACCATCTCTATCGACGTAGTGGGTCCTGACAGACCTACCGACGTAGGGCGTCCTGGCAGACCTTACCATTTCTACCGACGTACTGGGTCCTGATAGACCTTACCATCTCTACCGACGTAGTAGGTCCTGACAGACCTACCGACGTAGGGGGTCTAGAGAGTACAATGTCAAGGTTAATGACCCTCAGGACAGTACAATGTCAAGGTTAATGACCCTCAGGACAGTACAATGTCAAGGTTAATCACCCTCAGGACAGTACAATGTCAAGGTTAATGACCCTCAGGACAGTACAGTGTCAAGGTTAATGACCCTCAGGACAGTACAATTTCAACGTTAATGACCCTCAGGACAGTACAATGTCAAGGTTAATCACCCTCAGGACAGTACAATGTCAAGGTTAATGACCCTCAGGACAGTACAATGTCAAGGTTAATGACTCTCAGGACAGTACAATGTCAAGGTTAATGACCCTCAGGACAGTACAATGTCAAGGTTAATGACCCTCAGGACAGTACAATGTCAAGGTTAATGACCCCCAGGACAGTACAATGTCAAGGTTAATGACCCTCAGGACAGTACAATGTCAAGGTTAATGACCCTCAGGACAGTACAATGTCAAGGTTAATGACCCTCAGGACAGTACAATGTCAAGGTTAATGACCCTCAGGACAGTACAATGTCAAGGTTAATTACCCTCAGGACAGTACAATGTCAAGGTTAATGACCCTCAGGACAGTACAATGTCAAGGTTAATGACCCTCAGGACAGTACAATGTCAAGATTAGTGACCCTCAGGACAGTACAATGTCAAGGTTAATGACCCTCAGGACAGTACAATGTCAAGGTCAATGACACCCGTCACAGTACAATGTTAAGGTTAATTACCCCTGTCACAGTACAATTGTAAAAGTGTCACGTGTCAGTGACGATGTATTTCAAACAACAACTATAAAACACAGAAGTTCTGGTTTGCAGCTTGGACGAGGCAACCTAAAGCTAGCTGGGCAATCACAGAACACTTTAGACAGGGCAAGTAGGGGCCAGCCACGGTGGGGCATTTTCCCCAAAGACGGACCCAGTTTTACCTGTAGTTATTATTCAAGATTTAGGCGATAGTCTACAATATTGGACACGAGTAGACGGTTGTCAAAGATGGTGAGGCCTAGCCATCCAGAGGGATAGAGATGTTGTTTGCGAATGCCCACAATGAGTAAGTTGCTCTTTTGTACGACCTGGAAAGGACGTAAAGTGGCGAGTTGTAGTAGCTTTCCTCACATCCCGAGCGTGCGGATGAAAGTGGACCGTGGTCCACTAAGCGGTTATGTCACTCAATACTACGAAGATCACGTCGATCCTCGTTACCTCGATCATCTCGTTAGCCAGGCTGCCATGAAAACAGCCCGTTTTCAGGGAGGGCTACTGGAAGCCGAGGTGAGGGTCTTGGTGAGTATGTTTTGACTGACCCTGAGTAACATGTCTGATCAGTATGTTTTGACTGACCCTGACTAACATGTCTGATCAGTATGTTTTGACTGACCCTGACTAACATGTCTGATCAGTATGTTTTGACTGACCCTGACTAACATGTCTGATCAGTATGTCTTGACTGACCCTGACTAACATGTGTGATCAGTATGTCTTGACTGACCCTGACTAACATGTCTGATCAGTATGTTGTGCCTGATCAGACCTGATCTTCCTTCCCGACTCAGAGTTCCGTCAATGTTGTAGCTTCTTAAGTTGTCCCAAAAATTTGGTAGAGGTACTGGATCAGCCCACTTGCTGCTGTGGCTAGAGACACAAACAATGGAGCGGATCTTAGCCAAGTGAGGACCTGCTGTCAAAGTGCAATTGAAAAGGGTGGTAAACAGCCAGTGGAGTGAATAGGACTCCAGTGGGCAAATACTTGTTAGACTGACAAGTGTTACAGGCACAATAGTAATTCGGGCGGCTCGCTAGTCAGCAGCAAGGGGACAGAACTACCAATAAAACAAGATGCATAATCTCCTTTCAGAGCTTTTCACAAGGCAATCTCACTCCGTTCCAAATGGGATGGATACTGGCCCTTCTCGGCCACACGAGAGACAAAACGGATCAAGTGACAGAAAGAGAGAAAACTCAGTCGGTAAGTTCAGTGGCAGGAACAAGACAAAGTGATTGTAGCTCTCACAGGTTCAGTGGCTCAGCGGGACAAAGTGATTGTAGCTCTCACAGGTTCAGTGGCTCAGCGGGACAAAGTGATTGTAGCTCTCACAGGTTCAGTGGCTCAGCGGGACAAAGTGATTGTAGCTCTCACAGGTTCAGTGGCAGGAACAAGACAAAGTGATTGTAGCTCTCACAGGTTCAGTAGCAGGAACAGGACAAAGTGATTGTAGCTCTCACAGGTTCAGTAGCAGGAACAGGACAAAGTGATTGTAGCTCTCACAGGTTCAGTGGCTCAGCGGGACAAAGTGATTGTAGCTCTCACAGGTTCGGTGGCTCAGCGGGACAAAGTGATTGTAGCTCTCACAGGTTCAGTGGCAGGAACAAGACAAAGTGATTGTAGCTCTCACAGGTTCAGTGGCTCAGCGGGACAAAGTGATTGTAGCTCTCACAGGTTCGGTGGCTCAGCGGGACAAAGTGATTGTAGCTCTCACGGGTTCAGTGGCTCAGCGGGACAAAGTGATTGTAGCTCTCACAGGTTCGGTGGCTCAGCGGGACAAAGTGATTGTAGCTCTCACAGGTTCAGTGACTCAGCGGGACAAAGTGATTGTAGCTCTCACAGGTTCGGTGGCCCAGCGGGACAAAGTGATTGTAGCTCTCACAGGTTCGGTGGCCCAGCGGGACAAAGTGATTGTAGCTCTCACAGGTTCAGTGGCAGGAACAGGACAAAGTGATTGTAGGTCTCACAGGTTCGGTGAGAATGACACAAACTGAATCGGTTCAGTTCAGGCCGGACGAAATTAGCTCCGGCGAGCGAGAGTTGTAATTTGAACCCTCAGTGAGCACATCTTCTCAGAGCGGGTGCACCCCGAGCACCAGAGAGGGACATCCTCAACATCTATGAATCCTTTGTTTCCCCAGCAGAGTTCCGACAAACCAGAAATTTGCAGAGTGTCAGAAACCCGCCAGTCATGCCTCATCGCCAGAGCACGTAGAGCATTATGAGATCACAAGATAGTTTATCAGTTACAGAACAAGTTACATAGTGCTAGGTTAGTAATCAGTTACAGAACACGTTACATAGTACTAGGTTAGTAATCAGTTACAGAACATGTTAAATAGTGCTAGGTTAGTAATCAGTTACAGAACATGTTACCAAGTGCTAGGTTAGTAATCAGTTACAGAACAAGTTACACAGTGCTAGGTTAGTAATCAGTTACAGAACATGTTACATAGTGCTATGTTAGTAATCAGTTACATAACAAGTTACATGGTGCTAGGTTAGTAATCAGTTACAGAATAAGTTACATAATGCTAGGTTAGTAATCAGTTACAGAACAAGTTACATGGTGCTTTGTTAGTAAAAACAGTTACAGAACATGTTACACAGTGCTAGGTTAGGAATAGAAAGATATATCTGATAGACGATAGAGCTGAGTAATAGAGCGATCTATAGGATTAACAATAGAGTTGAGTAATAGAAAGATCTATATAATAGTCAATAGAGTTGAGTAATAGAAAGATCTATAGAAGAGACAATAGAGTTGAGTAATAGACCCAGGGCTTTCACCCAGCTCACGCTGACAATCCTTGAATTATAAATATTTAATTCATTTTTGGTTGAAGTTGATAATGTTGTAGATAACACGATTTGAAACAGATGAATTATCTTGTGTTGTGTTATTATAATGACAAGTAATAACCCAGTTCTGTCTTTTATTATTTACCCTTTTCTATTACTAGCTGACAATATGCATCTAGTGTTTAATTGATTCTCTATCTTCTGGTCTTGTAATGGCCATGCTGGTCTCCGACAATCTGCAGCTTAGCTAAACAGGACCCTACTGTGGAACAAATGACTTTTCACCTGAGTTTTGTGAGTGGGCTCCACGAGAGAAGTCATATGGTACACTTCACTTTTGATCGGGGGATTATGACCGACCCTTCAGACCAATTCCGAAATGACAACGCTCGAGCTAACCTGATATGAACAGCTGTTCAAGGCAGTCTTCGAGACAACTCTTTTAGGTGTTCTCCTTACACCGTCTTCAAACGGACGTGAGCCGTTTCCTCTCTCCCATCAGATCATCAAGAGCAACCGTGAAAACATCTGATATGTTATCATCATCTGAATGCCTGGCGATCAGTTTTCTCTGTCGTGTCGGGACAAGAGTATATTTACTAACGTCGGGTCATTCATAATATACTGGCCAAGACCCTCACCTTGGCTTCCTAATAACCCTCCCTGGAAACGGGCTATTTCCATGGCAGCCTGGCTAGCAAGGTAAGGGATCGACGTGATCCCGGTAGTAGTGAGCGACACGCATATGAAGCCAAGCATCGAACAACTGCCTGCAGGACATCGGTCCACCTTCATCAGCACGCTCGGGATGCGAGGAAAGCTACTGCCACTTAACGCCCTCTTCAGGGCGCACAAAAGAGTAGAACTACTCATTGTGGACATTCGAAACAACAACAACAACAACAACAACAAAAGGTACAGTGGGATAGATTTAGGGTCATTAATTGAGCATCTTTATTGGGCCCTATGTTCCTCACCCCCCCCCCCCCAACATGGCCTGCGGTCACGAAGCACTTCTGCCCCCACACTGTTGACCAGTGAAACGCTAGAATCACTATTGTGCCTATATAACACTTGTCAGTCTAACAAGTTCCTCCATCTGGAGGCCTATTAACTTCCTTGGCTATCTTGTCACCCTGTCATTCTCCATGTGACAGCTTGTCCCCCTGTCATTCTCAATGTAACAGCTTGTCACCCTGTCATTCTCAATGTGACAGCTTGTCACCCTGTCATTCTCAATGTGACAGCTTGTCACCCTGTCATTCTCAATGTGACAGCTTGTCGCCCTGTCATTCTCAATGTGACAGCTTGTCACCCTGTCATTCTCAATGTGACAGCTTGTCACCCTGTCATTCTCAATGTGACAGCTTGTCACCAAATTACCTGTCGCTTAAATCGAATACCCCCCATGCTGTTTGTGTCTCTAGCTGTTACAGCCATGGGCGTATCTAACACCCCTACCAATATTCTGACGACAACTACAACATTGGTTATACACTAGCTCTAGCCTCATCCCCCTGAATGTCTAGCCCCCACCATCTTGAACAACCGTCCTTTTCGTGACCGCCTAGACCAAACCCACACAAGTAAAACTGGGCCCGTCTTTGACGAAGAATGGACACCGTGGCTGACCTCTATCTGACCTCTTCTACCTGTACTAAGATTTTATATCTATTGTCTCAGCTAACTCCTATGTTTTATACATTTTATTTTCACATATGTTGCACACATGGCACTGTCATCCACACACATATGACGTACATGACAATGTCACTGACATATGACACTGTTGCAGTGAAACTGTTTTCTCTCATTGTCAAATGACAGCATAGCAAGCTCCGTTACGTATCCTATTGAATTGGCGACCACCATCGTATGTGATTATCCACGATCCACAGATCCACCGACCCACCGATACTACTTGCCTACATCACACGAGATATAGCGCAAGGGATATCTGAACCCTGGGGACTGATAAACTAGTTTCACCGAGGGCCATGGGTGCGAGGGTGGAGGATGGCAATAGCCCGCAGTGTATGTGACACAAGGGAGGACGGATGGCAATAGCCCACAGTGTATGTGACACAAGGGAGGACGGATGGCAATAGCCCACAGTGTATGTGACACAAGGGAGGACGGATGGCAATAGCCTGCAGTGTATGTGACACAAGGGAGGACGGATGGCAATAGCCCGCAGTGTATGTGACACAAGGGAGGACGGATGGCAATAGCCCACAGTGTATGTGACACAAGGGAGGACGGATGGCAATAGCCCGCAGTGTATGTGACACAAGGGAGGACGGATGGCAATAGCCCGCAGTGTATGTGACACAAGGGAGGACGGATGGCAATAGCCCGCAGTGTATGTGACACAAGGGAGGACGGATGGCAATAGCCCACAGTGTATGTGACACAAGGGAGGACGGATGGCAATAGCCCGCAGTGTATGTGACACAATGGAGGACGGATGGCAATAGCCCACAGTGTATACATAAACAACTATGAATTTGTTAGAAAGAAAGACCGGCAAGATGTCTTGGTGACCAAGTCTATGTGTGGTGCCGAGTGCTGGACAGACCACAGACTCATTGTGTCTAAGTCTATGTGTGGTGCCAAGTGCTGGACAGACCACTGACTTATTGTGTCTAAGTCTATGTGTGGTGCCAAGTGCTGGACAGACCACTGACTCATTATGTCTAAGCTAAAAATTTGTATTAAGTTATCCAGACTTCCTCAGGGAAGGAAGCCCAATAAAACGCTAGATGTAGTAAGCTACAGAACGCGACACTCCAACAGTCATTTGCTGCTACCCTGGAAAACTATCTCTAAACTGTCTCGCTAGACGACAAAAGTGTAGGTACCAATTGGGCGACCTTTAGTGCACATGTCTATAACCAAATCCTGGATGACACTATTAGTATACAAAGGGACTGGTTTGATGAGAACTCAGAGGACATAAAAACGATGCTAGCTGACAAGCCCCGTCTCCACAAAATATATTCCAATGCCCCAGCGTCAACATCCAAGAAAGCAGCTTTCCTAAACGCGGGCAAAAACTGTTTCATTGAAACAAATCTTAGCTGTACAGACAATATATAGGTAGAAGCTTAGACCAATTTATAGGTAGAAGCTTAGACCAATATATAGGTAGAAGCTTAGACCAATTTATAGGTAGAAGCTTAGACCAATATATAGGTAGAAGCTTAGACCAATTTATAGGTAGAAGCTTAGACCAATATATAGGTAGAAGCTTAGACCAATTTATAGGTAGAAGCTTAGACCAATATATAGGTAGAAGCTTAGACCAATTTATAGGTAGAAGCTTAGACCAATATATAGGTAGAAGCTTAGACCAATTTATAGGTAGAAGCTTAGACCAATATATAGGTAGAAGCTTAGACCAATTTATAGGTAGAAGCTTAGACCAATATATAGGTAGAAGCTTAGACCAATTTATAGGTAGAAGCTTAGACCAATATATAGGTAGAAGCTTAGACCAATTTATAGGTAGAAGCTTAGACCAATATATAGGTAGAAGCTTAGACCAATTTATAGGTAGAAGCTTAGACCAATATATAGGTAGAAGCTTAGACCAATATATAGGTAGAAGCTTAGACCAATTTATAGGTAGAAGCTTAGACCAATATATAGGTAGAAGCTTAGACCAATTTATAGGTAGAAGCTTAGACCAATATATAGGTAGAAGCTTAGACCAATTTATAGGTAGAAGCTTAGACCAATATATAGGTAGAAGCTTAGACCAATATATAGGTAGAAGCTTAGACCAATTTATAGGTAGAAGCTTAGACCAATATATAGGTAGAAGCTTAGACCAATATATAGGTAGAAGCTTAGACCAATTTATAGGTAGAAGCTTAGACCAATTTATAGGTAGAAGCTTAGACATGTTTTAACATGTAACAGTTGAGAGGAAGATCGAAAGAGCTTAGACAACCATCTTTTTTCTTATTTTTTCGTGGGATTTGAGTCAGTGCAACTGAACTCAGTTCCGCAAGAATTTGAGCCATCAAATCGAACCACGTACGTATTGTCTCGAACCGTGCAAGTGAGAGTTGTGGTAAACACTCGTAACCTGACGTAAGTGTCAGGCCATGTGTTGACACCTGGAACGATAGTGGTCGGAGACGCATAGACTTATTGCGGCCGACAAACCCGCGTCGTCTAGAAACCACTCGAAACAGGATGGATGATGGCAAGCAGAGGGACAAACACCCAGGCCGTTTTGGAAATCACGTGATCTGGGATGCAGATCGAATATAAATCCCGGCGCAGAGAGACTTAATGGTCATTACTTGAGAAGAGATTCGAAAGAGACGGTCAGTGGAGTGTAGGAGAGAAAAAACTTGACTTCGGAGATTAGACGCGAACACTTCCGAGAGAGACGTTCAGTCGAGTGTAGGAGAGAAAAAACTTGACTTCAGAGATTAGATGTAAACACTTCCGAAAGAGAGACGCTCAGTGGAGAGCAGGCGACAGAGTGAGGCAGATTTGAGATGTGAACCACAGAGAGAGAACATTTCACTTCAGAGACAGAGGTACTTAGGAAAGAGGTTCAGAACCTACGAATTTTACCATCAGCGGTAATCCGCAACTAAGTTTGATCGCAGCAGACCAGGTTAGGAGAATATGGTATCGTGACGTATTAATGGTGAGAGAAAGAATTTAAGTTGTTAGAGAGTTTATAGTTGGAGGTGTTTCTTGATGAAATAATCTGTTGTATTGTGTTTATATTTAGAGTTACTTGAATTTGTTTAGAGTGAGTGTAAAGTGCAATATAATAGAGCAGACCCCTTTACCGTCTGCGACAGAGCTCCATCAAATCGTTCGGCTCTGGTACACAATGCAAACTGCGTCAGTTGCAGGACTCCTGGCTGAGCAATAAAGCGTATGAGATACAGAGATTTGCTGACAATCATGACATGGGAAACTTCTATCATGAGAAACTTATAACATGAGAGACTTCTGTCATGAGAAACTTCTATCATGAGAAACTTCTGTCATGAGAAACTTCTGTCATAAGAAACTTCTATCATGAGAAACTTCTGTTATGAGAAACTTCTATCATGAAAAACTTCTATCATGAGAAACTTATATCATGAGAAACTTATATCATGACAAACTTCTATCATAAGAAACTTCTGTCATGAGAAATTTCTATCATGAGAAAGTTCTGTCATGAGGAACTTCTATCATTAGAAACTTCTGTCATGAGAAACTTCTATCATGACAAACTTCTATCATAAGAAACTTCTGTCATGAGAAACTTATATCATGGGAAACTTCTGTCATGAGGAACTTTTATCAAGAGGAACGTCTGTCATGAGAAACTTCTATCATGAGAAACTTCTATCATGACAAACTTCTATCATAAGAAACTTCTGTCGTGAGAAACTTATATCATGGAAACTTCTATCATGCACTCAGGGCGGTCTATGGCCCATCTTCCTCAATTTCACTACCCCTCCTCCATGCAGATGAGAAAACACTAATTACAGATCGGGAAAAAAATTATAACACGCTGGGCAGAGCACTCTGGTGATACCTTGAACCAGCCGTCATCTGTTAGCAGCGAAGCCATTGACCGCCTGTCCCAGTATCCTCTAATCCAGGCTCTGGATGATATACCGACTGTAGAGGAGACCCAAATAGCGGTTAGACAACTCTCCAGTCTCAAAACACCTGGCTCCAAATTCCTGTGGAGGTCTACAAAAATGGTGGTATAGCACTAATTGTATAACTCCCCCTGCTCTTCAAACAGATGTGGCAGTAAAACCATTTCTCAAATCTGAAGGATGCCTCAATAATACGTTTGTATAAACGGAAAGGTAACCGCCAATCATGCGATAACCACCGCGGCATTTCTTTACTGTCCATCGCAGGGAAGATGTTCGCCACAATCCTTCTCAATCGCCTCACAGCTCATCTGGATAAAGGTCTTCTACCTGAAAGTCAGTTTGGATTCCGGAAGGCGCGTGGGACCGCAGATATGGTGTTTGCTGCCAGACAGCTACGAGAGAAATGCCAGGAACAGCACTGCGATCTGTAAGTAGCCTTCATCGATCTGACAAAGACGTTTGATAAGGTCAACAGAAAATACCTGTGGAAAATCATGACAAAGTACGGCTGCCCAATAAAATTTGTCAACGTAGTACGGCAACTGCATGATGGAATGCAGGCTAGTTCAGGTAAATAGTGCTGGCTTGGCTTCGTTTTTTCTCAATCTCCCGCTAGAGAACGGAATGCGTTGTTCGTAGTTTACAGCTTGACTGCGATATTTGCACCTTTTGGTCCAACACATCCTACTTCAGCAAGCATTTTTTAGTACCGGGTTAGCATTCCCTCTTCGATCCCTTCTCCTTAGCCAGTCTGCCCTGCTGCAGCCTGTTATCCAGGATCACCGCGTGGAGGTGTAGAAGGGTCTTGGCAGCTATGGTTCGCTGGCCCTGACGCTAGCAGTCAGCTTTGGATCCCTGACCACTGCAGCTCAAGCGCTGCTCCAAAATGGAGCTATATCGAAGTCCTTCCCAGTAATAAACGACGTTAAACAGGAGTGTATGCTTGCACCAACCTTGTTCAGCATGCTGTTCTCTGCAATGCTGACTGATGCTTTCAGAGACGGGGACATACGAATGGACATAAGATATCGTATAGATGGTCAGCTGTTCAACCTAAGGCGGCTTCAAGTAAAAACTAAAGTCAAGACACACACCATCAGAGATCTTCTGTTTGCTGAAGGTCAAGACACACACCATCAGAGATCTTCTGTTTGCTGAAGGTCAAGACACACCATCAGAGGTCTTCTGTTTGCTGAAGGTCAAGACACACACCATCAGAGGTCGTCTGTTTGCTGAAGGTCAAAACACACACCATCAGAGATCTTCTGTTTGCTGAAGGTCAAGGCACACACCATCAGAGATCTTGTGTTTGTTGATGATTGTGCCCTGCACTCTGTCACAGAGGTTGATCTGAAGAGAAGCGTGAATAATTTCTCCTTGGCGTGTTTCAACTTTGGACTTACCTTCAGCACAGAGAAAACTGAAAGAATGAACCAACCAGCTCCTGGCAAAACGTAGACTGAACCAATCGTCAAGATCAATGGTGGAAAACTGAAAGTTTTGATTAGATTAAAATATCTCGGTGGTACATTTTCTCAGAATGTAGTCAGGGATGATGAGATGAACGTTAGAATGGTCAAAGCCAGCGCCAAATTTGGCAGACTACTCTAAGTGAAATCAGCCTCCAGACCAAGCTGAAGATGTACAGAACAGTGGTGGTCCCTGTGTTGCTATTTGCAAGTGAAGAATCTCGTACGCTCCCAAGGAGGCCAAATAAGCGCTTTAAAGACACATTAAAAACGTATTTAAAAGTCTTCAGCATAAACCTCGAAACATGGGAAGATGCTGCAAAAGACTGTACAACCTGGCATACAGCTCTTTACAGAGGAGCAGTGTCAAACGAGGCTTATAAAAAGACGGCTTCAGAACAACAGACACTCCAGAAAAGATCGTGAAATATCAGCGTCTCGCGAAGCAAACTTTTCATGCCCTCACTGCCTGCGAGTATGCAGATCCCAAATCGGACTCGTCAGCCATCTCCGCACCCATCCACAACCCGGAAGTACAGAATTCTCGACTGGAAGGACTGGCTGAATGAAAAAAAGGAAAGGTCCTCATCACCCGCGATGGACGAACAACATGTGACACGAGAGAGGACGGATAGCAATAGTCTGTACCGTGTGTGTAAACATGTGACACGAGAGTGGACGGATAGCGATAGTCTGTACCGTGTGTGTAAACATGTGACACGAGAGAGGACGGATATCAATAGTCTGTACCGTGTGTGTAAACATGTGACACGAGAGAGGATGGATAGCAATAGTCTGTACCGTGTGTGTAAACATGTGACACGAGAGAGGACGGATAGCGATAGTCTGTACCGTGTGTGTAAACATGTGACTAGGGATAATCGTATGACTAAACTAACACGTCTATGTTCACTGTGCTGTCAACTATTCAAGTATTGCTCAATTCCAGTATCACGTGGATGGACTCTGCCTGTGACCCGAAGGTAGCCATGGGTCACTTCGTCTCTTACCTTCTCTCCCAGAGACCGGATGCAGTCTTCGGACCGCCTTGTACCAGAGGTAATATGAACTGCCTTGAACCAGAGGTAATACGAACCGGCTTGTCTCGTGGTAAGCGTGTGTGTTTACCTAGGGCAGATCCAGTTTACTCTCAGGTGGACACTTGTCTCCCGAGTAACCAGTTCCGAGAGTAAGTTAGCAGGCAGGTGGACACTTGTCTCCAGAGTAACCAGTTCCGAGAGTAAGTTAGCAGGCAGGTGGACACTTGTCTCCAGAGTAACCAGTTCCGAGGGTAAGTTAGCAGACAGGTGGACACTTGTCTCCAGAGTAACCAGTTCCGAGAGTAAGTTGGGCACGAGTGAGGAGCTTATGATTTGTCCGAAACTTCCAGGTTAAAACTAGGAAAGTGGTGAATTTTTTCCTGGTATGGTAGCTTCTCTCAGCCGACTCAGCTGTAAATAGGTAACTTACGAGTTCAAGAACAAATTTCGCAGCTGCCACCGGAGCAGCGGAGTTCGAGCTCTGTCGTAGGGATAAGGGGGAGGGGGGATCGGCTCTAAGAGCAATCTTTCCATTTGTTTGTGAATGCAGGTAGATCGTAGGAAAATAGGGTAAACAGAAAACAGCCATCAAAGAAACTGTTGGTAGACAATGGACAGACACTAGTCAGACACTAAACAGATTGTAGTCAGACACTAAAAGACAGTAGCCAGACACTAAACAGACAGTAGTCAGACACTAAAAGACAGTAGCCATACACTAAACAGACAGTACCCAGACACTAAACAGACAGTCACCAGACACTAAATAGACAGTAGCCAGACAGTAAACAGACAGT
Source organism: Ariolimax columbianus (assembly GCA_036924085.1). Taxonomy (NCBI): domain Eukaryota; kingdom Metazoa; phylum Mollusca; class Gastropoda; order Stylommatophora; family Arionidae; genus Ariolimax; species Ariolimax columbianus. The sequence goes on from JAVGWX010000017.1 coordinate 163,158, forward strand.
GGCAAAACACTAAACAGACAGTAGCCAGACAGTAAACAGACAGTAGCCAGACACTAAACAGACAGTGGCCAGACACTAAATAGACAGTAGCCAACCACTAAACAGACAGTAGCCAGACACTAAACAGATTGTAGCCAGACACTAAACAAACAGTAGCCAGACACTAAACAGACAGTGACCAGACAGTAAATAGACAGTAGCCAGACACTAAACAGACAGTAGCCAGACACTAAATAGGCAGAAGCCAGATATTAAACAGACAGTAGCCAGACACTAAACAGACAGTATCAAAACACTAAACAGACAGTAGCCAGACACTAAACAGACAGTAGCAAGACACTAAACAGACAGTAGCCAGACACTAAACAGAGTGTAGCCAGACACTAAACAGACAGTAGCCAGACACTAAACAGATTGTAGCCAGACACTAAACAGACAGCAGCCATACACTAAACAGACAGTAGTCAGACAATAAACAGACAGTACTCAGACACTAAATAGACAGTAGTCAGACACTAAACAGACAGTAGCAAGACACTAAACAGACAGTAGTCAGACAATAAACAAACAGTACTCAAACACTAAATAGACAGTAGTCAGACACTAAACAGACAGCAGCCAGAAACTAAACAGACAGTAGTCAGACAATAAACAGACAGTACTCAGACACTAAACAGAAAGTAGTCAGACACTAAACAGACACTAGCCAGACACTAAACAGACAGTAGCCAGACACTAAACAGACAGTAGCAAGACACTAAACAGACAATGCCAGACACTAAATATGCAGTAGCCAGGTACTAAACAGACACTAAACAGACAGTAGCCAGACACTAAATAGACAGTAGCCAGACACTAAACAGACAGTAGCAAGACACTAAACAGATTTTAGCAGATACTAAACAGACAGTAGCCAGACACTAAATAGACAGTAGCCAAAAACTAAACAGATTTTAGCCAGACACTAAACAGATTGTAGCCAGACAATAAAAAGTCAGTAGCCACACACTAAACAGAGTGCAGCCAGACACTAAACTGACAGAAGCCAGACACTAAACAGATTGTAGCTAGAAACTAAATCGACAGTAGGCAGACACTAAATAGACAGTAGCCAGATACTAAACAGATTGTAGCCACACACTAAAAAGATTGTAGCCAGACACTAGCCAGACACTAAACGGATTGTAGCCAGACACTAAACAGATTGTAGCCACACACTAAACAGACAGTAGCCAGACACTAAACAGACAGTAGCCAGACACTATACAAATTGTAGCAGACACTAAACAGATAGTAGCCAGACACTAAATAGACAGTAGCCATACACTAAACAGATTGTTGCCATACACTAAACAGATTGTAGCCAAACACTAAACAGACAGTAGCCAGACACTAAACAGACAGTAGCCAGACACTATACAAATTGTAGCAGACACTAAACAGACAGTAGCCAGACACTAAATAGACAGTAGCCAGACACTAAACAGATTGTAGCCAGACACTAAATAGATTGTAGCCAGACACTAAACAGACAGTAGTCAGACAATAAATAGACAGTACTCAGACACTAATTAGACATTAGTCAGACACTAAACAGACAGTAGCCAGACACTAAACAGACATTAGTCAGACAATAAACAGACAGCAGCCAGACACTAAACAGACAGTAGTCAGACACTAAACAGATTGTAGCCAGACGCTAAACACAAAGCAGCCAGGCACTAAACAGACAGTAGCCAGACACTAAACAGACAGTACTCAGACACTAAATAGACAGTAGTAATCACTAAACAGACAGTAGCAAGACACTAAACCGACAATGCCAGACACTAAATATGCAGTAGCCAGGTACTAAACAGACACTAAACAGACAGTAGCCAGACACTAAACAGACAGTAGCCAGACACTAAACAGACAGTAGCAAGACACTAAACAGATTTTAGCAGATACTAAACAGACAGTAGCCAGACACTAAACAGAGTGCAGCCAGACACTAAACAGACAGTAGCCAGACACTAAACAGATTGTAGCTAGAAACTAAATCGACAGTAGGCAGACACTAAATAGACAGTAGCCAGACACTAAACAGATTGTAGCCACACACTAAACAGATTGTAGCCAGACACTAAACAGACAGTAGCCTTAAACTAAGCAGATTGTAGCCAGACACTAGCCAGACACTAAACGGATTGTAGCCAGACACTAAACAGACAGCAGCCATACACTAAACAGACAGTAGTCAGACAATAAACAGACAGTACTCAGACACTAAATAGACAGTAGTCAGACACTAAACAGACAGTAGCAAGACACTAAACAGACAGTAGTCAGACAATAAACAAACAGTACTCAAACACTAAATAGACAGTAGTCAGACACTAAACAGACAGCAGCCAGAAACTAAACAGACAGTAGTCAGACAATAAACAGACAGTACTCAGACACTAAACAGAAAGTAGTCAGACACTAAACAGACACTAGCCAGACACTAAACAGACAGTAGCCAGACACTAAACAGACAGTAGCAAGACACTAAACAGACAATGCCAGACACTAAATATGCAGTAGCCAGGTACTAAACAGACACTAAACAGACAGTAGCCAGACACTAAATAGACAGTAGCCAGACACTAAACAGACAGTAGCAAGACACTAAACAGATTTTAGCAGATACTAAACAGACAGTAGCCAGACACTAAATAGACAGTAGCCAAAAACTAAACAGATTTTAGCCAGACACTAAACAGATTGTAGCCAGACAATAAAAAGTCAGTAGCCACACACTAAACAGAGTGCAGCCAGACACTAAACTGACAGAAGCCAGACACTAAACAGATTGTAGCTAGAAACTAAATCGACAGTAGGCAGACACTAAATAGACAGTAGCCAGATACTAAACAGATTGTAGCCACACACTAAAAAGATTGTAGCCAGACACTAGCCAGACACTAAACGGATTGTAGCCAGACACTAAACAGATTGTAGCCACACACTAAACAGACAGTAGCCAGACACTAAACAGACAGTAGCCAGACACTATACAAATTGTAGCAGACACTAAACAGATAGTAGCCAGACACTAAATAGACAGTAGCCATACACTAAACAGATTGTTGCCATACACTAAACAGATTGTAGCCAAACACTAAACAGACAGTAGCCAGACACTAAACAGACAGTAGCCAGACACTATACAAATTGTAGCAGACACTAAACAGACAGTAGCCAGACACTAAATAGACAGTAGCCAGACACTAAACAGATTGTAGCCAGACACTAAATAGATTGTAGCCAGACACTAAACAGACAGTAGTCAGACAATAAATAGACAGTACTCAGACACTAATTAGACATTAGTCAGACACTAAACAGACAGTAGCCAGACACTAAACAGACATTAGTCAGACAATAAACAGACAGCAGCCAGACACTAAACAGACAGTAGTCAGACACTAAACAGATTGTAGCCAGACGCTAAACACAAAGCAGCCAGGCACTAAACAGACAGTAGCCAGACACTAAACAGACAGTACTCAGACACTAAATAGACAGTAGTAATCACTAAACAGACAGTAGCAAGACACTAAACCGACAATGCCAGACACTAAATATGCAGTAGCCAGGTACTAAACAGACACTAAACAGACAGTAGCCAGACACTAAACAGACAGTAGCCAGACACTAAACAGACAGTAGCAAGACACTAAACAGATTTTAGCAGATACTAAACAGACAGTAGCCAGACACTAAACAGAGTGCAGCCAGACACTAAACAGACAGTAGCCAGACACTAAACAGATTGTAGCTAGAAACTAAATCGACAGTAGGCAGACACTAAATAGACAGTAGCCAGACACTAAACAGATTGTAGCCACACACTAAACAGATTGTAGCCAGACACTAAACAGACAGTAGCCTTAAACTAAGCAGATTGTAGCCAGACACTAGCCAGACACTAAACGGATTGTAGCCAGACACTAAACAGATTGTAGCCACACTAAACAGACAGTAGCCAGACACTAAAAAGACAGTAGCCAGACACTATACAAATTGTAGCAGACACTAAACAGATAGTAGCCAGACACTAAATAGACAGTAGCCATACACTAAACAGATTGTAGCCATACACTAAACATATTGTAGCCAGACACTAAACAGGCAGTAGCCTTACACTAAGCAGATTGTAGCCAGACACTAGCCAGACACTCAACGGATTGTAGCCAGACATTAAACAGATTGTAGCCAAACACTAAACAGACAGTAGCCAGACGCTAAACAGACAGTAGCCAGACACTAAATAGACAGTACTCAGACACTAATTAGACATTAGTCAGACACTAAACAGACAGTGGCCAGACACTAAACAGACATTAGTCAGACAATAAACAGACAGCAGCCAGACACTAAACAGACAGTAGTCAGACACTAAACAGATTTTAGCCAGATACTAAACACAAAGCAGCCAGGCACTAAACAGACAGTAGCCAGACACTAAACAGACAGTACTCAGACACTAAATAGACAGTAGTAATCACTAAACAGACAGTAGCAAGACACTAAACAGACAGTAGTCAGACAATAAACAGTCAGTAGTTAGTCACTAACTAGACAGTAGTCAGACACTAAACAGACAGTAGCTAGACACTAAACAGACAGTAGTCAGACACTAAACAGACAGTAGCCAGACACTAAACAGACAGTAGCCGCCAGACACTAAACAGACAGTAGCCAGACACTAAACAGACAGTAGCCAGACACTAATTAGACAATAGCCAGACACTAAACAAATTGTAGCCAGACACTAAACAGACAGTAGCCAGACACTAAACAGACAGTAGCCAGATACGAAACAGACAGTGGCCAGACACTAAACGGACAGTGGCCAGACACTAAACAAACAGTAGCCAGACACTAAACAAACAGTAGCCAGACACTAAACAGACTGCAGCCAGACACTAAACGGCTTGTAGCCAGACATTAAACATGCAGTAGCCATTCACTAAACAGGCAGTAGCTAGACATTAAACAGACAATAGCCAGACACTAAACATATAGTAGCCAGACACTAAACAGACAGTATCCATACCCTAAACAGATTGTAGCCAGACACTAAACAGTCAGTAGCCAGACACTAAAGAAATTGTAGCCGGACACTAAATAGACAGTAGCCTGACACTAAATAGACAGTAGCCAGACACTAAATAGACAGTAGCGAGACACTAAACAGACAGTAGCCAGACACTAAACAGATTGTAGCCAGACACTAATCAGACAGTAGCCAGACACTAAACAGATTGTAGCCAGACACTAGCCAGACACTAAACGGATTGTAGCCAGACACTAAATAGACAGTAGCCAGACACTATACAAATTGTAGCAGACACTAAACAGACAGTAGCCAGACACTAAATAGATAGTAGCCAGACACTAAACAGATTGTAGCCAGACACTAAATAGATTGTAGCCAGACACTAAACAGACAGTAGCCAGACACTAAACAGAGTGTAGCCAGGCACTAAACAGACATTAGCCAGACACTAAACAGATTGTAGCCAGACACTATACAAATTGTAGCAGACACTAAACAGACAGTAGCCAGACACTAAATAGACAGTAGCCAGACACTAAACAGATTGTAGCCAGACACTAAATAGATTGTAGCCAGACACTAAACAGACAGTAGTCAGACAATAAACAGACAGTACTCAGACACTAATTAGACATTAGTCAGACACTAAACAGACAGTAGCCAGACACTAAACAGACATTAGTCAGACAATAAACAGACAGCAGCCAGACACTAAACAGACAGTAGTCAGACACTAAACAGATTGTAGCCAGACACTAAACACAAAGCAGCCAGGCACTAAACAGACAGTAGCCAGACACTAAACAGACAGTACTCAGACACTAAATAGACAGTAGTAATCACTAAACAGACAGTAGCAAGACACTAAACAGACAATGCCAGACACTAAATATGCAGTAGCCAGGTACTAAACAGACACTAAACAGACAGTAGCCAGACACTAAACAGACAGTAGCCAGACACTAAACAGACAGTAGCAAGACACTAAACAGATTTTAGCAGATACTAAACAGACAGTAGCCAGACACTAAATAGACAGTAGCCAAAAACTAAACAGATTGTAGCCAGACACTAAACAGATTGTAGCCAGACAATAAAAAGACAGTAGCCACACACTAAACAGAGTGCAGCCAGACACTAAACAGACAGTAGCCAGACACTAAACAGATTGTAGCTAGAAACTAAATCGACAGTAGGCAGACACTAAATAGACAGTAGCCAGACACTAAACAGATTGTAGCCACACACTAAACAGATTGTAGCCAGACACTAAACAGACAGTACCCTTAAACTAAGCAGATTGTAGCCAGACACTAGCCAGACACTAAACGGATTGTAGCCAGACACTAAACAGATTGTAGCCACACTAAACAGACAGTAGCCAGACACTAAAAAGACAGTAGCCAGACACTATACAAATTGTAGCAGACACTAAACAGATAGTAGCCAGACACTAAATAGACAGTAGCCATACACTAAACAGATTGTAGCCATACACTAAACATATTGTAGCCAGACACTAAACAGGCAGTAGCCTTACACTAAGCAGATTGTAGCCAGACACTAGCCAGACACTCAACGGATTGTAGCCAGACATTAAACAGATTGTAGCCAAACACTAAACAGACAGTAGCCAGACGCTAAACAGACAGTAGCCAGACACTAAATAGACAGTACTCAGACACTAATTAGACATTAGTCAGACACTAAACAGACAGTGGCCAGACACTAAACAGACATTAGTCAGACAATAAACAGACAGCAGCCAGACACTAAACAGACAGTAGTCAGACACTAAACAGATTTTAGCCAGATACTAAACACAAAGCAGCCAGGCACTAAACAGACAGTAGCCAGACACTAAACAGACAGTACTCAGACACTAAATAGACAGTAGTAATCACTAAACAGACAGTAGCAAGACACTAAACAGACAGTAGTCAGACAATAAACAGTCAGTAGTTAGTCACTAACTAGACAGTAGTCAGACACTAAACAGACAGTAGCTAGACACTAAACAGACAGTAGTCAGACACTAAACAGACAGTAGCCAGACACTAAACAGACAGTAGCCGCCAGACACTAAACAGACAGTAGCCAGACACTAAACAGACAGTAGCCAGACACTAATTAGACAATAGCCAGACACTAAACAAATTGTAGCCAGACACTAAACAGACAGTAGCCAGACACTAAACAGACAGTAGCCAGATACGAAACAGACAGTGGCCAGACACTAAACGGACAGTGGCCAGACACTAAACAAACAGTAGCCAGACACTAAACAAACAGTAGCCAGACACTAAACAGACTGCAGCCAGACACTAAACGGCTTGTAGCCAGACATTAAACATGCAGTAGCCATTCACTAAACAGGCAGTAGCTAGACATTAAACAGACAATAGCCAGACACTAAACATATAGTAGCCAGACACTAAACAGACAGTATCCATACCCTAAAAAGATTGTAGCCAGACACTAAACAGTCAGTAGCCAGACACTAAAGAAATTGTAGCCGGACACTAAACAGACAGTAGCCTGACACTAAATAGACAGTAGCCAGACACTAAATAGACAGTAGCGAGACACTAAACAGACAGTAGCCAGACACTAAACAGATTGTAGCCAGACACTAATCAGACAGTAGCCAGACACTAAACAGATTGTAGCCAGACACTAGCCAGACACTAAACGGATTGTAGCCAGACACTAAATAGACAGTAGCCAGACACTATACAAATTGTAGCAGACACTAAACAGACAGTAGCCAGACACTAAATAGATAGTAGCCAGACACTAAACAGATTGTAGCCAGACACTAAATAGATTGTAGCCAGACACTAAACAGACAGTAGCCAGACACTAAACAGAGTGTAGCCAGGCACTAAACAGACATTAGCCAGACACTAAACAGATTGTAGCCAGACACTATACAAATTGTAGCAGACACTAAACAGACAGTAGCCAGACACTAAATAGACAGTAGCCAGACACTAAACAGATTGTAGCCAGACACTAAATAGATTGTAGCCAGACACTAAACAGACAGTAGTCAGACAATAAACAGACAGTACTCAGACACTAATTAGACATTAGTCAGACACTAAACAGACAGTAGTCAGACACTAAACAGATTGTAGCCAGACACTAAACACAAAGCAGCCAGGCACTAAACAGACAGTAGCCAGACACTAAACAGACAGTACTCAGACACTAAATAGACAGTAGTAATCACTAAACAGACAGTAGCAAGACACTAAACAGACAATGCCAGACACTAAATATGCAGTAGCCAGGTACTAAACAGACACTAAACAGACAGTAGCCAGACACTAAACAGACAGTAGCCAGACACTAAACAGACAGTAGCAAGACACTAAACAGATTTTAGCAGATACTAAACAGACAGTAGCCAGACACTAAATAGACAGTAGCCAAAAACTAAACAGATTGTAGCCAGACACTAAACAGATTGTAGCCAGACTATAAAAAGACAGTAGCCACACACTAAACAGAGTGCAGCCAGACACTAAACAGACAGTAGCCAGACACTAAACAGATTGTAGCTAGAAACTAAATCGACAGTAGGCAGACACTAAATAGACAGTAGCCAGACACTAAACAGATTGTAGCCACACACTAAACAGATTGTAGCCAGACACTAAACAGACAGTAGCCTTAAACTAAGCAGATTGTAGCCAGACACTAGCCAGACACTAAACGGATTGTAGCCAGATACTAAACAGATTGTAGCCACACTAAACAGACAGTAGCCAGACACTAAAAAGACAGTAGCCAGACACTATACAAATTGTAGCAGACACTAAACAGATAGTAGCCAGACACTAAATAGACAGTAGCCATACACTAAACAGATTGTAGCCATACACTAAACATATTGTAGCCAGACACTAAACAGGCAGTAGCCTTACACTAAGCAGATTGTAGCCAGACACTAGCCAGACACTCAACGGATTGTAGCCAGACATTAAACAGATTGTAGCCAAACACTAAACAGACAGTAGCCAGACGCTAAACAGACAGTAGCCAGACACTAAATAGACAGTACTCAGACACTAATTAGACATTAGTCAGACACTAAACAGACAGTGGCCAGACACTAAACAGACATTAGTCAGACAATAAACAGACAGCAGCCAGACACTAAACAGACAGTAGTCAGACACTAAACAGATTTTAGCCAGATACTAAACACAAAGCAGCCAGGCACTAAACAGACAGTAGCCAGACACTAAACAGACAGTACTCAGACACTAAATAGACAGTAGTAATCACTAAACAGACAGTAGCAAGACACTAAACAGACAGTAGTCAGACAATAAACAGTCAGTAGTTAGTCACTAACTAGACAGTAGTCAGACACTAAACAGACAGTAGCTAGACACTAAACAGACAGTAGTCAGACACTAAACAGACAGTAGCCAGACACTAAACAGACAGTAGCCGCCAGACACTAAACAGACAGTAGCCAGACACTAAACAGACAGTAGCCAGACACTAATTAGACAATAGCCAGACACTAAACAAATTGTAGCCAGACACTAAACAGACAGTAGCCAGACACTAAACAGACAGTAGCCAGATACGAAACAGACAGTGGCCAGACACTAAACGGACAGTGGCCAGACACTAAACAAACAGTAGCCAGACACTAAACAAACAGTAGCCAGACACTAAACAGACTGCAGCCAGACACTAAACGGCTTGTAGCCAGACATTAAACATGCAGTAGCCATTCACTAAACAGGCAGTAGCTAGACATTAAACAGACAATAGCCAGACACTAAACATATAGTAGCCAGACACTAAACAGACAGTATCCATACCCTAAACAGATTGTAGCCAGACACTAAACAGTCAGTAGCCAGACACTAAAGAAATTGTAGCCGGACACTAAACAGACAGTAGCCTGACACTAAATAGACAGTAGCCAGACACTAAATAGACAGTAGCGAGACACTAAACAGACAGTAGCCAGACACTAAACAGATTGTAGCCAGACACTAATCAGACAGTAGCCAGACACTAATCAGACAGTAGCCAGACACTAAACAGATTGTAGCCAGACACTAGCCAGACACTAAACGGATTGTAGCCAGACACTAAATAGACAGTAGCCAGACACTATACAAATTGTAGCAGACACTAAACAGACAGTAGCCAGACACTAAATAGATAGTAGCCAGACACTAAACAGATTGTAGCCAGACACTAAATAGATTGTAGCCAGACACTAAACAGACAGTAGCCAGACACTAAACAGAGTGTAGCCAGGCACTAAACAGACATTAGCCAGACACTAAACAGATTGTAGCCAGACACTAAACAGACAGCAGCCAGACACTAAACAGACATTAGTCAGACAATAAACAGACAGTACTCAGACACTAAATAGAGAGTAGTCAAGCACTAAACAGACAGTAGTCAGACACTAAACAGACCACTGACTTGCTATCTGATCTTTGTCACTCCTGAACTCCTGGATTTAAATGCTCTCGATCAAGTTTCTGATCTTCTCAAACTAAGAGCACAATCTGAGACTTAGACGTTGCCTGGTACAATAGCACTGACATAAAAGAAATATGATTACAAAGGCTTCCTATCTGGTCTACTCGACTGAGTAGAGTGAGCACATGTGCGCTGAATATGGAGACCCTGGGCTGCCCAAACTGCAGGATCTCCCTCTCGGCCTCGCTGGTGTATTCCAAAGGAATTCAAAGCATGACAATTTTGCTTCAGCTCAGCTACAGGAGCTGCCGGAAGGAGTTTACAATTTTGAAACCATCCTCCTTAGGTGCTTCCATTCCGGATTTTCTGTCTGGGTTTACTCCCGTAGGCCTACCCTCTCCGGTGGTTTCCACAAGGCAGTGGAGTCGTTGCCCGCAGATGCTAGTTACTCGAGACATCCGATGATACTCTCATCGTCCCAAGACTAGCCAGCACTCTGCGACTTGTGGGTCTAAAAGCTATTCCTCCTTTCCTAGGCGAACTGCCTGAAGGGGCTTAAGAGCTTCGTCTACCCGGGTTTAAAGTTTACCTTCTCTTAGATTGGCTGCCAACCAAGGCTAATGAACCCAATCTGCCCGCCCAGTTATACCGCCGGGTACTCGGCACCTGCCCCACAGCAGGCTCTGTAAGAAACAGGGAGCCCCCTCATGAAGATGCTGCTGGGGACCAATAATGTAGGTGAGGTCATTGGCAAGGAAACTCCTGAACGACAAGCTGAACAGTGAATCCAGCGGCGATCTCTACACCAGGAAATGAGAGGCTATATCAGACGCTTCACTTTCCTTTTACGAGCGGGACGTCCAGCCCAGACCTCGCTCCCCCCCCCCCAACCCCATCTCCCCCTCCCCCATAATATAACATAACATAATTTGTTAATAATAATGTAAAAATGAATTAAAAGAATAATAGCAAAAAGAACAAAAGGCATCTAAACTAAATAATCATAATGTATTAATTTGTACTTCAAGGGAGGTCATAAGCGTTAGCTTTTTTTAGCTCCTCAAACCTACCTAACACAAGATTCTCGCCGCTACCCTCCCCTTATCTGCACACTAAACACATTCTCAACAAACTCGTTTTCACGATCGGATTATGTACTCTGTCGTTCTGTGCATTCACACACACTCAGACTCCTTCAGTCAGGTGATATGTGCATCCATATGCAATTAGTTAACGTATACTCAGTCGGTCCGTGCATTCATATGCAATTCGATCACGTCACTTATAGTCTGAGTTATTTACTCACTTGTGGTCACACACTCAGTCGATCTGTGCATACACATATCTCAGAACACACATCGTTCCCAATCTCTTTGCGTATTCTTACATTCATCTGTAACTAGGTCACGCATCGTTTACTCGGTGTCCTGCACGTACAACACACATTCGGATCTCTTACTGTCCACAGGGTGTCCAACACACACACACACCCACTTAAAGACCGACTGGCCAAATCTCCAAGGTGTATGCTGGTTCAGTCACCCTGCAAACTTACATTCAATTGTCACTCTCCTAGTAAACCTGCTAGCTACTAGCAGCCTATCAATGTCTCTCCAGGCCAGTCTGTTGAGTTCATCTTTGTTGAGTATTTTATAGTCTCAAGCAACTTCATGGCTGTCTAATGGTCTCCTATCAGTGGTCAGACTTAGCCATCACTTTAATTTGGATCTACCTCCAACTAGTTGTTATTGGTTGAATACCCCGAACTCCTGTTACTCTAACTGTGGTAGCAGGTCGTGGCGGCCTCTGACTGTCATCAACCCCCCACTACGCTAAATCGGAACGCTAGAGTGGTCAGCTCCAAACTCTCACTTGTACTAGACATATTCTTCACCCTAACCCCTCGTTTCCTTTGTCGACTTAATGTCGAAACGGTTAATGGCCTTGGTACACATCCAGACAACCTTTTGTTCACAGAGTCGCCGGCCCAAACTCTCCTGCCATAACGCTAGTGCTTCAGCTGGAACTGTCACATCCCTATCCCCAATGAGGTAGTAGTAGATTTGGGACAGCAGACCCACAGTCTAACATCCAAGTTACACTTGCTTGATTAACGCTAGTCTGACTTAAGCAGTGGTTTTGTGACCTCTAGCTACCTCTGCAATTATAATGGAGGACGCAGTAGTCTAAAGGTAAGGTGTTCTCCTCTGGTGCCGGAAGTCGCGAGTTCTAATCACGGTGGACACCGATATTTTTTTCGCGTGGATCTTCTGACAAAAATTCCCTTGATCTCTCTGGGTAGTGAGATCGGACTCCCATGCAGTGTCTAGCACGCTAAAAATCCATAGACAGTTAGAAATCGAAAAGAGTAGGCTTAATGACCGCTGCCTGGACACCATTTTAAAATTCTTTGTACCTCCTCACGGTACCTTTCCCTGCCTGCTGGTCTACTTAGTTCTAGTGTTTGAGTCTAATAAGATGGACTCGCACATCGCTTAAACCATCCCTCCAAAAACTGGTTGTACAGACTGCGAAAGCTCTTCATAACCAGTATAAGAGAACTTAAGTTATAAAACCGGATTTGTTACAGATTTCTTTCAATTCTGGCTAACTTCTTCAATGCTAGCGGTTACCAAGCTACCACCTACCTTCTCATGTTAGAGTGACCCTCACAAATTGTATTTTTAAAGTTTAGATAACATGGCCTGCTAAATCCCCAGTGTCATTGATTCTGCTAAATCCCCAGTGTCATTGATTCTGCTAAATCCCCAGTGTCATTGATTCTGCTAAATCCCCAGTGTCATTGATTCTGGATGAAAACAGTTACATTTCGTTTGTTAGTCTTGGGCGAAGTTCTAAAGTTGTTTGTCCGAGTTCTAGGGAACAGTGTTTCGAGAGATCCCCCTTTTTGTGCACCCCCCATCCCACCCCCACCGCCATCTTTGACCTATGACACTTGTACCCTGACCCTGCCGCACCTACACTGTGCTGCTCAGACTCCATTACATCATTCACCATTCGTTAACTGGAAAGCCTTACAATCAAGGTCTATATGGCCTAGCCCAGGCCTGACATCGTTGGAGACAACACTGGGACACGATTACAGCCCCAGGTTAGGGTTATCAAGTCAAGGCATCTATATATTGTTCAAGTGTTGACATTACAGCTCCCTATTTTACACTATTATCACGAACGATTTGATCCACTGATTTCATACTATTATCACGAACGATTTGATCCACTGATTTCATACTATTATCACGAAAGATTTGATCTACTGATTTCATACTATTATCACGAACGAATTGATCTACTGATTTTATACTATTATCACGAACGATTTGATCCACTGATTTCATACTATTATCACGAAACTTGAGTATCTAGCCTTCTATTCCAGCCATGATTCCCGTTGCTGATCTAGCATCCTTCCAGAACGTTCCAATTTTCAGCTGGGTGTCCAACATGCATGACCTCGACAATAAGACAATCAAGAGCACATTGGTGCGGGCCATAGCACCATTATCATCACTCGGTAAGAAGAACAATTGGTGTCGTCCTCTTCATCATCATCACAAGTAACCTTGTTATCTAGAAGAGGATCAGATCTGACATGTCCATGGTTCGTTCTACCGGACAATTCTTTGACCTTCAGTTGATGAAATGAATTTCACAGCTACTCTCTAACTTTGGGACCTCCAATGGGCCTGTCTCACGGGACCTCCAATGGGCCTGTCTCACGAGACCTCAAATGGGCCTGTCTCACGAGACCTCCAATTGGCATGTCTCACGGGACCTCCAATGGGTCTGTCTCACGGGACCTCCAATGGGCATATCTCACGGGACCTCCAATGGGCCTGTCACACAGCCACTCTCTAACTTTGGGACCTCCAATGGGCCTGTCTCACGAGACCTCCAATGGGCCTCTCACGAGACCTCCAATAGGCCTGTCTCACGAGACCTCCAATGGGCCTGTCTCACGAGACCTCAAATGGGCCTGTCTCACGAGACCTCCAATGGGCCTGTCTCACGGGACCTCCAATGGGCCTGTGTCACGGGACCTCCAATGGGCCTGTCTCACGGGACCTCCAATGGGTCTGTCTCATATTACACTTAAGGTTCCTTTGTTGTATTCTACTTGTTCTGTCACCTCTCTCGCCGTCTCTCTCCCTTTATAACTCTCTCTCCCTCCTCCCTCTCTTCTCCTTCTCTGCCCCCTCTGTCTTTCTCTCAACTTCTCCTCTCTCCTCTGTTTCCCGCCACTCTCTGACCTCTCTCTTCCTACTCCCTCCCTCCTCTCTCCCATCTCTCCTTTCTCTCTCCTCTCTCATCTCTCCTCGCTCCTCTCTCCTCTTTCCCCTCTCCCCTCTCTCTCTTCTCTCTTTTCCTTCTCTCCTCTCTCCTCTCTTTCCCCTCTCTCCTATCCCTCCTCCCTCTCCCCTCTCTTCTCTCTCTTCTCTCTCCCCCCTCTTCTCTCTTTGCCCTCTCGGGATAATGAAGGGCTGGCTATAAGTGGAAGGTGGACGGTGACGAGCTGGCTACAAGTTGAAGGTGACATCTGGTTACAAGTGGAAGGTGGAAGGTGACGGGCTGGCTACAAGTGGAAGATAACGGACTGGCTACACGTGGAAGGTAACGGGCTGGCTACAATTGGAAGGTGACGGGCTGGATACAAGTTTAAGATGGAAGGTGACGGGCTGGTTACAAGTGGAAGATGGAAGGTGACGGGCTGGTTACAAGTGGAAGGTGACGGACTGGCTACAAGTTGAAGGAAGAAGGTAACGGGCTGGCTACAAGTGGAAGGTGACGGACTGGCTACAAGTGGAAGGTGACGGGCTGGTTACAAGTGGAAGGTGAAAGGTGACGGGCTGGCTACAAGTGGAAGGTAACGGGCTGGCTTCAAGTAGAAGGTGGAAGATGACGGGCTGGTTACAAGTGGAAGGTGGACGGGGACAGCTGGCTACAAGTGGAAGGGGACGGGCTGGTTACAAGTGGAAGGTGCAAGGTGACGGGCTGGATAAAAATGGAAGATGGAAGGTGATGGGCTGGTTACAAGTGGAAGATGGAAGGTGACGGGCTGGTTACAAGTAGAAGATGGAAGGTGACGGGCTGGTTACAAGTGGAAGGTGACGGGCTGATTACAAGTGGAAGGTGACGGGCTGGCTATAAGTGGAAGGTGACGGGGCTGGCTACAAGATGAAGGTGACGGGCTGGCTACAAGTGGAAGGGGACGGGCTGGCTACAAGATGAAGGTGACGGGCATGCTACAAGTGGAATATGACGGGCTGGTTACAAGTGGACGGTAACGGGCTGGCTATAAGTGGAAGGTGGAAGGTGACGGGATGGCTACAAACGGAAGGTGACGGGCTGGTTAAAGGTGGAAGGTGACGTGCTGGTTACAAGTGGAAGGTGACGGGCTGGCTACAAGTGGAAGGTGACAGTCTGACTACAAGTAAAAGGTGACGGACTGGCTACAAGGGAAAGGTGGAAGGTGAGGGGCTGGCTAAAAGTGGAAGAACGTGCCACATAGAAGAAGGTAGATGTGGAGGCGTCATTGATTTCCACATTTCTGATAACACATCAGTCAAATTCTAAAGAATGACGTCACGAGTCTTCTCAATCTGAATTGAAATCTTTGTCTGCTCGTGGGGACACATTATAAGACCGAAGTCTCCTGTTTCATGTTTGTACTTAAGTGTCATTCTGAATTTATTCCCCCCCCCCCCCCCCTCCTCATTCCTCATTCAGGAGAACTGCTCATGTGTTTCTGGTATTGTTCCTCCTCCCCCTCCCCACCCCTAATTCAATAAAATTGCTAATATTTTTCTAGTTTTGTTTCAATCACCACCCCCCCCCCCTTTTCCACCCCACCCCGCCCCCTTTTCCCGCACCCAACCGATTCAGTAAAACTGCTCACTTGTTTCTGGTTTTGTTCCCACTTCCTCCGATTCAGGAGAACTGCTGATTTTTTTCTGCGACCAGATGAACTGGTCTAGGGTCAGCATGATCTCCACCATCGGGGAATCCCCGGAAGGCATGGCTAGCTTCTTCAGGCAAGCCTTCAAGGATAACGAGAACTTTTACATGGTCCGAGAATTTGGCGAGGTCCGGGACATGGCCAACACAAGCGAGATAGAAAGAATGTACAACATCATTAGACAAGAGGCGAGAAGTGAGTGAATCATCCATCATTCAACATCATTAGACAAGAGGCGAGAAGTGAGTGAATCATCCATCATACAACATCATTATACAAGAGGCGAGAAGTGAGTGAATCATCCATCATACAACATCATTAGACAAGAGGGAAGAAAGGTGTAGATAAGCCTTTGTCACGCTATCCTTAAACTAGAAGAGAAAAGTAGGTTTATGATCAAACATCATTATACAATGCGTAAGTATGTCCAATATATTTAGACAAATTGCAGCAGCCCTACGTAGCTGAGTTAGTTATCTAAAGAGTTACAATTTAGACTACACGACTTCTACACAGTAAACACTAAAACTATAATTAACCATTCAAACAAGATACTATCATTTATTGACAAGAATAATTGTTTCACAATTTCAACAAAAGACACGAACTGCTAAACTAAATAATATCATATACTAGGCTAACACAGAGGATTCAAGCATGCACTGTTGGTGTGTCCTCCGTAACTAATGTACCCATATTCTTAGTCTCATATCTGAAATAACATCAAGCCTAATTTAATCTATTCTATCTTATTACAAATCAGTGGTTAACTATCTACACTCGTTGTCTCCTGTCGTCTTCCAGGTCGTCTACGTTGGGATAGTCTGCCGTCTTCTGTCAGGGTTGACTGCCCTATGCTGCCGAGTGTACAAACGTGGATTAACAATTGAGACTCCAGCTGCAACTTACCCGTTCTAAAACGTTTGGGGCGTGTCCCTTTGTAGCCCAAGTTACACTCGTTCTAACAGAATGTGTTCCCAGAGGTTTCTTAGGGTTAACTTCCTTTTTTTTCTACACTGACATTCGGTTTACCACATCCTTTTAGACACTACCTTTGGGACTTGTATACCGGGGTTCACATAACCTTTTCCGACACAGACATTTGGTTCACCAAACCATTTTCAACACGTACCACGACAAATCTCCTTTGCAAGTGATCAGATCTCTCTCTCTCTCTCTCTCTCTCTCTCTCTCTCTCTCTTATTGTTAACAGGGTGTATATCATTTGCAGCTTTGAGTGAGATGCAAGGCTTTAGGTGTGTGATAGGATTACCACCCTGTAAAAGCTCTCTCTCTTTCTCTCACTCTCTCTCTCTCTCTCTCTCTCTCTCTCTAGAATCCCGAATCTCACGTGTACATTCCCTTTTATAGACTCTTTTCTATATTCTAGAAACAAAATGGCTGTCGTCTTCTCCCCAGTTGGCTGGTACGCCATCACTTTAATTCGATCCCACTCATCTAAAATGTTATTGATTTAAATATCTAAGTCATTGTCACTCCAAATGTGACCGCCAGGCGTGTGAGTCCTTGTCGTCAACCTAAACGCCATCACTTATGTATGGTACCAGTCCGATACTAGGAAGGGCCAATCTACCACCTACCCCCAATCTAGACACGTTTTTCACATATAGTGACCATTAACCTCTCGCTTTCCTGCCGACTTAGTGTCGACACCAACACCAGCGCTGTAATGACGGTGGAATCACCTGGGCTACCCAACCAACATTAGGACAACTTTTGACTTCTATAGAATACAGTCGTGAGCACCAACTTCTTTTGCTTCAAGCACTGAATGCTCCAGAAAGAACTGTTACAAAATAGTGAGATGTAAGTAGGTCATAGACCTTTTGTATGGCGATGAAATACGAAGGGTAATAAAGGCACTTGTGAAAAAAATACAGCCAATTTCAAATAGTTGCCTGTGCAGAGCACACGGGTGGAAGTGGTCCAAGAAGATTACCAACGGGGAACTGTTGGGAGGAACAAGACAAATGGCACCAGGGCAGGAAATGACGCTGGATAGGTCATACATTAAGGAAACAAGATCATACCATTGCATGACAGTCACTGTTATAGAATCCACAGGCAAACAGATATTTCAGCAGACCATGTTGGATGCTAATGTCAAAGCTGAAGAAACAAAATTAACTCAAATGGCTCATGAAAGTCAGACTTGTTGAAGACCCATGACCAAGGAAAGGTAAACTTTTAGCTTGACTCATTGATTGAAATATATATTCCATCATCATTGCATAACAAGTGGGAAATAAGTAAGTATTCAAATACGATTACACACGAGAAATAAATAAATTGGTGATTCAATAATATTAAACAGAAAACAGGATTAAATCAGGTCATCAAATAGTAGTGTGGTAGAGTTTACTTTGCAGTTGAGTTGTGTACTTATCTTAAGAGTTGCAACATATATCTACACCACAACACGCCTTCAACTTGAGACTTCAACACAGTAAAACACAGTAAACACTATCCTGACCATAAAACAAAACACTATCATTTATTTCAAGAATAATCTTTGCAATATATCAACAAAAAGCAAAGAACTTATAAACTAAATAATCATTATATATATATAGACAGATAGACATCGACACCTGGGAATGTCTTGCACAAAAACAGATCTGACTGGAGAAGCGCAGTCAAATCGGGTGTAGCTGTCGGTGAAGACGACCGTGTTGTCAAAGCCCAGAGCTTACGCGACCGCGGAAATCCCGAACAGCGGGAACACCATCCCCTTCTACAAACCTCGTGTGCCCGATATGTAGCAGATGTTTTCGTGCTCGCATTGGCGTGTTCAGCCACATTCGCACCCACACCCAACAGGGAAATCTGTGACAAGGATGATGTCGGCGGTCCTCATCGACAACGATGGACAGCTATTATTATTATTATTATTATATATATATATATATTAATATATATATATATAAATATATATATATATATATATATATATATATATATATATATATATATATATATATATATATATATATATTTAACTACCTAGAAGGATGTAAAAACTAGCTTTTGGTGTTTTCTCCAAAATCTATTATACCCAGAATTATATTTTTGTCACAACAAAACTTCTCATAAACTCTACTACTATTTATTTACAACTTAATGGGTCCAGTTAGCTGTCCGTGCCCTATCTGCACCCTCAACACACACTCACAAACTCGTTTTCAAGATCAGATCACATACTCAGTCGATTTGTGCACTCACACATATAATCAGATCACGTATAATCAGGCGTATCTGTTCGCTCACACATAATCAGGACACACATCGTTCACAGTGTGTCCTGCACACACAACACCTTCATATCTCGTCCTTAGGCGATCTGTACACTCGTGTAATAATTCAGAACACACATCGTTAGGTGTACTGCACATACAACACACATTCAGATCTCTTACTGTTCACAAGGTCTCCTTCATAAGCACCTATAGAGCGAGACTGGCCAAACTCGAGGTGTATGATGGTACAACCACCATGTAAACTCTCTCACTTCCAGATTCACTCCCAGTCTTCCGGTCTGTCTGTCGAGTTTATTTCTGCATTGTATTTTATAGTCTCAAGCAACAACATGGCTCTCTAATGGTCTTCTGTGGGTAGGCGGATTTAGCTGTTACTTCAATTTGGAATTCCCTCATTTTAAATGTTATTGGCTATCTATCCACGAGTCCCTGTCAATCTAAATGTGGTAGCCTGTGGTTAAAGTATTCGATGTCACCAACTCCTCTCGCGCCGTCAAATTTCGCGCAAGAGTGGTCAGTTCTGCCAGCCACCCCTGTACCAAACTAATTCTGTTACATAAGCCCTCGTTTTCTTGTCGACCTAGGGTCGAAACTGTGCTTGGCCCTGGCGTGACCTGCGTTTGTCCAACGTAAACAGTCAACCTTTGTTTTTTAGAGTCGCAAGCCCAATCTCTCTTGCCCTAAACGCTCATTCTCCAGCAGGAGCTGTTACAGTAATAGGCAAGAGGCAAGATGTTAGTAGGTCTTCCACTATGATTAGATGAAGATAAAGTAGATCGATGAATATTATTAGACGATTAAGCAGGTCATATAATATAATTCTTCTGGACGTAAGAAGTAAGCGGCCATTAACTTTCCCGCCATCATTAGACCAGAAATAAGAAGCCATCAGACAATCTACTGCCACATCATGTTTAGACAAGAAACAAGACGTCAAAACGCTATCAGATCATCTACTTCACGCCATCATCATACCAGAAACAGGAAGCCACCAGACCATCTATTTTCAAGCCATCCTGAGACCAGAAACAAGTAGATATCAGACCATTTACATTCTCGCCATGATTAGACCAGAAACAAGAAGTCAATAAGCCATCAGACCATTTACATTCACGCCATAATTAGACCAGAAACAAGAATTCAATAAGCCATCAGACCATTTACATTCACGCCATCATATAACTGTCCTCCCGGTCACTTACAAACGATTTACAAAACGCACCCTTGCCAGAGTCCACACCACTCTTGAAGAATCGCAACCAGTAGAACAGGCAGGCTTTCGGCGTTCGAACAGCACAATGGACCATATTTCAACCTGTTACCACTTTATTGAGGCCGCCTGAGAGTTCCAGACGCCCTTACTATTTACCTTCATCGACTATAAAAAGCATTTTGATTCAGTAGAACCACATTTTGTCTGGCGTTCCCTGTTGGAGTAAGGTGTAGAACCTGGATACATCAGAATTCTCACCAACAGTTAAACGAACTGGAATTCCACATTTCGTCCCTTCCAACGTCCGATTGTGGTACCAATTCAAAAGGAGGTCCTCCAGGGCGATCATATCTCATCAACCTCTTTCTATGCATGTTTGGAATCAGTCATTAGCTGGTGCAACTGGGCAGACGCCTCAATCACCTTCGATCTGACGATGACATTGTGCTCATCACAGAGTCAGCAGCAGAAGCCAACCCAATGATGCAGCTACTCGATGGAGAGGGCAAGAAAGTGGGACTGGAGATGAATGTCTTGAAGACCAGAGTGTTGCGCAGTCCCTTCGCCACTTGTGATCCAGTCTTCCTTGGTGAGGTACGATTAGAGGATGTGATCCAGTCTTGGTGAGGTAGGATTAGATGATGTGATCCAGTCTTGGTGAGGTACGATTAGAGGATGTGATCCAGTCTTCCTTGGTGAAGTACGATTAGAAGATCTGATCCAGTCTTCCATGGTGAGGTACGATTAGAGGATGTGATCCAGTCTTCCTTGGTGAGGTACGATTAGAGGATGTGATCCAGTCTTCCTTGGTGAGGTACGATTAGAGGATGTGATCCAGTCTTCCTTGGTGAGGTACGATTAGAGGATGTCAACGAGTACATTTGTCTTGGGTGTCTTCTGAATATGGAGAATAACCTGGAACCTGAACTGACAAGACGTGGCCGCGCGGGTTGAGCAGCCTTCTCGTCTATTAACACGGTCTTGGACGGTTGTCACGACCAAGACCTACGAGCCTCCCTCTTCAATTCCACTGTACGCACTGCGATGTGCTATGGTGCTGACACGTGGACACTAACAAAATCACTTGAAGACAAATTGAGTGACCCAGGACTCCCTTGAGAGTTACCCAGTCCTTCCTTGAGAGTTACCCAGTCCTCCCTTGAGAGTTACCCAGTCCTCCCTTGAGAGTTACACAGTCCTCCCTTGAAAGTTACCCAGTCCTCCCTTGAGAGGGACCCAGATCTCCCTTGAGAGGGACCCAGTCCTCCCTTGAGAGTTACCCAGTCCTCCCTTGAGAGTTACCCACTCCTCCTTTGAGAGGCACCCAGTCCTCCCTTGAGAGTGACCAAGTCCTCCCTTTAGAGTGACCCATGCCTCCCTCGAGAGACGCTTGGTCAGAATGACTCTCTGGAACCAAAGTCTCCACCAAGGTCTCCACAATTCTGAGATAAGACGATTGTCCCCGGTGAAGGTAATCCAAGCAGACAAGGAGGGGCAGGTCACAGATTACGACAAAAAATTATACCAGAAATAATGTCATCAGACCATTTACTCAGGCGAACAACATCTCCGTGCCATGACCAGGCGTGTCCCCTGTTTAAAGGCACTCCTGGCTCGCTATTTACCTCTATCTGCTATCAGCCATCCCAAAGGACGCAGAAGAGATGCAGGCCAGCGGACATTGTACCTCTGCCCTATTCTGACAACCTCCCAGGTGGCGGGGAATGCTAGGCGTACCATCACTGCAGAGAAGCCGAGAAAAAAAGGGAGCAAAGAGATAACTCACTCACATGCATATGCTACGTTTCTGGCAGGACGTGACTATCCTGGGATACAAACACACTGGACTGCCTCTCTTCCGTGATAGTAAAAACTAGCACATAGTCCATCATATCATATAATCACCACACCCTATAGACACGAGTGGTGAAGACTCGATAGTCCTGCAAAACAACTTCCCTAAAAGAGACAACTCTAACCACAAACAATTGCTGCCTTGCAGATAGGCTGGGGACAGCCAAAGGCTAAGGAGGGCATCCCTACAGAAACGGCTATTGAAATTGGAAGCACTGGGCCACAGGCTTAACGACACAGTGCAACGTAAATCGCTGTATGATGACGGTACAACCTATCAGAAAAAAGTGTGGCGCTCATCCGGTGGAGTCCCGCCAGGCAGCCAGAGTGCCGGGCCTCACGCTTCGAAAAGGCCCACCCAATGCTACTGGTGGTCACCCACCCATGTGCTGTGGAGTCAAGTCACAAGGTGATGGGGCAAAAACTATTGACCAAAAACACAAGACCCTCAGAATACTACAGTGGAATGCGGAGGGAGTGATTAACAAAAAGCTTTCCCTAACACATCACCTGTATGAAGGTAAGATTGACGTGGCATGTATCCAAGAAACGCACCTCAACAACAACCACAAATTCTCAATCAGAGAATACCAGACCTTCCGTCTGGATAGAGAAGGTCACAAAGGAGGGCTTCTGATACTGACACTTAACTGCATACCGAGTAGCGCAGTAGCTGTCAATCACACCGGACAAGCAGAAATTGTAGGAGTTGACATAATGACACAAGAAACGAAGATCCGCATCTTCAACCTGTACGGCCCACCAAACAAAGACCTGTCGCTCTCGAGTATGGAAATCAAGGACTCCAGCTGCCTAGTAGTTGGAGACTTCAACAGCCACTCGGAGAATTGGGGATACTCGGACACTGACAGCAGAGGTGACGAAGTGGAAGATTGGGAGATAGACACAAATCTCCATCTAATCAATAGGCCGGAGGAAAGCCCTAGCTTCTATTCTAGAACATGGCATACCACCTCGACTCCAGATTTGGCCTTCTCCACAATGGACATTTACCATAAAATAGACCACCAGGTGCTAAACCAATTGGCAGGTAGCGACCACAGGCCAATCAGGCTGGAAATTGACATGGAAGTAGGCCCACAGGAAACAAAACCGCTCCCACGTTGGAATTACAAACGAGCCGACTGGGACAGATTTTCAAGCCTGACAGATGGGCTGTGTGAAACCATCAACACACGGAACAACAAAATGAAGCCCATGGTGGAAAGCCTAAGCAAAGCAATAATGCAAGCTGCCACTGAAACCATCTCAAGAGGGGCTAGGAAAAACTATAAGCCCTATTGGAATGATGAGTTGCAGAAAGCGGAAGACGCAGTCACAAATGCTAGGAACATGGCAGAGCGAGAATAATGGAGGCAAATATCGCCCTCAAAGCCGCCACTGCGAAATACAAATACACTCTAAACCAAACAGCAAGAGAAAGCTGGAAAAACAAAACAGAAAGTCTCAACTTAGACAAAGAAGGGAACAAACTATGGAAGTTAGTCAGAGCCATGAATGACGAAACTCCGTCAAACAAACAAATTACCATCAAGCAGGGCGAAAACTTGCTCACCGGAAAAAAAGCCGCAAACGCCTTTGTTGAACACTATGCCAGAGCGAACCACATAGATGTCCCTGCAGATAGGCATACAGACATTAGTGAAGAGCAAAAGGGGCACGACAACATCAATATGGCACCAGAAGAACATATGATGGCAAAACTAACAATGAACGAAATGGTAGAGGCCATGAGAACATTAAAGAAAAGGAAATCTCCCGGAAAAGACGGGATAACAAACGAAAGGCTGATGGGGCTGGGCCAAACAGCAAAGAGGAAATTACTATCAGTCCTGAACAAAATCTGGAAAAGGGGCATTGTACCCCAGGCATGGAAAGACGCAGTACTTGTACCAGTACCAAAGAAAGGAAAAGACAAAACAGATCCAAATGGATAATAGCTGTCCATCGTTGTCGATGAGGACCGCCGACATCATCCTTGTCACAGATTTCCCTGTTGGGTGTGGGTGCGCATGTGGCTGAACAGGCCAATGCGAGCACGAAAACATCTGCTACATATCGGGCACACGAGGTTTGTAGAAGGGGATGGTGTTCCCGCTGCTCGGGATTTCCGCGTCTCGCGTCTGTTCTGGGCTTTCACAACACAGTCATCTTCACCGGCAGCTACACCCGATTTGACTGCACTTCTCCAGTCAGATCTGTTTTTCGCAAGACATTCCCAGGTGTCGAAGTCTATCTGGCAACTTTTTAGTGAGTCCTTCAGACCGTCTTTAAAACGTTTCTTTGGGCGCCCTCTCTCGCGCCCTCCGTCTCTCAGCTCGCCGTAGAGAAGCTTCTTTGGGAGCCGCTCGTCTGACATACGGACGAGGTGTCCGGCCGATCCTAGTCGTACTTTTTCTAGCAGTGCATGTATTCTGGGCATGTTAGCCCTCGAGAGAACCTCGATGTCAGTGACACGATCTTGCCATCGGATGTGGAATATTCGCCACAGGCAACCTGTGTGGAAGTGGTTTAACCTCCTTGCATGTCCAGAGTATACAGTCCAGCTTTCGCAAGCGTATAGTAGGGTTGGAATGATGGTTTCACGGTAGACTTTCAATTTGGTCCAAATGGATACAGGCCTATCAGCCTACTGAGCTGTGTCGGCAAACTGATGGAACGTATGATAAACACCAGACTGATGTGGCATCTGGAAGAAAAACGGATACTAATTCCACAGCAAGCAGACTTTAGACAGCACAGATCCACTGAGGACCAGGTCATCCTCATAGCCCAGGAAATAGAAGATGCCTACCAGGAACAGAAACACACAGTAGCGGTTTGGGGGGACCTGGAAAAGGCATTTGACAAAGTCTGGAAAGATGGACAGAGTCAAGCTAAGAAGAAGTGAAGTTTGTGGGCAGATGTACAAGTGGATCAACCACTACCTCAAAAACAGAACGGCCAGAGTCCAAGTACAAGGGCAGATGAGCAAAAAGGTGATACTTGAGCAGGGAGTACCCCAAGGGGGAGTACTGTCACCCACACTCTTCCTGGTGTATATAAATGACATTACACAGAATATACCAAGAAGAGTTCATAGCTCAATGTTTGCAGACGATCTGGCTATGTGGACCTCTGAAAAGAATCTCACCATAGCAAGCAATCGGATGCAGCAGGCCCTAACATCGCTGGAAGAGTGGGCGAACTCATGGCTGGTAAAAATAAACGAGGAGAAAACCACATGCACAATATTCTCGCAATCAATCAAACCCCAAAACACCAAATTAAGTCTAAACAGCAAATACCTGCAGCCAAACGACAACCCAAACTACCTGGGAGTCACAATTGATCGGCGTATGACATGGAAAAGTCAGATCGAGAGAAACCGAATGAGAGCCAGAGAAAGAATGGCAATCACGAGGAAACTTGCTGGCACAAGCTGGGGAGCAGACGAAAGCATACTAAAGAAACTGTACACTGGAAGAGTGAGACCATTTCTCGAGTATGGCATTGCGGCATGGACAACAGCAGCAAAGGCGAACTTCGATAAAGTTAGCAAACTCCAAAACCAAGCCATGAGAGTTATAACAGGAGGCATGAAGTCAACGCCAATTGTAGAGCTTGAAAAGATTACAAAACTGCAATCCATGACTGACAGAAGAGAATGCAGAGCCCAGCTGCAGTCAGAGAAACTCCGAAGACTGACCGACCATCCAATGCACCAGAGACTAAACAATTTCGGAAATAGGAAACTAAAGCGAAGAAACTTTGCAGAAATAGCCAAAGCAAAGATGCACGAAAACACCCTGAAAGCACTAACACCAAAGCCCATCCCTACTGTACGAAAACCTACCTGGAGGCAGCATATATTTCCAGAGGTAGTAGAAAATATACCAGGTATTAGAAACAAAAACTGCCAGTCTGAAAAAGAAAGAAGAGATACTACCCTGAGTTACATAACGGAAAACTACCCAAGCATGGACTGGACCCATGCATACACCGACGGTTCCGTAACAAATACAACACAGTACGGAGGGGCAGGAGCATTCCTGAGCCTACCAAATGGCAGAAAAATAACACTTTCATTCGCTACTGGAAAATACACAAGCAATTTCTGAGCTGAGGCAGAGGCACTGAGGGCGGCAGTGGAAGAAATGGTGACAGGTAAAAGGAATGAAAGCCATATAATCCTGTTTTTAGATGACCTGGCCGTAGTCACAGCACTAAAAAGCCAGAAAAATACTGAACTTAATGATCTAAGAGCAGTACTCTGTTAACTATGCCAGCAGTCCGCACCAAAAAGAGTAGTGGTACAGTGGATTCCATCCCACTGTAACATCCAAGGTAACGAAGAGGCAGATAGACTGGCAAAAGAAGGTGCAAGACTACCACAACCAGATACTAGTGTGACATACGAAGAGTCTAAAAGGCTTATTAGAGCTAGATACATGACCAAATGGGAAACCGAACATACTGGCTACACAAAAAACGATGCCTATTACCAGTTGAACAGAAGAGAGCAAGTCGCGGTCTTCAGACTTCGCACAGGCCACAATAGACTAAGGTACCACCTATTCAATAAATTGAAGATAGGTGCCACTGACGAATGCCCATGTGGTACCGGGAAGATGACCGCTGAACATTTACTGCAAAACTGCCCGATAAATATCAGCAGTGGCAACACTAGACAAGCTCTATGGCAGTGTCGACAGCCTCATGATGACAGCTGCTTTTTTCGAAAAAATACAGGTTGACGTCTGACAGCGTACGAAGATGAAGAAGAAGAAGACCATCTACTTTCACGCCATCATTAGACCAGAAACGAGAAGTCAATAAGCCATCAGACCATCTACTTTCACGCCATCATTAGACCAGAAACGAGTAGTCAATAAGCCATCAGACCATCTACTTTCACGCCATCATTAGACCAGAAACGAGTAATCAATAAGCCATCAGACCATCTACTTTCACGCCATCAGTAGACCAGAAACGAGAAGTGAATAAGCCATCAGACCATCTACTTTCACGCCACCAGTAGACCAGAAACGAGAAGTGAATAAGCCATCAGACCATCTACTTTCACGCCACCATTAGACCATGAGACAGGTGCGAGAGTGTACATGTCTGAGCGACCAGTGTGAGAGTGTACATGTCTGAGCGACCAGTGTGAGAGTGTACATGTCTGAGCGACCAGCGCGAGAGTGTACATGTCTGAGCGACCAGCGCGAGAGTGTACATGTCTGAGCGACCAGCGCGAGAGTGTACATGTCTGAGCGACCAGCGCGAGAGTGTACATGTCTGAGCGACCAGTGTGAGAGTGTACATGTCTGAGCGATTAGTGTGAGAGTGTACATGTCTGAGCGACCAGCGCGAGAGTGTACATGTCTGAGCGACCAGCGCAAGAGTGTACATGTCTGAGCGACCAGTGTGAGAGTGCACATGTCTGAGCGACTAGTGTGAGAGTGTACATGTCTGAGCGACCAGTGTGAGAGTGTACATGCTTGAGAGACCGCTGGGAGAAAGCACCTCAGCATTTGTCACTCTATCCCTCCCTGTTATTCCAAGAATGGATGCCAGACCCGGCAGATGGAAGGTGCTATGACGTAAGGGTGTTACTGACGTATGTACTCTAACCGTGTTCTCGGTTTTAGTTGTGAGTTTCTGGTTTTCCCAAGTACGCGTTATAAGTTTCTGGTTTTCCCAAGTACGCGTTATAAGTTTCTGGTTTTCCCAAGTACGCGTTATAAGTTTCTGGTTTTCTCAAGTACGCGTTGTGAGGGGAGCAAATGTAGCAGCAACTTTGTGGATGTCTATTTGTGGGTCTAGATTAGAGAGAGCTTGCCGGTCACGAGGGACCATTTAGTATAACTCAAGTCATATGGTGTGACATCTTCGCTTGGGATGGAGAACTATCACTGTTATTATTATTTACCTGACAACATTTGTCAGTTATCAGGGTTCGCGGAAACGGCATTGGGAGGGGGGGGGGAGGGGCAGGGTTACAGCAGTACACAATAAATAAACAAGAGTACGGATGTTGTAAGCCGGATGGCAGCACGCGAAGGCCAGCAAGGACACGTGACATGTTTATTGCTACCTCCACCCCCAGTTATCATCCTGGTCATCCCTAAGACGGAAGTGAGACGGTATCTAGTGATCGCTAACGACCTGGGCATGACCAGCGGCGACTACCAGTTCCTGTACACGGAGAGAACCGTTTCTGACAAGGCGTTCCTGGACAAGTTCACTAGCACCAGTTTCTGGAAACTTGGACAGGATGATGATGAGAAGGCCAGGCTAGGCTACCACAACCTCCTTTATGTGAGTCTTTTTGTCTGTGTGTGTGTCTGCCTGTGTCTGTGTGTGTGTATTTCTCTGTGCCTGTGTGTGTGTCTGTGTGTGTCTGTATGTGTGTGTGTCAGTGTGTGTGTGTGTATGTGTGTGAATCTGTGTGTGTTTATGTATGCGTCTGTGTGTGTCTATGTGTGTCTATGTATGTGTGTGTCTGTTTGTGTCTGCATCTGTCTGTGTTTGTGTCTGGGTGTCTCTGTGTGTGTCTGTGTGTGTCTGTGTGTGTGTGTCTGTGTGTATCTGTGTGTGTGTCTGTGTGTGTGTGTCTGCATCTGTGTATGTGTGTGTGTGTGTGGGTTTCTCTGTGTGTGTCTGCGTGCGTGTGTCTGTCTGTGTGTGTGTCTGTGTGTGTATGTGTGTGTGTCAGTGTGTGTGTGTGTATGTGTGTGAATCTGTGTGTGTTTATGTATGCGTCTGTGTGTGTCTATGTGTGTCTATGTATGTGTGTGTCTGTTTGTGTCTGCATCTGTCTGTGTTTGTGTCTGGGTGTCTCTGTGTGTGTCTGTGTGTGTCTGTGTGTGTGTGTCTGTGTGTATCTGTGTGTGTGTCTGTGTGTGTGTGTCTGCATCTGTGTATGTGTGTGTGTGTGTGGGTTTCTCTGTGTGTGTCTGCGTGCGTGTGTCTGTCTGTGTGTGTGTCTGTGTGTGTATCTGTGTCTGTGTTTGTGTGTGGATGTATCTGTGTGTGTTTGTGTGTGTGTCAGTGTGTGTTTGTGTCTGTGTGTGTCATTGTGTCTCTGTGCCTGTGTGTGTATGTCAGTGTGTGTTTGTGTTTATGTGTGTGTGTGTTCAGAGAGATGTTGTATGTGTGTGTGGATGTGTCTATGTGTCCATATGGATGTATATGTGTATGTGTGTGTGTCTGTATGTGTGTATGTATATGTGTGTGTCAGTGTCTATGTGTGTATGTGAGTGTGTGTCTGTATGTGTCTTTGTTAGCATGTGTGTGTGTCTGTGTGTTTGTCTGTATGTGTGTGTCTGTGTGTGTATATGTGTGTTTGTGTATGTGTGTGTGTGTCTGCGTGTATGTGTATATGTGTGTGTGTGTGTCTGTGTGTGTCTGCATCTGTGTGTGCCCCTGTGTGTGTCTGCATCTGTGTGTGTCTGTGTGTGTGTCTGCATCTGTGTGTGTGTGTGGATTTCTTCTTGTGTCTGTGGGCGTGTGTCTGTGTATGTGTCTGTATGTATGTGTCTGTGTGTGTGTCTATGTGTGTGTCTGTATATGTGTGTATGTCTGTGTGTGTGTCATTTTATGTGTGTGTATGTGTCTGTGTGAGTGTCTGTGTGTGTGTCTGTGTCCGTGTGCCTGTGTGTGTCTCTGTGTCTGTGTGTGTGGATGTGTCTGTGTGTGTCTGTGTTTATGTGTGTGTCTGTGTGTCAGTATGTGTTTGTGTCTGTCTGTGTGTCTGTTTGTGTGTGTGTGTCTGTGTGCCTCTGTCTGTATGTGTGTCTATAAGTGTGTGTCTCTGTCTGTGTGTGTCTGAGTGTATGTGTGTTTGTGTCTGTGTATGTGTCTGTGTGTCTGTGAGTGTGTCTGTGTCTGTCTGTGTGTGTGTCTAATCCTGTGCGTGTGTGTCGTTGTCTGTGTGTGTCTCTGTGTGTGTCTCTGTTTGAGTGTGTCTGTGTGCGTGTCTGTGTGTCTGTGTGTGTACGTGTGTGTGTCTCTGTGTGTGTGCTTTATGTGTATATGATGTTTGTGTTCCTGTATGTGAAACAAGGTTCTGTGTCTGGGCGCAGTATGCAACAGAACCACCGGCCAGGGAAACATAGGGATTAGAGACAGCAGATTATTCTCTGGAGCTGTGATTGGTTGGGACAGGAATAGAATGTCTCAGTCGGCGGGCACGGGTCAGCTAGAGTCCACGTCGCCTCGCCAGGTCAGCGGGCACGGGTCAGTTTGAGTCCACGTCGCCTCGCCAGGTCAGCGGGCACGGGTCAGTTTGAGTCTACGTCGCCTCGCCAGGTCAGCCGGCACGGGTCAGTTTGAGTCCACGTCGCCTCGCCAGGTCAGCGGGATCGGGTCAGTTCGAGTCCACGTCGCCTCGCCAGGTCAGCGAGATCGGCTTGTTGTGAAGAATGATAATTAACAAATGAAAGGGGCATTGGGTTCGCCATTTTGGGTGTAGTAAATTGAGCCGCGAAGCGCAGTGGTTAGCACGATGGCTTCGCATCTGAGTGGTCCTGGGTTCATTCCACAGTTGAAGCGGAAATGGTTTTTTAGACCGCTACGGCTCCCGGTTCGGTCTGGGAAGTAAAGTCTGCCGGCATGATGCTGACCACATCATCCACTAAGTGGTGTAACAGTTCCAGCCGGAGCAAGAGCGCTTAGGGCAGGGGTGATGTGGTTGACTCAGAACAAAGGTGCCTGAATGCGTGCCAAGGTCACTCACCGTCTCAACAAAGGAAAACGGAGTTGGGGCAAAGAATGTGGACAGATAGGAACTGACCACTGGCGTTCCGATTTGGTGAATGGAGGGTGAGTGACAGACAGGAGGGCAGCGGAGCTTGATGCGATAGATGAGTGACAGGTGTTCAGAGTTTTCGTTTCAATAACAACTGAATAGAGCCATCCCCCTGAGATCCATTGGTCAGCTCTGATACTGCTTGAGAGTATATAACACGAGACAAAGTTTAGCTCAGGCAAGGCTGGATGGAGAGGGAGGAGAGCGAGAGAGAGAGAATGTAGATAGGAGTCCGTTTAGGTCACCGATTTGATAGAGGGGCGATTGATAGACTGTTATACGAATGTTGGAGATAGAACAGGATCGCTCAAATAGGTGTGTGCATTTTGTATACAGATAATCTGAATGTGTGTAGATCGACTAGGTGAAATCTAAATGTGTGTGTAGTGTGTGTAGACACCAAGTGAACGAGTTGTGAGTATGCATAGAATACATTGAATGCATTATGTCCAGATCGCCCGCCTGAGGGTGTGTGTGTGATGTATGTAGGGCAATAGAACTGGGTTTTGGTAGTTGGGAATTCCATCAATAGCTAATGGATTAAAATTTCCGCTTTAGTTAATATTTATATTTACATATATATAATATAGGAATATTTAGTTAATATGATATGTAATGTATTGTGTTTGTAATTTCACTACTCATTTTTCTGGTATGCGTATTATATAATAAATATGCCATCTGCTGTGTGCTATATTATTTGCAGTGTGTGGTTAAGATTGATGTGGATGAGTGTGATCATGTTCTAAGAATAACCCTAGGGAAAACAGTGGGATCTGCTACAGTGGATACCATATTTCCTATCCGTCGTATGGCGTGACGGTAGCTTTTGTTTTTTATCAGGAGTTCAGAGTAGTGGTTGAGGCCAGACGTCAGACTGCATGTTTATTTATGTGTAATATGTGTATTCCTATATTTGTATTGTATGTGTACCTATGTGTGTAATATGTGTATTCCTATATTTGTATTGAATGTGTACCTATATGGGTAATGTGTGTGTGTTCCTATATGTGTAATGTGTGTATTCCTATATGTGCAATGTGTGTGTTCCTATACGTGTAATGTGTGTGTTCATTTATGTATAATGTGTGTGTCTGTGTTCCTATATGGGTAATGTGTGTGTTCCTATATGTGCAATGTGTGTTCCTATATGTGTAATGTGTGTGTTCATTTATGTGTAATGTGTGTGTCTGTGTTCCTATATGTGTAATGTGTGTGTTCCTATATGTGTAATGTGTGTGTTCCTATATGTGTAATGTGTGTGTTCCTATATGTGCAATGTGGGTGTTCCTATATGTGTAATGTGTGTGTTCCTATATGTGCAATGTGTGTGTTCCTATATGAGTAATGAGTGTGTTTCTATATGTGTAAAGTATCTGTTCCTATATGTGCAATGTGTGTGTTCCTATATGTGTAAAGTATATGTTCCTATATGTGCAATGTGTGTGTCTATGTTCCTATATGTGTAATGTGTGTGTTCCTATATGTGTAATGTGTGTGTTCCTATATGTGTAATGTGTGTGTTCCTATATGTGCAATGTGTGTGTTCCTATATGGGTAATGTGTGTGTTCCTATATGTGTAATGTGTGTGTTCATTTATGTGTAATGTGTGTGTCTGTGTTCGTATATGTGTAATGTGTGTGTTCCTATATGTGTAATGTGTGTGTTCCTATATTTTTAATGTGTGTGTTCCTATATGTGCAATGTGTGTGTTCCTATATGTGTAATGTGTGTGTTCATTTATGTGTAATGTGTGTGTCTGTGTTCCTATATGTGTAATGTGTGTGTTCCTATATGTGTAATGTGTGTGTTCCTATATGTGTAAAGTATATGTTCCTATATGTGCAATGTGTGTGTTCCTATATGTGCAATGTGTGTGTTCCTATATGTGTAATGTGTGTGTTCCTTTATGTGTAATGTGTGTGTCTGTGTTCCTATATGTGTAATGCGTGTGTGTGTTCCTATATGTGTAATGTGTGTTCCTATATGTGTAATGTGTGTGTGTGTTCCTATATGTGTAATGCGTGTATATGTTTCTATATGGGTAATGCGTGTGTTCCTATATGTGTAATGTGTGTGTTCCTATATGTGTAATGCGTGTATGTATTCCTATATGTGTAATGCGTGTATTCCTATATGTGTAATGTGTGTGTTCCTATATGTGTATAGTATTACACATAATATTAAGAATTACAGAGGCAAGTAGCCAAGTGATGTCTGACCAGTCCACTGGACAAAAAGACGGTTATAGTCACTACCACCATCTTGGTTTAGGCGGGGCTAAAACGGGTCTATCAATTTAAGACAGTCAAAGAGAATCATTCGAGAGCTGGTGTAGAAGGCTGTCCCACTATGCTCCAGGGGTCATTGCATGTGTGCCTATTGGAGTGAATGGTGGCCGTTCTATGATCGACGAGACGAGACAAAAATCTGATACCTTCGAGTGAGAAGGTTTCTGTATGGAGAAAAGGGTTTGGTGAGCCCAAGTCTCGTGGCAAAAAGGGTTCTGGTGAATCCTGGCATACACATCCCAACGTCTCTTGTTGAAAAGGGTCAGGTAAACCCAACGTCAGTGTCGGAAAAGGAAGGTGAACCCCAATAATTCTCAGGGAACACTCTCACCAGAGAGCCCACTCTCCCAGAACGGGTATAACACGGGCACCAGAGAGACCCCTCTCCCAGAACGGGTGTAACACGGGCACCAGAGAGACCACTCTCCCAGAACGGGTGTAACACGGGCACCATAGGGAAACACTTCCAACCTCTGGGAACTGTTATTTGGTCCAAAAGTGAGTTGTGTCTCCTGTAGGAGCCCATTCTAACCCATGTGATACGATCTTGTCGCACCCATGTGATACGATCGTGTCGTACCCATGTGAAACGATCTTGTCGTACAGAATAATTCAGTCAACAAGAGAGCGACAGATTCAGGACAACACCGACGACATGCAGGAAGGTCAGGGACGAGTTAGCTGGTCAGCTGCTAATGTAAAACAAGATTGAATTAGACCAAGTTTAGAGATTTGTATATAGTGTCCTAGATATAAGGTAGACTACCGTACTGGGTTTATAGTTCCAGTGATACTGTTCAAGCGCATGCTAACATTACCTGAGATAGACAGATCTAGTTATATCTGGTTTGTTGACTTTTAACTATGGCTAATCAAGGCAATCTACGGTGCACTATATTTTATTTTACGTCAGTCGGCCAGTAGTGTGTGTGTGTGTGTGTGCGTGTGTGTGTTGATACGGATGTAGTGTGTATGTATGCGTGTGTGTGTTGATACGGCTGTAGCGTGTGTGTGTGTGTGTGTGTGCGTTGATATGCCTGTAGTGTGTGTGTGTGCGTGTTTGTGTTGATACGGCTGTAGTGTGTGTGTGTGTTGATACGGATGTAGTGTGTGTGTGTTAACATGCCTGTAGTTATGTGTGCGTGTTTGTGTTGATACGGCTGTAGTGTGTGTGTGTGTGTGTTGATACGGCTGTAGTGTGTGTGTGTGTTGATATGCCTGTAGTGTGTGGTAAGTGTTTGTGTTGATACAATTGTAGTGTGTGTGTGTGTGTGTGTGTTGATACGGCTGTAGTGTGTGTGTATGTCTATGTGTGTGTGTGTGTTGATACTTAACTTAACTTCATTATACTGGTTTAAAAGGTTTTACATAATCTGCATACAACCAGTTTATTTCACTACCCGGATACCGAAAATACTGCTAGCATCCAATCTATTTTTGAATATATTGACTGACTCTGCTTCAACTGCATGATGTGACAATGCATTCCAAGAATTCACCACTCTCAGACTAAATAAATACTTCCTAATATCTAATCTAGACCTGTCTTTAAACAATTTGCAGCTGTGCCCTCTTGTTATTGTGTCCGGTTGTACTTTGAAACACTTGTTATAGTCTAATCTATCCTTTCCATTTATTAATTTATACACTTGTATTAAGTCACCTCGAATCCTTCTTTGTTCTAGACACTGTAGACCAGTTTTTTTTAGTATTTCCTCATAACTATAGTTCTGAAACCACGTGATCATTTTTGTAACTCTTCTTTGTCCCCTTTCCAGCATGTTTATTTCCACTCTATTACATGGACTCCACACCTGAATACAGTGCTCTAATTTGGGTCTCATATAATGATTTATATAACTTGACTATTACTTCCTTACGCTTGTGTTAAATGTTTCGTTTTATTTTGCCCAATGTGACATTTGCATTGTTGACGCTGCAGTATGTATTTGGAATATTTCTGTCAATACTTCTATTTTGTTTCAGTAAATACTTCTATTATACGCTTGTTTCTGGACATACTTCTGTTAGATGCTTGTTTCTTGACATATTTCTGTTAGATGTTTATTTCTGTATATACTTCTGTTAGATGCTTGTTTATGGGCATATTTCTGTTAGATGTTTGTTTCTGGACATACTTCTGTTAGATGTTTGTTTCTGGACATACTTCTGTTAAACGCTTGTTTCTGGACATACTTCTGTTAAACGCTTGTTTCTGGACATATTTCTGTTAGATGTTTGTTTCTGGACATACTTCTGTTAAACGCTTGTTTCTGGACATATTTCTGTTAGATTTTTGTTTCTGGACATACTTCTGTTAAACGCTTGTTTCTGGACATACTTCTGTTAGAAGACGTTGTACAAGATTAAGGAATACACGGTCGTCGTCCCCCCTCCACCCCCCCCCCCTAATCATATCAGGCACTGCGTGTTGCACTTTGATGTCGCCACTGAAGGGTCTTCCACTTTTTATGTTCTGTTTAACTTTTAGACGAGTTCCGAATCGCTTGATAAATTAGTCAGTGACTAACTCTAGATGAATAGTGTAGTTACCACTTGAAGAAGCTGTTACGAAATATGATTATCTGTCCACGTTGAAAAGAAACTCTGAAATTTGCAACTGGTGGTTTCAGCAGCAATGTGACTAACAATATCAAAGATGGCTACCTTGTGCGTGTCCATCGTGACGAAATACAATTTTGATTCGAACACTTGTTATCTAAATAATGATATGTTACTAACCCATTTTTATGGTGCTGTATATTCTGGACTTAACTAAAGTTGTCTGGATCTGTCGGTCAAACAAAATGTCTGTCTTCCGTCTTGGCTGAAAGGATTTTAACCTTATTAACTTTTCTCCCTCTGCTCTCAAAAATCAAACTGATCTCTCACTGGCTTGTACTACTACTTTTTATCAAACCCAAAACCCTAAAGCGTGAGACCGATACAGAATGTATATATTGTTGTCTGCCTGTCGCTTATAGAAGTTCAGGGTCATTCATTGTTCTACGTGTACGCGGCTCAGCAGTGGTCGTCCATAAGCGTGTTCACATGTGCATATCCTACCTTGGTTGCTAGGTAGAATACTATTTTTAGATGGTTCAGGTTATTCTGGAGGGAATATTTCCAGACAAGTTTGGCTGTAATGGTTAAATCAAACGAAATTACCCCCTTCTATTTATTCCGTTTTAAAATAATAACTGGCCTCTTCTTTTCACTTTGCGTATAGATGATTTTTTATCAAATCTGTTCCACAATACATTGTTTATCTTGTATGACTAAATCTGGCACACGTGAGTGATTCTTACCTGCTCTCCAACCTACGAACCTATCATCCAACTACTGCGCTGCCAACTCTACTCAGGAAGTAAATCATTTATCCACGCTTTCACTGCCCCCCCCCCCCCTCTCCTTGCCAAGATAAATCAATTTTACCAACCAATCACAGATTCTACCTTCTATTACTCTAAATCTACCAACTTACCAACCAATCACAGATTCTCCATTCTATTACACTAAATCTACCAACTTACCAACCAATTACAGATTATACCTTCCATCACCCCAAATCTACCAACTTACCAACCAATCGCTGATTCTTCCCAGTTCACGTACCACTATTTGACCGAGTGGTCGCTTGATACAGACCAGTCGACCGAGGCTGCCTTGAGAGTCTTCGGATCAGATCAGACATTGCCTAAGCCAACACCTGTAAGTCTGTCTGTCTGTCTGGCTGTATGGATCTACATAGTTAACGAAGTTACAGAGAACATCAAGTGAGAGAGAGCATCAAGAGGGAGTAAGAGCATCAAATGAGTGAGAGGCAGCAGCAAGTGAGAGAGAGCAGCAAGTGAGAGAGAACTCCAAGTGAGACAGAGCAACTAATAATAGAGAGAGTATCAAGTGAGAGACAGCATTAACAGAAAGAGCATCACGTGAGAGAGAGAGCACCAAGTGAGAGAGAGAGCATTAAGTGAGAGAGAAAGAGCAGCAAGTGAGAGAGAGAGCAGCAAGTGAGAGAGAAAGAGCAGCAAGTGAGAGAGAGAGCACCAAGTGAGAGAGAAAGAGCAGCAAGTGGGAGAGAAAGAGCAGCAAGTGAGAGAGAGAGCACCAAGTGAGAGAGAAAGAGCAGCAAGTGAGAGAGAGTATCAAGTGGGAGAGAAAGAGCAGCAAGTGAGAGAGAGTATCAAGTGGGAGAGAAAGAGCAGCAAGTGAGAGAGAGAGCACCAAGTGAGAGAGAAAGAGCAGCAAGTGAGAGAGAGAGCACCAAGTGAGAGAGAAAGAGCAGCAAGTGAGAGAGAGAGCACCAAGTGAGAGAGAAAGAGCAGCAAGTGAGAGAGAGAGCACCAAGTGAGAGAAAGAGCAGCAAGTGAGAGAGAAAGAGCAGCAAGTGAGAGAGACAGCACCAAGTGAGAGAGAAAGAGCAGCAAGTGAGAGAGAGAGCACCAAGTGAGAGAAAGAGCAGCAAGTGAGAGAGAAAGAGCAGCAA
Source organism: Ariolimax columbianus (assembly GCA_036924085.1). Lineage (NCBI taxonomy): Eukaryota > Metazoa > Mollusca > Gastropoda > Stylommatophora > Arionidae > Ariolimax > Ariolimax columbianus. The sequence goes on from JAVGWX010000017.1 coordinate 201,634, forward strand.
GTGAGAGAGAGAGCACCAAGTGAGAGAGAAAGAGCAGCAAGTGAGAGAGAGAGCACCAAGTGAGAGAGAAAGAGCAGCAAGTGAGAGAGAGAGCACCAAGTGAGAGAGAAAGAGCAGCAAGTGAGAGAGAGAGAGTATCAAGTGGGAGAGAAAGAGCAGCAAGTGAGAGAGAGAGCACCAAGTGAGAGAGAAAGAGCAGCAAGTGAGAGAGAGAGAGTATCAAGTGGGAGAGAAAGAGCAGCAAGTGAGAGAGAGAGCACCAAGTGAGAGAGAAAGAGCACCAAGTGAGAGAGAAAGAGCAGCAAGTGAGAGAGAGAGAGTATCAAGTGGGAGAGAAAGAGCAGCAAGTGAGAGAGAGAGCACCAAGTGAGAGAGAAAGAGCAGCAAGTGAGAGAGAGAGCACCAAGTGAGAGAGAAAGAGCAGCAAGTGAGAGAGAGAGCACCAAGTGAGAGAGAAAGAGCAGCAAGTGAGAGAGAGAGCACCAAGTGAGAGAGAAAGAGCAGCAAGTGAGAGAGAGAGCACCAAGTGAGAGAGAAAGAGCAGCAAGTGAGAGAGAGAGCACCAAGTGAGAGAGAAAGAGCAGCAAGTGAGAGAGAGTATCAAGTGGGAGAGAAAGAGCACCAAGTGAGAGAGAAAGAGCACCAAGTGAGAGAGAAAGAGCAGCAAGTGAGAGAGAGTATCAAGTGGGAGAGAAAGAGCAGCAAGTTAGAGAGAGAGCACCAAGTGAGAGAGAAAGAGCAGCAAGTGAGAGAGAAAGAGCAGCAAGTGAGAGAGAGAGCACCAAGTGAGAGAGAAAGAGCACCAAGTGAGAGAGAAAGAGCAGCAAGTGAGAGAGAGAGAGTATCAAGTGGGAGAGAAAGAGCAGCAAGTGAGAGAGAGAGCACCAAGTGAGAGAGAAAGAGCAGCAAGTGAGAGAGAGAGCACCAAGTGAGAGAGAAAGAGCAGCAAGTGAGAGAGAGAGCACCAAGTGAGAGAGAAAGAGCAGCAAGTGAGAGAGAGAGCACCAAGTGAGAGAGAAAGAGCAGCAAGTGAGAGAGAGAGCACCAAGTGAGAGAGAAAGAGCAGCAAGTGAGAGAGAGAGCACCAAGTGAGAGAGAAAGAGCAGCAAGTGAGAGAGAGTATCAAGTGGGAGAGAAAGAGCACCAAGTGAGAGAGAAAGAGCACCAAGTGAGAGAGAAAGAGCAGCAAGTGAGAGAGAGTATCAAGTGGGAGAGAAAGAGCAGCAAGTTAGAGAGAGAGCACCAAGTGAGAGAGAAAGAGCAGCAAGTGAGAGAGAAAGAGCAGCAAGTGAGAGAGAGAGCACCAAGTGAGAGAGAAAGAGCACCAAGTGAGAGAGAAAGAGCACCAAGTGAGAGAGAAAGAGCAGCAAGTGAGAGAGAAAGAGTATCAAGTGGGAGAGAAAGAGCAGCAAGTGAGAGAGAGAGCACCAAGTGAGAGAGAAAGAGCAGCAAGTGAGAGAGAGAGCACCAAGTGAGAGAGAAAGAGCAGCAAGTGAGAGAGAGAGCACCAAGTGAGAGAGAAAGAGCAGCAAGTGAGAGAGAGAGCACCAAGTGAGAGAGAAAGAGCAGCAAGTGAGAGAGAGAGCACCAAGTGAGAGAGAAAGAGCAGCAAGTGAGAGAAAGAGCACCAAGTGAGAGAGAAAGAGCAGCAAGTGAGAGAGAGAGCACCAAGTGAGAGAGAAAGAGCAGCAAGTGAGAGAGAGAGAGCAGCAAGTGAGAGAGAGGAAATGACATGTGTTTGATGCCTGACTTAATGTGATGTGTTTGATGTCTGACTTAATGTGATGTGTTTGATGTCTGACTTAATGTGATTTGTTTGGTGCCTGTGACTGCCAGCCGGACAGGTTTTCCAGGTTCCTGTATGACGCCTTCTACTTGTACGCTCTGGCCTTTAACGAGACAGTCCACAACAACCAGACGCCCGATGGATACCACATTTTTGAGGCCAGCAAAAACAAATATTTTCAAGGTCAGATTTTAAGATGTGTCTCATGTGTTTGTCTGTCAGATAACTGTGACAGCAATAAATTTGTGTAGGGCTACGGGAGTAAACCCAGACAGAAAATCTGGAGTTGAAGCGTCATGTCCATTATGGAGGAACTTGACCGACCACCTACTCTGGATGAGCTTGATAAGGCTATCAACTACCTCTCAATTGGCAAAGCACAAGGGAGAGATAATGTCCCACCCGAAGCCATCAAATTAAGGAAGTCAGCACTAACTCAGCCGATGTTTGATCTTCTAGGCTTCTGCTGAGAGGAAGGTGCAGTCCCCCAAGATGTACGTGACGCCACCATTGTGACTATTTACAAAAACAAAGGTGACCGCGGGGACTGCAATAATTATAGAGGGATCTCGCTGCTGAGCGTTGTAGGCAAAGTTTAAGCCCGCATGCTACTAAACGGGTTGAGACTGCTCGCGGACAGGGTGTACCCAGAATCCCAGTGTGGCTTTAGGGTAAGGTAGATCAACAACGAGTTTGATTTTCTCCAGAAAATCGTAAAGAACAAGACCGGCCGATCTTTATCTTTCTAGACCTCACGAAGGCCTTCGACTTGGTTAGTAGGAAGGGTCTATTCAAACAACTTCGAGAAGATCAGCTCCCCCCCCCCCCCCCCCCCACCAACTGCCTAGCATGATCATTTCTATTCACGCTAATATGAAGGACTCGGTTCTATACGACGGATCATCTTCAAACTCTTTTCCCACCAAGAGTAGAGTGAGGCAGGGATGTGTGCTAGCGCCGACCCTCTTTGGGATCTTCTTCTCCATGCTCCTATCCTACGCTTATGGCACATCCGAGGACGGTGTTTATCTGCACACCAGGTCAGATAGTCGGCTGTTTAATCTGTCCCGACTGCGTGCGAGGATGGTGCTCATTAGGGAGATGCTATTTGCGGATGATGCAGCTCTAGTGACCAATAGTGAGAAGGCCTTGCAGAGACTGGGAAACAGATCCGCCGAGGGGTGCAAGCAGTTTGGGCTCACCATAAGTCTGGAAAAGACAAAGGTCTGCGCACAGGGTATTACCACTGCGTCCTCCATAAAGATTGATGACGTCATTCTGGAGGTCGTCAACAGTTTCACTTATCTGGGGTCTGCCATCAGCAACACGCTCTCGCTCGAGAAGGAGATAGACAGTAGGCTTGGCAGGGCATCGCTCGCCTGAAGAAGAGAGTCTGGGAGAACACTGTGCTGTCTCACTACACCAAGGTCCGTCCAGGTCTATCAGATCTGCGTTCTTGGCACTCTCATGTATCGAAGCGAGACTTGGCACTCTCATGTATAGAAGAGAGACTTGGCACTCTCATGTATGGAAGAGAGACTTGGTACTCTCCTGAATGGAAGCTAGACTTGGCACTCTCGTGTATGGAAGCGAGACTTGGCACTCTCATGTATGGAAGTTAGACTTGGCACTCTCCTGAATGAAAGCGAGACTTGGCACTCTCCTGTATGAAAGCGAGACTTGGCACTCTCATGTGTGGAAGCGAGACTTGGCACTATCATGTATGGAAGCGAGACTTGGTGCTCTCATGTATGGAAGCGAGACTTGGCACTCTCATGTGTGGAAGCGAGACTTGGCACTCTCATGTATGGAAGCGAGACTTGGCACTCTCATGTGTGGAAGCGAGACTTGGCACTCTCGTGTATGGAAGCGAGACTTGGCACTCTCATGTATGGAAGCGAGACTTGGCACTCTATGTATGGAGGCGAGACTTGGCACCACTCTCATGTATGGAAGCGAGACTTGGCACTCTCATGTATGGAAGCGAGACTTGGCACTCTCATGTATGGAGGCGAGACTTGCCACTCTCATGTATGGAAGCGAGACTTGGCACTATCATGTATGGAGGCGAGACTTGGAGCACTTACACTAAACAGGAACGGCGGCTCAACACCTTTCACGTGAGGTGTCTACGGCAGATATTGGGGATTGGGTGGCAAGAGAGAGTGTCACATAATACGGTCTTACAGCAAGAGAGAGTGTCACATAATACGGTCTTACAGAGGGCAAACACTCACAGCATGTACTCGATGTTGGCCCAGCGACGTCTACGGTTGTTGGGACATGTTTATCGCATGGAAGATGAGAGGCTGCTAAAGGAATTCCTTTATGGACGGCTAGCCATTGGAGTTGGAAGAATCGGCCGTCCCACACTGCGGTTCAAGGACGTATGCAAGAGGGACCTGAAGTCATGCGACATCCCATCCGAGGGCTGGGAAGAAATTGCTCAGGATCGAGCTACCTGGAGACAGTCAGTTGGAGCGGGCATAGAGGCTGCTGGCGCTCGTAGAGGTCTTCTGGCTGCAGAGAAAAGAGTAAGACTGAAGAGATCAAGGAACAACCAGGTAAGTCAGCCTCCTCAGCATGGTTGTACGATCTGTGGCAGGGACTGTCACTCCAGGTAAGTCAGCCTCCTCAGCATGGTTGTACGATCTGTGGCAGGGACTGTCACTCTCGGATTGGCCTTTACAACCATAGCAGACAGTGTCCACATACAGGAGACATAGCTGGACAAAACTTACAGGGCGCCACGCGCATGGTCTACAGGAGACAAAGCTGGACAAAGCTTACAGGGCGCCACGTGCATGGTCTACAGAGACTGAGACGCCTATGAAGATGGCTTGTTTGATAAAAATGTCAGTGATTTAATTGTTTGATAAGTGGGAATGTGCTATTTTTATCTGGCTGATAATTGTGTTTGTGATCTATTTCTATTCTTTGTCTAAAAATTATGTTAGTGAAAAATTTGTTTGAGTGGCAAGTACGTCAATGAGATATTTGTGTGTCTGTTAAATTATGTGAAATATCCGTTTGTCTAACAGGTGTGTCAATGACATATATGTGTTTCTAGCAGGTGTGTTGATGATATTAGTTTGTCTTATATGTGTGTCAATTATATAAATGTCTGTCTTATATGTGTGTCAATTATATAAATGTCTGTCTTATATGTGTGTCAGTGATGTTTTTCTTTGTCTCATAAATGTATTAGTGATATATTCTGTTGTTCACTAAGTCTCGGAACTAATTTGTGTGTGTCTCAATAAGTAGACCTACAGACTAGTTGGTTCTATCTTCTTGAAAGTAGTTCTCTTGTTATTGTATACACTTAAAAAGTATCACATGAAGCAAGATCGGGTGAGTATGAAAGTTGTGGGAGCAATGGGATGTTGTGGTTTGTCAAATGTGCGTTTGTCTGACAGACTTATGTACAGGGGCATTGGCATGATGCAAAATCCAATTTCCTGCGTGCCACTTCTAAGGCCGATGTCTAAGCGCCACTTCTAAGGGAGATGTCTAAGCGCCACTTCTAAGGGAGATGTCTGCGTGCCACTTCTCAGGGCGATGTATGAGCGCCACTTCTCAGGGCGATGTATGAGCGCCACTTCTCAGGGCGATGTATGAGCGCCACTTCTCAGAACGATGTATGAGCGCCACTTCTCAGGGCGATGTATGAGCGCCACTTCTCAGGGCGATGTCTTAGCGCCACTTCTCAGGGAGATGTCTGAGCGCCACTTCTCTGGGAGATGTCTGAGCGCCACTTCTCAGGGCGATGTCTGAGCGCCACTTCTCAGGGCGATGTCTGAGCGCCACTTCTCAGGGCGATGTATGAGCGCCACTTCTCTGGGAGATGTCTGCGTGCATGGTCATGGAGGTGTTGTTGTTTTATAATTGAGCAATGATATTATGTCCTCAAGAGACGTATTCATGAAGAACCCAATCAACATGGCCTTGACATTGGATCTGACCTGTCGCGCCTGCTTCGGTGGATGAGATAATGCCGTTTTGGGAGGACATTTGCTTTGTTTCCGGGTCATGTCCGTACACCCAGCGTCCATCACGTGATTATCGATTGCAAGAAATTTGCTTGCTCACGAAGGACAGTGCACATGTATAACCAATCGTACTTCCGGTCCTCAGTCACGGGCGGGGCATGCGTGTCGCTGTCATGTGCCTATCTTCAGTTGCAATTGCATCGCACGTGCCGATTGATATTCCAATACCGTCAGCAACCTCTCTGAGTCAGACATCCGTCAGCAACCTCTCTGAGACAGACGTCCGTCAGCAACCTCTCTGAGACAGACGTCCGTCAGCAACCTCTCTGAGTCAGACATCCGTCAGCAACCTCTCTGAGACAGACGTCCGTCAGCAACCTCTCTGAGACAGACGTCCGTCAGCAACATCTTTGAGACAGACGTCCGTCAGCAACCTCTCTGAGTCAAACGTTCGTCAGCAACCTCTCTGAGACACGTCTGCCAGCAACCTCTCTGAGACAGACGTCCGCCAGCGCGTTATGATAGCTTGCACATGTATCACGATCTCGTCGATGTGGTGATGGTTGGGGGGGGGGGGGGGGAGGGTGTGTATACCTTCTCGGTGGTCATCTTTAAAGGGTCTTTGTCTACTTCTCAGACTGGGATACCTCTCAAATGTTTTAGATAAACTTAGACAGAACTTTTGAAAGTACCGGAGCTAGTTTTCTCCAAGACGAAAACATCAATCAATGGACACGTTGTGGATTATTACCGTCCATTTTTTAAATGTGACGAGCGCACTAAGGTCACCGTCACTTACAGGCTTCCTTACAGCGCATGCGCGAAGTTGCCGACTTCAGGTTTGGTACAAACATTGGCACGTAGTTGCCACATGAACTAACTTAATACAATCTTCCTATATATTATGGTATTCAGGAAAAGAAATCTGTTGCAGAATCTCTGAACCGTGGTATATTATTGATCTCAGTCTGTCAAATAAGAGATTCTAAGATGGATGTGTCTGTCTGATATGCACGCAAGTTTTATATTTGATTGATTGACATGTGATAGGTTGAAATATATTTCTGATACGCATATTTGTGATATGTTACTATTTCTAGCAAGTGTTGATCTCTCTCTATTTGATGTCAGATGTGGTGATATATTTCTCCGTTGTAAGTCAGATGTGGTGATGTATTTCTCTGTTTGATGTCAGATGTGGTGATATATTTCTCCGTTGTAAGTCAGATGTGGTGATGTATTTCCCTGTTTGATGTCAAATGTGGTGATATATTTCTCCGTTGTATGTCAGATGTGGTGATGTATTTCTCTGTTTGATGTCAGATGCGGTGATATATTTCTCCGTTGTATACTTGCCTGCTTTCTAAGCATGCCCCTGGTATCTTGAGGTGTCATATGCTGCACGGATTTGTGTATCTCCTTGACGAGTGTTTCCGGTGATAATCCTGTCTGTATAACAAGTGTTTTGGTGAAATGCATGTCTGTCTCTGGTTGGGGGTCGTGTATGTGTCTGTCTCTGGTTGTGGGTCGTGTATGTGTCTGTCTCTGGTTGTGGGTCGTGTATGTGTCTGTCTCTGGTTGGGGGTCGTGTATGTGTCTGTCTCTGGTTGGGGGTCGTGTATGTGTCTGTCTCTGGTTGGGGGTCGTGTATGTGTCTGTCTCTGGTTGTGGGTCGTGTATGTGTCTGTCTCTGGTTGTGGGTCGTGTATGTGTCTGTCTCTGGTTGTGGGTCGTGTATGTGTCTGTCTCTGGTTGTGGGTCGTGTATGTGTCTGTCTATGGTTGTGGGTCGTGTATGTGTCTATCTCTGGTTGTGGGTCGTGTATGTGTCTGTCTCTGGTTGTGGGTCGTGTATGTGTCTGTCTCTGGTCACACAACTCTCAAACACGTTGTTGCTCGCCAGGTCGGACTGGCAGATTCCTGACCAACAGCATGGCAGACCGCCAGTCCAGCTTCTTAATCTGGGACATGGACGAGACTGACATCTTCCATCAGGTTGTGTTCACGAGGTACACCCTGGATGGCCTGGTTCGTATCCTCTCTTCTATCTGGCTGGGCTGACGAGCTGACTGACAGGTCCGCATGACTGGCAGGAAATAGTTGACTGACAGGTCCACGTGACCTGGTGACAATGTTGCCTGACAGGTCTTCGTGACTAAGAGGACATAGTTGACTGACATGTCCACGTGAAGGGGAGGACATAGTTGACTGATAGGTCCACGTGACTGATAGGGCATAGTTGCCTGACAGGTCCACGTGACTGGGAGGACATAGTTTCCTAACATATCTACGTGAGTGGGATGACATAGTTGACTGACAGGTCGACGTGACTGATAGGACATAGTTGACTGACAGGTCCACGTGACCTGGTGACAAAGTTGCCTGACAGGTCCACGTGAGTGGAGGACATAGTTGACTGACAGGTCCATGTGACTGGGAGGACATAGTTGACTGACAGGTCCACGTAACTGAGAGGACATAGTTTACTAACAGGTCTATGAGACTGGGAGGGCATAGTTGACTGACAGGTCCATGACGCTGGGCTGAAAAAGGGGACTGACATGTCAATGGAACTGACGACATAGTTGACTCACAGGTCCATGTGACTGGGGGACATCGTTGCCTGACAGGACCACCTGACTGGAGGACATAGTTGACTGACAGATCTTTCATACTGGTCTGACAAAGTTGGCTGATAGGTCCGTGGGATTGTGGGACACAGTTGACTTACAGGCCCACGTGACAGGGCTTAAATAGTTGACTTACCGGTCCATGTGACTGGATTCAAATAGTTGTCTAACAGGTATATGTGTTAGTGACTGCATGACTGTGATTGTCAGTATTTCAAGGTAGGTGTGGAAGTGAGTGGGAGTGTGTATAGCTGAGAGGGAGTGAGTGGGAGTGTGTATAGTTGTGAGGGAGTGAGTGGGAGTGTATATAGCTGTTAGTGAGTGGGAGTGTGTATAGCTGTTAGTGAGTGGGAGTGTGTATAGCTGTTAGTGAGTGGGAGTGTGTATAGCTGTGAGAGAGGAAGTGAGTGGGAGTGTGTATAGCTGTGAGGGATTGAGTCAGTGGGAGTGTTTATAGCTGTAAGGGAGTGAGTCAGTGGGAGTGTCTGTGGCTGTTAGAGAGTGAGTAGGAGTGTGTATAGCTGTGAGGGAGTGAGTGGAAGTGTGTATAACTGTGAGGGAGTGACTTAGTGGGAGTGTGTATAGCTGTGAGGGAGTTGGTGGGACTGTCTATAGCTGTGAGGGAGCAAGAGAGTGAAAGTGTGTATAGCTGTAAGGGAGTTAGTTTGAGTTTGTAAAGCTATGAGAGAGTGAGTGGGAGTGTGTATAGCTGTGAGAGAGTGAGTGAGTGGGAGTGTGTATAGCTGTGAGAGAGTGAGTGAGTGGGAGTGTATATAGCTGTGAGAGATTGAGTGGGAGTGTGTATATCTGTTAGGGAGTGGGTGAGTGGAGTGTGTATAGCTGTGAGAGAGTGAGCGGGAGTGTGTATAGCTGTTAGAGCGTTAGTGGAAGTGTGTATAGTTGTGAGGGAGTGAGTGGGAGTGTGTATAGCTGTGAGGGAGTGAGTCAGTCGGAGTGTGTATAGCTGTGAGGGAGTGAGTGGGAGTGTGTGTAGTTTTGAGAGAGTAAGTGGGAGTGTGTACAGTTCTGAGGGAGGAAGTGAGTGGGAGTGTGTATAGCTGTGAGGGAGTGAGTGGGAGTGTGTATAGCTGTGAGGGAGTGAGTGAGTGGGAGTGTGTATAGCTGTGAGAGAGTGAGTGAGTGGGAGTGTTTGTGGCTGTGAGAGAGTGAGGGAGTGGGAGTGTGTATAGCTGTGAGGGATTGAGTGGGAGTGTTTGTGGCTGTGAGGGATTGAGTGGGAGTGTGTGTAGTTGTAAAGGAGTGGGTGAGTTGGAGTGTGTATAGTTGTGAGGGAGGAAGTGAGTGGGAGTGTGTATAGCTGTGAGGGATTGAGTCAGTGGGAGTGTGTATAGCTGTGAGGGAGTGAGTGGGAGTGTGTATAGCTGTGAGGGAGTGAGTGAGTGGGAGTGTGTATAGCTGTGAGAGAGTGAGTGAGTGGGAGTGTTTGTGGCTGTGAGAGAGTGAGGGAGTGGGAGTGTGTATAGCTGTGAGGGATTGAGTGGGAGTGTTTGTGGCTGTGAGGGATTGAGTGGGAGTGTGTGTAGTTGTAAAGGAGTGGGTGAGTTGGAGTGTGTATAGTTGTGAGGGAGGAAGTGAGTGGGAGTGTGTATAGCTGTGAGGGATTGAGTCAGTGGGAGTGTTTGTGGCTGTGGGGGAGTGAGTCGGAGTGTGTATAGCTGTGAGGGAGTGAGTCGAAGTGGGTATAGCTGTGAGGGAGTGAGTGAGTGGGAGTGTGTATAGCTGTTAGGGAGTTAGTGGAAGTGTGTATAGCTGTGAGGGAGTGAGTGAGTAATAGTGTGTATAGTAATGAGGGAGGAAGTGAGTGGGAGTGTGTATAGCTGTGAGGGAGTGAGTGAGTGGGAATGTGTATGACTGTGAGGGAGTAAGTTGGAGGGAATGATTGTGGGATTGAGTTTGTTGGAGTGTATGGGGGGGGGGGGGGGGTGAGCAATAGAGTGATTGAGTGGGAGTGTTATCGCTGTAAGGGAATGAGTGAGTGAAAGTGATTGTTCAAGTGAGGGAGTGAGAAAGAGAGTAAGTGGGAGTGTGAAATGGAGCTAATCAGTGACAGTGTGCATAGCTGTGAGTGAGTGGGAGTAAGTTAGAAAGTAAATGAGTGGGGGTGTTAGAAAGGGTGTGTGAGGGAGTGAGTGAGTGGGAATGTGTGAGAAAATGAGGGAAGAAGTGAATGGGAGTGTGTGAGAGAGTGAGTGAGCATGTGTATACCTGTGAGTGAGTGGGATTGAGCGAGTTGGAGCGAAGAAGTTGGAGTGAGTGAGTGAGTGGGAGTGAGTGAATGGGAGTGCATGAGGGATTGAGTGAGTAGGAGTTAGGGAGTGGGAGTGTATGAGTTAGTGAATGAGAGTGTGTATAGCTGTGAGTGAGTCTGAGTGAGCTGGTGAGTGATTGAGTCGAAGTGTGTGACGGAATGAGGTAGGGATGGGCTGAGTGTGTTAGTGCAAGTATGGATGACTGTGGGTGAGTGAGTGTGTTGGTGAATGTATAAGTGAATGAGAGTGAGTGTGTTGGTGAATGTATAAGTGAATGAGAGTGAGTGTGTTGGTGAATGTATAAGTGAATAAGGGTGAGTGTGTTGGTGAATGTATAAGTGAATGAGAGTGAGTGTGTTGGTGAATGTATAAGTGAATGAGAGTGAGTGTGTTGGTGAATGTATAAGTGAATGAGAGTGAGTGTGTTGGTGAATGTATAAGTGAATGAGGGTGAGTGTGTTGGTGAATGTATAAGTGAATGAGAGTGAGTGTGTTGGTGAATGTATAAGTGAATGAGGGTGAGTGTGTTGGTGAATTTATGAGTGATTGTCGATGAGTGTGTTGGTGAATGAATGAGTGATTATGGGAGAGTTAGTGTGTTGGTGAATGTATGAGTGTGTGTTAATGCATGTATGAGTGTGTTTGAGTGGATGAATGTGCTAGTGTGTGTGAGTGTGTGTGTGTGTGTGACTGTGTGTGAGTGTGTGTGAGTGTGTGAGTGTGTGTGTGAGTGTGTGAGTGTGTGTGTCTGTGACTGTGTGTGAGTGTGTGTGAGTGTGTGAGTGTGTGTGTGAGTGTGTGAGTGTGTGTGTCTGTGACTGTGTGTGAGTGTGTGTGAGTGTGTGAGCGTGTGTGTGAGTGTGTGAGTGTGTTTGAGTGTTTGTTAGTGTTTATGAGTGTATGCCAGTGTGTGTGGCAGTGTGTAAATGTGTGTGACTGTCAGTGTGTGGGAGTGTGACTGTGTGTGACTGTGTATAACTGTGTGTGACTGTGTGGGACTACGTGTGACTGTCAGTGTGTGTGAGTGGGAGTGTGACTGTGTGTGAGTGTGTGTGAGTGTGTGTGTGTGAGTATGTGTGAGTGTGTGTGTGTGAGTATGTGTGAGTGTGTGTGTGTGAGTATGTGTGAGTGTGTGTGTGTGAGTATGTGTGAGTGTGTGTGTGTGAGTATGTGTGAGTGTGTGTGTGTGAGTATGTGGGAGTGTGTGTGTGTGAGTATGTGTGAGTGTGTGTGTGACTGTGTGGGAGGTAGGAAGAAATCCGAAAATTGAAAGCAGAGAGACAGGAACAAATCCGGAAATTGTTTTTAAGAGAAATGAGGCCCATTCTTGTCAGACGGTCATTAAACAAGCGTTGTTGATGTGTTGTTCTCGTGTAACAAGCGTTGTTGATGTGTTGTTCTCGTGTAACAAGCGTTGTTGATGTGTTGTTCTCGTGTAACAAGCGTTGTTGATGTGTTGTTCTCGTGTAACAAGCGTTGTTGATGTGTTGTTCTCCTGTATTTGCCAGTTAACGTGGGATGTGATGGCGCCTATCCTATGGGGAAATGGCCGGCTCTACAACACGTCAGATGGCATCTACATTCCCCCTGATCTTCCTGCCTGTGGATTCTCACACGAGAACTGCCTCGATGGTAAGTGATGGTAATCTGAGCGTCTCACGCATGAGCATGAAAGTGGCACCAATGTTTGACAGTCCTATGTTCTCCATGGCAGTGCAGAGACTGAACAGCCTGAAGAAATTATTGTAGAGGACCAACAAAAGTAAAAGTCTTCAGAGCCTGTGATTTTCCTGTGGCAGCTTGTGGCTGTGAATCATGGACAATTACCAAAATTTTTGACAAAGAATCGAATCATTCGAGTCAAAATGTTACAGAAAGATCCTCAGAATACCCTAGACAGAAAAAAAAGACAAATGTAGACATTCGGCAAGAGTTGAGCATAGAGGAGAACTGGTTTATCAATTCCATTTTGGCTAGAAAATATCAATACTTTGGTCACATCAAGAGACACAACGGTCTTGAGAGAACAGTGATGGAAGGTATGGTGGCAGGTAAAAGAGGAAGGAGTCGACCAAGAAGATGATGGCACCAAGATATCTAGGAATGCCTGGGTATGACTGTGGCGGAGGCTGGAGTTTTGGCAAGAGAACGAGTTTCTTTCAGACAGACTGTGATGGGAGCGACGTTCTATAGGGGACATGCTACATGATGAGAATGTCCACCTGAGAGATTGAGGTTGGCAGTCCTAAGTTGTCCATATGTGGATGCCGATGTTTGGGGGTTTTTGTCAGGTATGGTAATGATGGGTGAGTTATTTGGACATCACTGCACTCTATATGGACATTACTGCACTCTATCTGGACATTACTCCACTCTATATAGACATTACTCCACTCTATATAGACATTACTCCACTCTATATGGACATTACTCTACTCTATCTGGACATTACTCCACTCTATATAGACATTACTCCACTCTATATGGACATCACTCCACTCTATCTGGACATCACTGCACTCTTTCCCCTGTCAATCTGTAAAGTTCCTCCCACTGAAACGTATTCCTTTAGCGGTCCCTCTAGTCACCTCTGTCAATGAGCGTTATGACGTCAAACCTCTACCCCATTTAATATGACAAGAAATAGGCTGGTTACGTACCCCACACTATCCTTGACAACAGTCTCCAACAGTAAACATTTCTCTTCCTGCTTGAGATGCTAATCAAAGATCCGGCCATGACCTGAATACACGACGCGTCTGACCTTGACCTGAATACACAATATGTCTGGCCATGACCTGAATACACGACGCGTCTGGCCATGACCTGAATACACGACACGTCTGGCCATGACCTGAATACACGACGCGTCTGGCCATGACCTGAATACACGACGCGTCTGACCTTGAACTCTTTTCAGCTCAGTTGAAATATACCCAAGACGGCGACATTCCCTTTGTGACCAATATAGTGTACTGATTGTCTGAGCTTGTTTACTGATTATCTGACCGTGTGTAGTGATTGTCTGACCGTGTGTAATGATTGTCTGACCGTGTGTACTGATTGCCTGACCGTGTGTAATGATTGTCTGACCATGTGTAATGATTGTCTGACCGCGTTTAATGATTGTCTGACTGTGTGTACTGATTGTCTTACCGTGTGTACTGATTATCTGACCATGTGTAATGATTGTCTGACCGTGTGTAGTGATTGTCAGACCGTGTGTACTGATTGTCTTACCGTGTGTACTGATTGTCGGATCGTGTGTATAATAAGCAACAGACATGACCAGCTGATGGTATCAATTGAGAAACATGTGTACTCTACGTCCACATGTAACGAGTTCTGCCTGACCTTGCCAGAGTCTCTCATGGTGTACGTCTCTCATTGTGTACGGCTCTCATTGTTTACGTCTGTCATTGTGTACGTCTCTCATTGTGTACGTCTCTCATTGTGTACGTCTTTCATGTTGTACGTCTTTCATGGTGTAGGTCTTTCATGGTGTAGGTCTTTCATGGTGTACGTCTCATGGTGTAGGTCTTTCATGGTGTACGTCTTTCATGGTGTACGTCTTTCATGGTGTAGGTCTTTCATGGTGTACGTCTCTCATGGTGTACGTCTGTCATGGTGTAGGTCTTTCATGGTGTTCGTCTTTCATGGTGTACGTCTTTCATGATGTAGGTCTTTCATGGTGTACGTCTCTCATTGTGTACGTCTTTCGTGGTGTAGGTCTCTCATGGTGTGCGTCTCTCATGGTGTACATCTTTCATGGTGTACGTCTCTCATGGTGTGCGTCTCTTATGGTGTACATCTTTCATGGTGTATGTCTCTCATGGTGTGCGTCTCTCATGGTGTACGTCTTTCATGGTGTACGTCTCTCATGGTGTGCGTCTCTCATGGTGTACGTCTTTCATGGTGTACGTCTCTCATGGTGTACGTCTTTCATAGTGTACGTCTTTCATGGTGTACGTCTTTCAGGGTGGATGTCTCACATGGTGTGCGTCTCTTATGGTGTACGTCTTTCATGGTGTACGTCTCTCATGGTGTACGTCTCACATGGTGTAGGTCTTTCATGGTGTACGTCTTTCATGGTGTAGGTCTTTCATGGTGTACGTCTTTCATGGTGTACGTCTTTCATGGTGTACGTCTCTCATGGTTTGCGTCTCTCATGGTGTACGTCTTTCATGGTGTACGTCTTTCATGGTATACGTCTTTCATGATGTATGTCTCTCATGGTGTACGTCTCTCTTGTGTGCGTCTCTCATGGTGTGCGTTTTTCATGGTGTGCGTCTCTCATGGTGTGCGTCTCTCATGGTGTGCGTCTTTCATGGTGTTCGTCTCTAATGGTGTGCGTCTCTCATGGTGTGCGTCTCTCATGGTGTACGTCTCTCAGGATGTGTGTCTCTCAGGGTGTGCATCTCTATTGGTGTGCGTCTCTCATGGTGTGCATCTCTCATGGTGTGCGTCTCTCATGGTGTGCGTCTTTCATCGTGTTCATCTCTCAGGGTGTGCGTCTCTCATGGTGTGCATCTCTCATGATGTGCGTCTCTCATGGTGTACGTCTTTCATGGTATGCGTCTCTCATGGTGTGCGTCTCTCAGGGTGTGCATCTTTCAGAGCAGGAGATTTTATATCGTAAAGAGTTATTTTCACTAGCTCGAACTCAAGGATGCACCAATTGGGCCAGCGGTAGGAATGTCAGCCTTTTTTGATCCAGCAGGTAGGAATGTCAGCCTTTGTTGTGCCAGCGGTAGGAATGTCAGCCTTTGTTGTGCCAGCGGTAGGAATGCCATCCTTTGTATTGCCAGTGGTAGAAATGCCAGCCTTTGGTGGGCCAGCGTAGGAATGTCAGCCTTTGTTGTGCCAGCGGTAGGAATGCCAGTCTTTGGTGGGCCAGCGGTAGGAATGTCAAACTTCACTTGACTAGCTGTAGAACTGTCAACCTTCCCTAGGCTATTAGTAGGAATGTCAGCCTTCACTTGACTAGATGTAGGAACGTCTGTCTTCACTAGGCTAGTAGTAGGAATGTCAGTCTTCACTAAGTTAAAATGTCAGCCTTTCACTAAGCTAGCGGTCGAAGTGTCAGCCTTCACTAGGCTAGCGGTCGAAGTGTCAGCCTTCACTAGGCTAGCGGTCGAAGTATCAGCCTTCACTAGGCTAGTGGTCGAAGTGTCAGCCTTCACTAGGCTAACGGTCGAAGTGTCAGTCTTCACTAGGCTAATGGTGGAAGTGTCAGTCTTCACTAGGCTAACGGTCGAAGTGTCAGCCTTCACTAGGCTAGCGGTCGAAGTGTCAGCCTTCACTAGGCTAGCGGTCGAAGTGTCAGCCTTCACTAGGCTAGCGGTTGAAGTGTCAGCTTTTACTAGGCTAGCGGTCGAAGTGTCAGTTTTCACTAGGCTAACGGTCGAAGTGTCAGTCTTCACTAGGCTAACGGTCGAAGTGTCAGTCTTCACTAGGCTAATGGTGGAAGTGTCAGTCTTCACTAGGCTAATGGTGGAAGTGTCAGTCTTCACTAGGCTAACGGTCGAAGTGTCAGTCTTCACTAGGCTAACGGTCGAAGTGTCAGTCTTCACTAGGCTAACGGCCGAAGTATCAGTCTTCTCTTTGACAGTAGTAAGAGTGCCAGCCTTTTTGTTTTTGCCAGCTGTAGAAATGTTTTAGTGAAGGCATCTGCTATTTCCAGTTCGGGTTCCGGTCGTTCATCCAGGTCATTTCTTTCGGTCATGTTCAGGTGTTTTCTGATCAGATATGACCATCCAAAAATATCTTGGAGCCACACTTGACCGACAAGTCAGCCTTAAACATTCCAAAAATATTGAAGCCACACTTGACCGACAAGTCAGCCTCAACCATCCCACAAACATTGAAGCCACATTTGACCGACAAGTCAGCCTCAAATCTCATAACCAGAATGTGAAGACTAAAGTAGTGAGAGGAATATGGCTACTGTAGAGGCGTGTTGTCACATCAAGAAGATCAAACAAAGATAATGAGTGATCCCGGCACCAGCCCGCCAACCATCTCCACTCCCCCCACCTGCACTCCCACCACCTCCACTCCCACCACCTCCACTCCCACCACCTCCACTCCCACCACCTCCACTCCCACCACCTCCACTCCCACCACCTCCACTCCCACCACTTAAACTCTCAGCACCTCCCCTCTCAGCACCTCCCCTCTCAGCACCTCCCCTCTCAGCACCTCCACGTTATAATGGGAGAGTCCACTAATTAGCTGATTATTATTGATCCGTGTACTCGCGTGTGTCTACTCCGTAGCAAAGATCAGGAAGTCGATAGATCGATGATCTCATTATTATAGCTGACCGATCTGTACTGATCAATGACTCGCTAGCTGCAGTCACGACAACCGTTTTGTTGATGTGTGCTCTTTTCATCAATTACACGTTTCTAACGCTACGCTGTGGCACATATCACTGTAACGCTACGCTGTGGCACATATCACTCTAAAGCTACGCTGCGGCACAGATCACTCTAAAGCTACGCTGCGACACAGATCACTCTAAGGACGTGTACTGGGTACAAAGGCTTCTAGATAAATAATAGCATCAGTTGCTTACAGAAAGTCTCGGACGTTCCTTCAGTGTTGAAATACTGGTCGAGACAAGAGCTGAGTCGAGGAGACTAATATAGCCAGTGCTACAGGTGGATGAATTCTTGCTTTTGGAGGAGTTTCACTCTTGGCGATGTCTCTTTAGTGGTAGGTTACAGTGGCTCTAGTGTCAAGTGAGGATATATAGTTGTGTGACAGTCGGTGTTATTCTTGAGGAAACATTCCTCTGGATTATGGATAAGCTTGGCTGCCTGGATCAGCCTAATGATGTGTCCACGTAATGGGATGTGTCGCCAGCATGTCACCATGGGTCAAACACTGCAGGTGTGTGCGTGTTGTGTGATGGAGGATGGGGGGGGGGGGTGTGGGATGTGGGGGTGTGTGATTGGGAGGGGAGGAGGTGTGATGTGGGGTGTGTGATGTGGGGTGTGTGATGTGAGGTGTGTGATGTGATGTGGGGTGTGGGGTATGTGATGTGAGGTGTGTGATGTGATGTGGGGTGTGTGATGTGAGATGTGAGATGTGGGGTGTGTGATGTGGGGTGTGTGATGTGATGTGGGGTGTGGGGTATGTGATGTGAGGTGTGTGATGTGATGTGGGGTGTGTGATGTGAGATGTGGGGTGTGTGATGTGGGGTGTGTGATGTGATGTGGGGTGTGGGGTATGTGATGTGAGGTGTGTGATGTGATGTGGGGTGTGTGATGTGAGATGTGAGATGTGGGGTGTGTGATGTGGGGTGTATGATGTGAGGTGTGTGATGTAGGGTGTGTGATGTGATGTGGGGTGTGGGGTATGTGATGTGAGGTGTGTGATGTGGGGTGTATGATGTGAGGTGTGTGATGTGTTATGAGGGGGGGGGGGCGTGTGATGTGAGGTGTGTCAAGTGATGTGTGTGATGTAGGGTGTGTGATGCGGGGTGTGTGATGTGGTATGTGTGATGTGAGGTGTGTGAAGTGGTGTGTGTGTGATGTGGGGTGTGTGATGTGGTGTGTGTGATGTGGGGGTGTATGATGTGGGGTGTGTGATATGGTGTGTGTGATGTGAGGTGTGTGAAGGGGTGTGTGTGATGTGGGGTGTGTGATGTGGGGTGTGTGATGTGGGGTGTGTGATTTTGGGTGTGGGATGTGATGTCAGATTTGGGATGTGGGAGGAGGTGAGCTTGGGCTAGAAGAATGGGATATACGTTTTAGATAAGTTAATATAGAGACAGCATAGGCGATGAACACATAAAGGAAAGTTATATGTCCAGGAGATGTAATGTAGAGCCAAGGTGATGTAATGTAATGTACAGCCAAGGTGATGGAATGTACAGCCAAGTTGATGTAATGTAATGTAAGCCAAGGGGATGTAATGTAATGTACAGACAAGGTGATGTAATGTAATGTACAGCCAAGGTGATGTAATGTGCAGCCAAGGTGATGAAATGTAATGTACAGCCAAGGTGATGTAATTTACAGCCAAGGTGATTTACTGTAATGTACAGCCAAAGTGATGTAATGTACAGCCAAGGTGATGTAATGTACAGCCAAGGTGATGTAATGTACAGCCAGGCGTAGATGTTTTTTGGTGGGGGGGGGGGGGTGTTCGGTTAGTTGGCGCCGATGATTATGGTAGGGGGATTAGGGGGTGGGGGGTAGATTGAACAGAATTTCAAGTGTGACAGATTAAACATATGTTAGGATGGAGGGGATGGTTATGATGAAACAGCTGGTTATGGTGGAAGGGCTGGTTATAATGCAGGGGATGGTTATGTTGAGGGGATGTTTATGATGGAGCAGCTGGTTATGATGGAGGGAATGGTTATGATGGATCGGCTGGTTATGATGGAGCAGCTGGTTATGGTGGAGATAATGGTTATTATGGAGAAGCTGTTATGGTGGATCAGCTGGTTATGATGGAGCAGCTGGTTATGATTAATCAGCTGGTTATGATTGATCAGCTGGTTATGGTTGATCAGCTGGTTATGGTTGAGCAGCTGGTTATGGTGAAGCTGATGATGTCAGTCTTCTGTGATAATGACGTGCGAGCAGTGACGTAGATCCGTGTGCTTGTTCCACAGACGGCCTGACCCAGAAGATTGTTCCGTCTGTGGTCCTCCTCATCATGCTGGCTGGGTTCATCGCTTTTCTCCTGGTTTACAGGTGAGTTGTTTCGTGTACATGTGAGTTGTTTCGTGTACATGTGAGTTGTTTCGTGTACATGTGAGTTGTTTCGTGTACATGTGAGTTGTTTCGTGTACAGTTATGTTGTTTCGTGTACATGTGAGTTGTTTCGGGTACAGGTGAATTATTTGTTCTACAGGTACATTATTTCATCTACATATGAGTTATATGGGGGATATACCCCCAGATTATGTCTTCTCTTATTGAACAGATTTCAACTATCTGCCCTCTTGAGTATTGTCATCCTCTGACATGCTGTGCCTACCTGGCCTCCGAAATGGTACCGCTTCCGTTCGTCCGCACTGCGCTGTGGAATTAAAGATTTATCACGCCTGGTCTAGATGTGTGCTCCGTTGTGTTCTATTGTACACCTTACTGATTGGTTTTCGTGTAACAAATTTCTCAAGAGCCAGTTAATCCCTGAAAACACCATTGGAGGTATCCACAGATAAGCTCTGTCTGGGAGCTATAGCGTATCCACACAATAACCTTAGCGCTCTGTCTGGGAGCTATAGCTATATCCACAGATAACCTTAGAGCTCTGTCCTTTAGCTATAGCTGTATCCACAGATAACCTGAGAGCTCTGTCCTTGAGCTATAGTTAATGTAATGGTCATCGTTCAAATTGTTTGACAATGCCCGTTCTAAGAGTGAATTCAGCCAATCACGATCTACTGGGACCGACCTTTTGGTCACATAGAAAGCTCAAGACAAGGTACCCTTTCTATAGCGATACCATAGTTCAGGAAAGGTTGCCTCCCTAGAACTGGAAAATGATATAATATGTGGACTCAGACGAGAAGAATAATGTATTTAGCCTGGGAAGGGGGGGGGGGGGGGGGGGTGCGGGGCTCAGGATTTTCCAGATAGACCACAGAACAGGAGACCACAGAACATGAGACCACAGAACAGAAGACCATCGAGCAGTTAAGTAGCTAGAACAGAGTTAGAACATCAGGCAAAGTCAGAAGTTAGAACAGATAGATAGAACAGATAGATATAACAGATAGATATAACAGATAGATATAACAGATAGATAGAACAGATAGAACAGATGGATAGAACAGATAGATAGAACAGATAGAACAGATATATAGAACAGATATATGGAACAGATAGATCGAACAGATAGATAGAACAGCAGTAGGACAACAGAGAAGTCACAAAAGCAGCCTAGTCAGTGAGGGGGGAAGATCTTGGCCAATCACTTGGATGAGTGGTAAAGACTGCCGACCCAAACCAGCACTTTTAAGCATTTGATTGTGTGTTTTGTCCTGGTGTATTGTTGATGAAACCTCGTCACACGTGCCAGTGACTCCTAACTTCCTGGAGTGGCTTTCGACTGCATTTACGTCAAAAGGAGACGTGGTTTCCTCATCACAATGTCATCGACACGATAACCCGTGATATCGAAGGCGTTATTCCTGTTTGGAGAAGCACCACGGTGCAAGAATTGCTGTATCTGGGACAGAGTTCCTGACTTGAAGACGAGAGAGGAGAATCAGATGCTACAGGAGCAGGGGAGTATGACAGAAGGCCACCAGATGAGCGAGGACTAGTCGATTGACAGCGGACAAGAATCATTTAGTTTGTGTCATCTCGAGTGAGATAAGATGTGTTATAGTAATGAGAAGTTAGGACTGACTAGACTAACCTGACTAGACTAACATGACTAGACTAACATGACTAGACTAACCTGACTAGACTAACATGACTAGACTAACGTGACTAGACTAACATGACTAGACTAACATGACTAGACTAGCCTGACTAGACTAACATGACTAGACTAACATGACTAGACTGGCCTGACTAGACTAACATGACTAGACTAACATGACTAGACTAGCCTGACTAGACTAACATGACTAGACTAACGTGACTAGACTAACATGACTAGACTAACATGACTAGACTAACATGACTAGACTAACGTGACTAGACTAACCTGACTAAACTAACATGACTAGACTAACATGACTAGACTAACATGACTAGACTAACATGACTAGACTAACATGACTAGACAAACCTGACTAAACTAACATGACTAGACTAACATGACTAGACTAACATGACTAGACTAACATGACTAGACTAACATGACTAGACTAACATGACTAAACTAACGTGACTAGACTAACATGACTAGACTAACATGACTAGACTAACATGACTAGACTAACGTGACTAGACTAACCTGACTAAACTAACGTGACTAGACTAACATGACTAGACTAACATGACTAGACTAACATGACTAGACTAACATGACTAGACTAACCCGACTAAACTAACATGACTAGACTAACATGACTAGACTAACATGACTAGACTAACATGACTAAACTAACGTGACTAGACTAACATGACTAGACTAACATGACTAGACTAACATGACTAAACTAACGTGACTAGACTAACCTGACTAAACTAACGTGACTAGACTAACATGACTAGACTAACATGACTAGACTAACATGACTAGACTAACATGACTAGACTAACATGACTAAACTAACCCGACCATTGGGTAATCTAGTACAAGAGAAAGACATGTGCTCCCTGCTTTAAGATCTTCATGGCCATGATAATATGATATTCGCGCTTTATTATTGTTTTAATACATTTGGTGTTTGAGAAAATGAACATTTATTTGTTATTGCTGCAGTAAGAATAATTGTTCGAGTGTTCTAATGAAAGTTGTGAGTCTTTAACTGACGTAAGACAGAAAGTAGATTAGAGAGTTATCTGTTACACTCGGGATGTTTAGAGAGTTACCTGTTACACTCGGGATGTTTAGGGAGTTACCTGTTACACTCGGGATGTTTAGAGAGTTACCTGTTACACTCGGGATGTTTAGAGAGTTACCTGTTACACTCGGGATTTTTAGAGAGTTACCTGTTACACTCGGGATGTTTAGGGAGTTACCTGTTACACTCGGGATGTTTAGAGAGTTACCTGTTACACTCGGGATGTTTAGAGAGTTACCTGTTACACTCGGGATGTTTAGAGAGTTACCTGTTACACTCGGGATGTTTAGGGAGTTACCTGTTACACTCGGGATGTTAAGAGAGCTACCTGCTACACTCGGGATGTTTAGGGAGTTACCTGTTACACTCGGGATGTTTAGGGAGTTACCTGTTACACTCGGGATGTTAAGAGAGCTACCTGCTACACTCGGGATGAAAGTTACCTGTTACACTCGGGATGTTTAGAGAGTTACCTGTTACACTCGGGATGTTTAGAGAGTTACCTGTTACACTCGTAATGTTTAGAGAGTTACCTGTTGCACTCGGGATGTTAAGAGAGTTACCTGTTGCACTCGGGATGTTTAGAGAGTTACCTGTTACACTCGGGATGTTGAGAGAGTTACCTGTTACACTCGGGATGTTTAGAGAGTTACCTGTTACACTCGAGATGTGATGCCTTGTGTCCGTGGTACACCCGTTCCCGAGAGAAGGTGCTCCATGAAGTTTTCAGGCAACACCCTATCGACTATGCTTTTTGGAAGCACTCGGACTTCGGAAATGTATCTCAGGTGTCGTCCCAGGTATTTGCAGCCAGTTACTGACACTCGGACTTTGTCGCTGGGGTTGGTTCACGTATCCCTTCCATTAGGCAATAGTGCAGTATCTATAGAACTCTTTGTGGATAGCCTCCCGGACAGCTCTTTCTGTTCTGCTGTGTGTTCCAGCCTTTATTCGCCCTCATGCTCCTCCCTATCCAACATGGCCGCCAATCACGATGTACTTTTGTTCCCAATCCCGTGACCGACCAGTAGTTTGTACCACTCCTTGGCCTGCACCGCCTGTAAATCTGACAAGTTCCTCCTTTTTGGAGCCACTACCAACCCGGATCTCTTGTCTCCCGTTCAATCTCACTGTGACAACCGTTTAGAGAATTCGTCGTATTTATTCTCTATTTCTGATACCTCTGACATTCCATTAGTAAATTCTGAGCGCACGGTCACGTGGTTCAACTATTCTCAAGCAACATGATTACTGTAATCTTGTCAAACCGGCTGAATGCAATAAGATCAAGTACCCGATATTAGGAAGCAAGATACATCTGCAACAATTACACATTATTTTATTGAAAAGGTATTGGTATACTTTGGATATGTACGACTAGTCTTCGACTATATGCTTCATATGCAGACCCCTCTAAGTGCCAATACCATCTGATCTATTGGCTGGGTAAAGAATCAAGCTCTCAAAATAATTATACATTTCCCAACGCGAGAAACAAATGGACATCACAATTTGAATTCCCGTCAATTAAAAATAAGAGTAATCTCGTGTTATAGATGATGGTGCTCGGTGTATGGTACTGAAACATGGACAGCTAGACGACAGTATTATACATACTGGTCCTCGGTGTATGGCTCATGAGCATGGACAGCTTGAAGACAGAAATGAGACTTTTGAGATGTGGATTTGCACAAGAGTGGAGAGAGGCATCTCTTGGAAGGAAAAGACACACAACGAGATGTTTGTGAATTTAAGACACACTAGGAGATCTTGGTGAATCTAAGACACACAAGGAGATCTTGGTGAATTTAAGACACACAATGAGATCTTGGGGAAGTTTGCGGTAACAATAATACATCAACTAAAATAGAGTTAGTTCATACAGTTTAGCCACATAAAGGACCTTGCAGAGAGTTAGTTCAGGCAGTTAGCCACATCAAAGGACCTTGAAGAGCGTTAGCTCAGACAGTTTAGCGACATAAAGGGACCTTGCAGAGAGTTAGTTCAGGCAGTTAGCCACATCAAGGAACCTTGAAGAGACTTAGTTCAGGCAGTTAGCCACATAAAGGGACCTTGCAGAAAGTTAGTTCAGATAGCAACATTAAACGACCTTGCAGAGAGTTAGTTCAGACAGTTTAGCCACATAAAGGGACCTTGCAGAGAGTTAGTTCAGACTGCCACATTAAAGGACCTTGCAGAGAGTTAGTTCAGACAGCCACATTAAAGGACCTTGCAGAGAGTTAGTTCAGACAGCCACATTAAAGGACTTTGCAGAGAGTTAGTTCATACAGTTTAGCCGCAAAAAGAGACCTTGCAGAGAGTTAGTTCAGACAGTTTAGCCACATCAAGAGACCTTGCAGAGAGTTCAGACAGTTTAGCCACATAAAGGGACCTTGCAGAGAGTTAGTTCAGAAAGTTTAGCCACATCAAGGAACCCTGCAGAGAGTTAGTTCAGGCAGTTAGCCACATCAACGGAATTTGAAGAGTTAATTCAGACAGTTTAGCCACATAAAGGGAAATTGCAGAGAGTTAGTTCAGGCAATTAGCCACATCAAAGGACCTTGAAGAGAGTTAGTTCAGGCAGTTAGCCACATCAAGGGACCTTCAAGAGAATTAGTTCAGGCGGTTAGCCACATAAAGGCACCTTGCAGAGAGTTAGTTCAGACAGTAAGCCACATCAAGAGACCTTGCGGAGAGTTAGTTCAGACAGTTTAGCCACATAAAGGGACCTTGCAGAGAGTTAGTTCAGGCAGTTAGCCACATCAAGGAACCTTGAAGAGACTTAGTTCAGGCAGTTAGCCACATAAAGGGACCTTGCAGAAAGTTAGTTCAGATAGCAACATTAAACGACCTTGCAGAGAGTTAGTTCAGACAGTTTAGCCACATAAAGGGACCTTGCAGAGAGTTAGTTCAGACTGCCACATTAAAGGACCTTGCAGAGAGTTAGTTCAGACAGCCACATTAAAGGACCTTGCAGAGAGTTAGTTCAGACAGCCACATTAAAGGACATTGCATAGAGTTAGTTCAGACAGTTTAGCCACATAAAGGGACCTTGCAGAGAGTCAGTTTAGACAGCCACATTAAAGTACCTTGCAGAGAGTTAGTTTAGACAGCCATATTAAAGAACCTTGCAGAGAGTTAGTTCAGACAGCCACATTAAAGGACATTGCATAGAGTTAGTTCAGACAGTTTAGCCACAGAAAGGGACCTTGCAGAGAGTTAGTTCAGACAGTTTAGCCACATAAAGGGACCTTGTAGAGAGTTAGTTCAGGCAATTAGCCACATCAAAGGACCTTGAAGAGAGTTAGTTCAGGCAGTTAGCCACATCAAGGGACCTTCAAGAGAATTAGTTCAGGCGGTTAGCCACATAAAGGCACCTTGCAGAGAGTTAGTTCAGACAGTAAGCCACATCAAGAGACCTTGCGGAGAGTTAGTTCAGACAGTTTAGCCACATAAAGGGACCTTGAAGAGAGTTAATTATGACAGTTAGCAACATAAAGAGACATTGAAGAGAGTTAGTTCAGACAGTTAGCCACTTCAAGGGACCTTGCAGAGAATTAGTTCAGACAGCCACATTAAAGGACCTTGCAGAGAGTTAGTTCAGACAGCCACATTAAAGGACATTGCAGAGAGTTAGTTCAGACAGTTTAGTCACATAAAGGGACCTCGCAGAGAGTTAGTTCAGACTGCCACATTAAAGGACATTGCAGAGAGTTAGTTCAGACAGCCACATTAAAGGACCTTGCAGAGAGTTAGTTCAGACAGTTTAGCCGCAAAAAGGGACCTTGCAGAGAGTTAGTTCAGACAGTTTAGCCACATCAAGAGACCTTGCAGAGAGTTCAGACAGTTTAGCCCCATAAAGGGACCTTGCAGAGAGTTAGTTCAGACAGTTTAGCCACATCAAGGAACCCTGCAGAGAGTTAGTTCAGGCAGTTAGCCACATCAACGGAATTTAAAGAGTTAATTCAGACAGTTTAGCCACATAAAGGGAAATTGCAGAGAGTTAATTCAGGCAGTTAGCCCCATCAAAGGACCTTGAAGAGAGTTAGTTCAGGCAGTTAGCCACATCAAGGGACCTTCAAGAGAATTAGTTCAGGCGGTTAGCCACATAAAGGCACCTTGCAGAGAGTTAGTTCAGACAGTAAGCCACATCAAGAGACCTTGCGGAGAGTTAGTTCAGACAGTTTAGCCACGTAAAGGGACCTTGAAGAGAGTTAATTATGACAGTTAGCAACATAAAGAGACATTAAAGAGAGTTAGTTCAGACAGTTAGCCACTTCAAGGGACCTTGCAGAGAATTAGTTCAGACAGCCACATTAAAGGACCTTGCAGAGAGTTAGTTCAGACAGCCACATTAAAGGACCTTGCAGAGAGTTAGTTCAGACAGCCACATCAACGGACCTTGCAGAGAGTTAGTTCAGACAGTTTAGCCACATAAAGGGACCTTGCAGAGAGTTAGTTCAGACAGTTTACTCACATAAACAGACCTTGCAGAGAGTTACTTCAGACAGTTATCCACATCAAGGGACCTTGCAGAGAGTTAGTTCAGACAGTTTAGCCACATAAAGGGACCTTGCAGAGAGTTAGTGTTCAGACATGTTAGCCACATCAAGGGACCTTGCAGAGAGTTAGTTCAGACAGCCACATTAAAGGACCTTGCAGAGAGCTAGTTCAGACAGTTTAGCCACATCAAGGGACCTTGCAGAGAGTTAGTTCAGACAGTTTAGCCACATAGTGGAACTTTGCAGAGAGTTAGTTCAGACAGTTTAGCCACATAAAGGGACCTTGCAAAGTGTTAGTTCAGACAGTTTAGCCACATCAAGGGACCTTGCAGAGAGTTATTCAGACAGTTTAGCCACATAAAGGGACCTTGCAGAAAGTTATTTCAGACAGTTTAGCCACATCAAGAGACCTTGCAGAGAGTTAGTTCAGACAGTTTAGCCACATCAAGGGACCTTGCAGAGAGTCAGTTTAGACAGCCACATTAAAGGACATTGCATAGAGTTAGTTCATACAGTTTAGCGACACAAAGGGACCTTGCAGAGAGTTAGTTCAGACAGTTTAGCCACATAGTGGGACCTTGCAGAGAGTTAGTTCAGACAGTTTAGCCACATAAAGGGACCTTGCAAAGTGTTAGTTAAGACAGTTTAGCCACATCAAGGGACCTTGCAGAGAGTTAGTTCAGACAGTTTAGCCACATCAAGGGACCTTGCAGAGAGTTAGTTCAGACAGTTTAGCCACATAAAGAGACCTTGTAGAGAGTTAGTTCAGACAGTTTAGCCACATAAAGGGACCTTGCAGAGAGTTTGTTCAGACAGTTTAGCCACATCAAGAGACCTCGCAGACAGTTAGTTCTGACAGTTTAGCCACATCAAGGGACCTTGCAGAGAGTCAGTTTAGACAGCCACATTAAAGTACCTTGCAGAGAGTTAGTTTAGACAGCCACATTAAAGAACCTTGCAGAGAGTTAGTTCAGACAGCCACATTAAAGGACATTGCATAGAGTTAGTTCAGACAGTTTAGCCACATAAAGGGACCTTGCAAAGTGTTAGTTAAGACAGTTTAGCCACATCAAGGGACCTTGCAGAGAGTTAGTTCAGACAGTTTAGCCACATCAAGGGACCTTGCAGAGTGTTAGTTCAGACAGTTTAGCCACATAAAGGTACCTTATAGAGAGTTAGTTCAGACAGTTTAGCCACATAAAGGGACATTGCAGAGAGTTAGTTCAGACAGCCACATTAAAGGACCTTGCAGAGAGTTAGTTTTGACAGTTTAGCCACATAAAGGGACCTTGCAGAGAGTTATTCAGACAGTTTAGCCGCATCAAGGGACCTTGCAGAGAGTTTGTTCAGACAGTTTAGCCACATCAAGAGACCTCGCAGACAGTTAGTTCAGACAGTTTAGCCCCATCAAGGGACCTTGCAGAGAGTCAGTTTAGACAGCCACATTAAAGTACCTTGCAGAGAGTTAGTTTAGACAGCCACATTAAAGAACCTTGCAGAGAGTTAGTTCAGACAGCCACATTAAAGGACATTGCATAGAGTTAGTTCAGACAGTTTAGCCACATAAAGGGACCTTGCAGAGAGTCAGTTTAGACAGCCACATTAAAGTACCTTGCAGAGAGTTAGTTTAGACAGCCATATTAAAGAACCTTGCAGAGAGTTAGTTCAGACAGCCACATTAAAGGACATTGCATAGAGTTAGTTCAGACAGTTTAGCCACAGAAAGGGACCTTGCAGAGAGTTAGTTCAGACAGTTTAGCCACATAAAGGGACCTTGTAGAGAGTTAGTTCAGGCAATTAGCCACATCAAAGGACCTTGAAGAGAGTTAGTTCAGGCAGTTAGCCACATCAAGGGACCTTCAAGAGAATTAGTTCAGGCGGTTAGCCACATAAAGGCACCTTGCAGAGAGTTAGTTCAGACAGTAAGCCACATCAAGAGACCTTGCGGAGAGTTAGTTCAGACAGTTTAGCCACATAAAGGGACCTTGAAGAGAGTTAATTATGACAGTTAGCAACATAAAGAGACATTGAAGAGAGTTAGTTCAGACAGTTAGCCACTTCAAGGGACCTTGCAGAGAATTAGTTCAGACAGCCACATTAAAGGACCTTGCAGAGAGTTAGTTCAGACAGCCACATTAAAGGACATTGCAGAGAGTTAGTTCAGACAGTTTAGTCACATAAAGGGACCTCGCAGAGAGTTAGTTCAGACTGCCACATTAAAGGACATTGCAGAGAGTTAGTTCAGACAGCCACATTAAAGGACCTTGCAGAGAGTTAGTTCAGACAGTTTAGCCGCAAAAAGGGACCTTGCAGAGAGTTAGTTCAGACAGTTTAGCCACATCAAGAGACCTTGCAGAGAGTTCAGACAGTTTAGCCCCATAAAGGGACCTTGCAGAGAGTTAGTTCAGACAGTTTAGCCACATCAAGGAACCCTGCAGAGAGTTAGTTCAGGCAGTTAGCCACATCAACGGAATTTAAAGAGTTAATTCAGACAGTTTAGCCACATAAAGGGAAATTGCAGAGAGTTAATTCAGGCAGTTAGCCCCATCAAAGGACCTTGAAGAGAGTTAGTTCAGGCAGTTAGCCACATCAAGGGACCTTCAAGAGAATTAGTTCAGGCGGTTAGCCACATAAAGGCACCTTGCAGAGAGTTAGTTCAGACAGTAAGCCACATCAAGAGACCTTGCGGAGAGTTAGTTCAGACAGTTTAGCCACGTAAAGGGACCTTGAAGAGAGTTAATTATGACAGTTAGCAACATAAAGAGACATTAAAGAGAGTTAGTTCAGACAGTTAGCCACTTCAAGGGACCTTGCAGAGAATTAGTTCAGACAGCCACATTAAAGGACCTTGCAGAGAGTTAGTTCAGACAGCCACATTAAAGGACCTTGCAGAGAGTTAGTTCAGACAGCCACATCAACGGACCTTGCAGAGAGTTAGTTCAGACAGTTTAGCCACATAAAGGGACCTTGCAGAGAGTTAGTTCAGACAGTTTACTCACATAAACAGACCTTGCAGAGAGTTACTTCAGACAGTTATCCACATCAAGGGACCTTGCAGAGAGTTAGTTCAGACAGTTTAGCCACATAAAGGGACCTTGCAGAGAGTTAGTGTTCAGACATGTTAGCCACATCAAGGGACCTTGCAGAGAGTTAGTTCAGACAGCCACATTAAAGGACCTTGCAGAGAGCTAGTTCAGACAGTTTAGCCACATCAAGGGACCTTGCAGAGAGTTAGTTCAGACAGTTTAGCCACATAGTGGAACTTTGCAGAGAGTTAGTTCAGACAGTTTAGCCACATAAAACGACCTTGCAAAGTGTTAGTTCAGACAGTTTAGCCACATCAAGGGACCTTGCAGAGAGTTATTCAGACAGTTTAGCCACATAAAGGGACCTTGCAGAAAGTTATTTCAGACAGTTTAGCCACATCAAGAGACCTTGCAGAGAGTTAGTTCAGACAGTTTAGCCACATCAAGGGACCTTGCAGAGAGTCAGTTTAGACAGCCACATTAAAGGACATTGCATAGAGTTAGTTCATACAGTTTAGCGACACAAAGGGACCTTGCAGAGAGTTAGTTCAGACAGTTTAGCCACATAGTGGGACCTTGCAGAGAGTTAGTTCAGACAGTTTAGCCACATAAAGGGACCTTGCAAAGTGTTAGTTAAGACAGTTTAGCCACATCAAGGGACCTTGCAGAGAGTTAGTTCAGACAGTTTAGCCACATCAAGGGACCTTGCAGAGAGTTAGTTCAGACAGTTTAGCCACATAAAGAGACCTTGTAGAGAGTTAGTTCAGACAGTTTAGCCACATAAAGGGACCTTGCAGAGAGTTTGTTCAGACAGTTTAGCCACATCAAGAGACCTCGCAGACAGTTAGTTCTGACAGTTTAGCCACATCAAGGGACCTTGCAGAGAGTCAGTTTAGACAGCCACATTAAAGTACCTTGCAGAGAGTTAGTTTAGACAGCCACATTAAAGAACCTTGCAGAGAGTTAGTTCAGACAGCCACATTAAAGGACATTGCATAGAGTTAGTTCAGACAGTTTAGCCACATAAAGGGACCTTGCAAAGTGTTAGTTAAGACAGTTTAGCCACATCAAGGGACCTTGCAGAGAGTTAGTTCAGACAGTTTAGCCACATCAAGGGACCTTGCAGAGTGTTAGTTCAGACAGTTTAGCCAAATAAAGGTACCTTATAGAGAGTTAGTTCAGACAGTTTAGCCACATAAAGGGACATTGCAGAGAGTTAGTTCAGACAGCCACATTAAAGGACCTTGCAGAGAGTTAGTTTTGACAGTTTAGCCACATAAAGGGACCTTGCAGAGAGTTATTCAGACAGTTTAGCCGCATCAAGGGACCTTGCAGAGAGTTTGTTCAGACAGTTTAGCCACATCAAGAGACCTCGCAGACAGTTAGTTCAGACAGTTTAGCCCCATCAAGGGACCTTGCAGAGAGTCAGTTTAGACAGCCACATTAAAGTACCTTGCAGAGAGTTAGTTTAGACAGCCACATTAAAGAACCTTGCAGAGAGTTAGTTCAGACAGCCACATTAAAGGACATTGCATAGAGTTAGTTCAGACAGTTTAGCCACATAAAGGGACCTTGCAGAGAGTCAGTTTAGACAGCCACATTAAAGTACCTTGCAGAGAGTTAGTTTAGACAGCCATATTAAAGAACCTTGCAGAGAGTTAGTTCAGACAGCCACATTAAAGGACATTGCATAGAGTTAGTTCAGACAGTTTAGCCACAGAAAGGGACCTTGCAGAGAGTTAGTTCAGACAGTTTAGCCACATAAAGGGACCTTGTAGAGAGTTAGTTCAGACAGTTTAGCGACATCAAGGGACCTTGCAGAGAGTTAGTTCAGACAGTCACATTAAAATACCCTGCAGAGTGTTAGTTCAGACAGTTTAGCCACATAAAGGGACCTTGCAGAGAGTTAGTTCAGACAGTTTAGACACATAAAGGGACCTTGCAGAGAGTTAATTCAGACAGTTTAGCGACATCAAGGGACCTTGCAGAGAGTTAGTTCAGACAGCCACATTAAAGGATATTGCAGAGAGTTAGTTCAGACAGTTTAGCCACACCAAGGGACCTTGCAGAGAGTTAGTTCAGACAGTTTAGCCACATCAAGAGAGAGACCTTGCAGAGAGTTAGTTCAGACAGTTTAGCCACATAAAGGGACCTTGCAGAGAGTTCGTTCAGACAGTTTAGCCACATCAAGGGACCTTGAAGAGAGTTAGTCTAGACAGCCCCATTAAAGAACCTTGCAGAGAGTTAGTTCAGACAGTTGAGCCACATAAAGAGACCTTGCAGAGAGTTAATTCAGACAGTTTAGCCACATAAAGGGACCTTGTAGAGAGTTAGTTCAGACAGTTTAGCCCCATAAAGGGACCTTGCAGAGAGTTCGTTCAGACAGTTTAGCCACATCAAGGGACCTTGAAGAGAGTTAGTTCAGACAGTTTAGCCACATGAAGGGCCTTGCAGAGAGTTAGTTCAGACAGTTTAGCCACATAAAGGGACCTTGCAGAGAGTTAGTTCAGACAGCCAGATAAAGGAACCTTGCAGAGCGTTAGTTCAGACAGTTTAGCCACATAAAGGGACGTTGCAGAGAGTTAGTTCAGACAATTTAGCCATATCAAATGATCTTGAAGAGAGTTAGTTCAGACAGCCACATTAAAGGACCTTGCAGAGAGTTAGTTCAGACAGTTTAGCCACATAAAGGGATTGCAATCGTGATCTAATCTGAGACAGTCGCGTAGGTTTAATGCCGTCCAAGTCCAAAATGTGAATTATGAGTTGGAACTATACTTGTATTATGACTGAGACGTGTACTTGTATTATGAGTTGGACGTGCACTTGTATTAGGAGTTGGACGTGTACTTTTATTATGAGTGGGACGTGTACTTGTATTATGAGTGGGACGTGTACTTGTATTATGAGTGGGTCGTGTAATGCTCTTCCTGTAGCCTCATCTCAACGGGAAGCCTGGTTGTGACTGATGACCTTCTTATTTGGTTCCCCAGGTGGTGGAAGAACGAGAGACTGCTCTACGTCACAGTCTGGAAGATCAAGTACGCAGATCTGAACTTTAACATCGCTAGGGGGCCAATTTCTCAGATGGTCTGTCACTATATCTCATGTCATTGTTCGTGACATCATGGTGTGCCATGTCACTGTGTGTGGTTTAATTTTGTGTGCTATGTCACTGTGTGTGATTTAATTTTGTGTGTGGTTTAATTTTGTGTGCCATGTCACTGTGTGTGGTTCAATTGTGCGTGCCATGTCACTGTGTGTCACGTCACTGTGTGCCATGTCACTGTATGTGGTTCAATTTTATGTACCATGTCACTGTGTGTCACGTCGCTGTGTGCCATGTCCCTGTCTGCCATATCACTGTGTGTCATATCACTGTTCAGCATGTCACTGTGTGCCATGCTAATGGGTGTCATGTCAATGTGTGCCATGTCACTGTCCATCTTGTCAATGTGTGTCATTTCACTGTCCAGCATGTCATCGTGTGCCATGTCACTGTCCATCTTGTCAATGTCCATCATGTCACTGTGTGCCATGTCACCGTCCAGCATGTCACTGTGGGCAATGTCACTGTCCAGCATGCCACTGTTTGCCATGTCACTGTCCAGCATGTCAATTTGTGACATGTCACTGTCCAGCATATCACTGTGTGCTATGTCACTGTGTATCATGTCACCGTGTGCCATGTCACTGTGTGCTATGACACTGTGTGCCATGCTGATGTGTGTTATCTTGTTGGCCTCCGTGTTGATGTGTGTTATGTTCCAACATGTAAAATAAAATAAGGTGTACACGCTGTTAGACATGGTACACATTATTTAAGTAACACAAAATGAACGAACTATTCTCAAAGTATTTCACACGATTGTTGCACAAACTAAGTTAGAATATCTATGTTCTGGATATCATGAGACGGGTGGTATTGGGAGAGAATATCTGTCTAGGGGGTATTGGGAGAGAATATCTGTCTAGGGGGTATTGGGAGAGAATATCTGTCTAGGGGGTATTGGGAGAGAATACCTGTCTAATCCATCCTTGTTTGATATATCTGCTGCACTATCCACAGGGCATCTCTGGAACCACCGGAAGCCAGAAATCCCTCAACTTATCCGACAACAGATCTGAGTCGTCTGCGGGTAATCTGTCTTCCAGCAACTCGACATTCAAACACGACAACATGGTCATGATTAGTCAGATGTTCACAACGGTTAGTAGACAGGAAGACAGGTGTGTAGACAGGCAGACAGACAGGCAGACAGATAGACAGGCAGACAGACAGGTAGACAGGTGTGTAGACAGACGGGCAGACAGGAATGTAGACATGTGGATATGTGTGTAGACAGACAGGCAGACAGACTGCTAGACAGGTATGTAGGCAGACACAATAGCCAGACAGGTATTTAAACAGACAGGCCTGACGGCAGGTAAGTGATGACAGAAACTTTTCCCCTTCTCACCTCACTCTGTTTCATTTGACTCTGTCCCACAGTCTTGCACAACTTTCACACGCGCCCTCATGGTGAGGCCCTTCCATTGCACTTTGGTTGGGCTAGCTTCTGAGGGCGCACAAACCTAGCATAGGTACATACAGACGCACACATGTATCCAAGCACTGGTTTATGCGTCCTGATATCGCCCAATGGACTACGGTCTGGGGTGAAATGAGCGCGCCTCCGCCAGTAGAAACAAGTGAGGCAAACATCTAAGCAACAATAAATAAGCAACGACAGGTAAGTAGATAGATTAAAAGAACAGTTACATGTGTGTAGGCAGACAGATAGACGTGCTGGTAGACAGGTAGTCAGTTGTTAGGCAGACAGGTAGACGTGCTGGTAATCAGGTAGTCAGTTGTTAGGCAGACAGGTAGACGTGCTGGTAGACAGGTAGTCAGTTGTTAGGCAGACAGGTAGACGTGCTGGTAGACAGGTAGTCAGTTGTTAGGCAGACAGGTAGACGTGCTGGTAGACAGGTAGTCAGTTGTTAGGCAGACAGGTAGACGTGCTGGTAGACAGGTAGTCAGTTGTTAGGCAGACAGATAGACGTGCTGGTAGACAGGTAGTCAGTTGTTAGGCAGACAGGTAGACGTGCTGGTAGACAGGTAGTTGTTAGGCAGACAGGTAGACGGGTAGGAATGTGACAGTGCTAACCACGTGACTATACTGGTCCCGAGAACCAAATGACCCTTTCATGTGACAAGATGACAGAAACTATTTTTGTTTCTCTCTCTCACTCTCTCTCTCTCTCTCGCTCTCTCTCTCTCCCCCTCTCTCTGTAAAACGTATAGCGGTGTATCTCACTTTTTCCAATTATTCTTTCTACACAATATCAACACAGAAAACACTAAAGCGGACGTTAATAATAAAACACCAGATAATTCATTTACTACAAATCTTGTGATCTACAACTTTACCAAACTAAAACCAACCTTGCATAGTCTTTCTAATTCGAAGTTTGTCAGCATGTGGCTGGGTGGATAGCCTTAGTTCTATTGCCTATCTAATGCTTATTATATTATTGACAAATGTCAGACAAACTATCTAGTTTTGTAGTGCTCTTTGTCCTCTGGCGGTGTGTGGCTTGACTGGCTGGTTTCAGACAGTCTGCAAACTTCCATCGTCGGAACTGTGTTTTGGAATAAAAGGATTCTCAAACGTTTGAAAAGTGCCCCTTTCTGCCCATGATCCACTGGGTCAGAGAGGAGGTGCTCCCTGTGCGGTGGGGGTGGGGGGCTTTCAGGATTCACCCGGTCAGAGAGGAAGTGCTCCCTGAAGGTCCAGGTTACATCCGGTCAGAGAAAAAGTGCTCCCTGGGGGTCCAGGTTACATCCGGTCAGAGAGGAGGTGCTCCCTGAGGGTTCAGGTTACACCCGGTCAGAGAGGAGGTGCTCCCTGGAGGTTCAGGTTAAACCCGGTCAGAGAGGAGGTTATCCCTGCGGGTTCAGGTTAAACCCGGCCAGAGAGGAGGTGCTCCCTGGAGGTTCAGGTTACACCCGGTCAGAGAGGAGGTGCTCCCTGGGGATTCAGGCTATAACTATCGCTCCTAAAGACGACCTGCCTGAACTGAACCTGGGAGGGATACAAATGCTTTATCGGGTTACGGCCCTTGAACCAAGTCAGTTTTGTCTCTGGCGTTGCCGAAAAGGGCTTCCATTCATCCCAACTGACAACGAAACTGGCATAGCATTCCGACATGAATCATGTATCATGTTTTATTTGCTCCTTAGGCGCCACCCTAAACAACATGACCGCTGATCACGAGGTACTTCTGTCCCTATCCCAAAGCCCCCTCGAATTACTATTGTGCCTGCAACACTTGTCCGTCTAACAAGTTCCTCCTATTGAACCTTTTTCATTTTCGCCGGCTATCTTGTAACCCCCCTGTCAATCTCACAGTGATAGCTTGTTCCCAACGTCCTGCGTCACTCAAATCCCCCTACCCCCCGTCTGTGGCTCTATTTGCCATAGCTACCGGACTGAGCATTTACAGCCCGCCACCCCCCCCCCCCCCCCAACTAGCCCCCACCATATTTGACCAGCGTCTACTCTGTATTACCAAAACCCTGAATATTACCTACAAGAAATACTGAGCCAAGACAGAGAATATCTCACCGTGGCTGGTCTCTATTTGACCTTTGCTAAAGTATTGAATTTCTGTCCCAGCTAGATTTACCTCCCCTTGTCCAAGCTGCCATAACTCCTATGTTTTATAAATGTCCTTTCACATACGATATCACTGACACATAACACTGTTACAGGAAGACAGATTATTAGACAGACAGGACAGGAGTTTGGCATGTACATAGACAGGAATGTAGACAGATACATAGACGGCTAGACAGATATTTACACAATTAGACAAGCAGCTACACAGATATGTACACAATTAGACAAGCAGGTAAACGTAGAGAAGAAAACAAGTATGTGGAAAGACAGGTAGAAATGTAAATAGATAGGTAGAAATGTATATAAATAGATAGAAATGTAAATGAACAGGTAGAAATGTAAATAAACAGATAGAAATGTAAATAAGCAGGTAGAAATGTAGATAGTCAGGTAAAAATGCAAGTAAATATACACGTTTGCAGCTAGGTACACACAAAAATAGACAGTCAGAGAAACAAATAGGTAGACGAGTAAATAGGTAGAAGGTAATCAAACAAGCAGGTAGACAGACAAGTAGGTAGACAGATGGACAGACATGTAGGTAGACAGGTAGGCAAGTAGACAAGTGGATAGGTATACAGGTAAGTAAGTAGACAGGGGGGTAGGTAGAAAGATAAGTATGTAGACATGTTGGTAGGCAGACAGGTAAGTAGGTAGACATGTAGGTATGTAGACAGGTGTGTAGGTAGACAGGTAGGTAGGTTGGTATGTAGGTAGACAGGTAGGTATGTATAAATTTAGTTAGGTATACAGGTAGATAGTTAGGTAGGTAGGTAGATAGATAGGTAGGATCAGTAGATATATGGTGCCAGGTGGGTGGGTACGTTTAATAGATGTGCAGTTGGTGACGTCACCATTAGGACAAAATGAACACAAGCAACAGGGTTCAATTCTAATTCATACTTTTGTCTGACCACTGGCAGTTTGGTCTCCAGGTGACTGAAGTGTAACATTGTCACTATGTTTTCTGTCTCCAGGTTACTGAAGTGTAACATTGTGACTGTGTGTTCTGTCTCCAGGTTACTGAAGTGTAACATTGTGACTGTGTGTTC
The DNA here is from genome assembly GCA_036924085.1 of Ariolimax columbianus. Classification (NCBI taxonomy): domain Eukaryota; kingdom Metazoa; phylum Mollusca; class Gastropoda; order Stylommatophora; family Arionidae; genus Ariolimax; species Ariolimax columbianus. The sequence goes on from JAVGWX010000017.1 coordinate 239,044, forward strand.
TGTCTCCAGGTTACTGAAGTGTAACATTGTCACTATGTGTTCTGTCTCCAGGTTACTGAAGTGTAACATTGTCACTATGTGTTCTGTCTCCAGGTTACTGAAGTGTAACATTGTGACTGTGTGTTCTGTCTCCAGGTGACTGAAGTGTAACATTGTGACTGTGTGTTCTGTCTCCAGAGCGATAGTAGTGAAATCAGGAACATTGAAATTTTTGTTTAGATTTGACCCCCCCCCCCCCTCCCCCCGGCCCTGCACAAGCCCAGCCTTGCACTAGCCCTGCCCTGTTCTAGCCCTGCCCTGCTCTAGCCCTGCCCTGCTCTAGCCCTGCCCTGCTCTAGCACTGCCCTGCACAAGCCCTGGCTGGCTCTAGCCCTGCCCTGCTCTAGCCCTGCCCTGCCCTGTCCTGGCCTGCTCTGTTCTAGCCCTGCCCTGCTCTAGTACTGCCCTGCTCAAGCCCTGCCCTGCTCTAGCCCTGCTCTGCTCTAGCTCTGCCCTGCCCCGCCCTGCTCTAGCCCAGCCCTGCTCTAGCCCATTAAGTAAAAAATATGACGTCATCAACGTACCACGACAGCAAATGTGCTCAGCGGTATGGATCGCACAGAACACGGCGAAGCACTTGAGCAGCCGTGGCCATCCACTGCTCCCGGTGTTTGCAACACCTGCTGACACTCAAACTTTGTCGCCAGGGTTGGTTTACTTCCCCTTCATTAGACAATAAGGTCAAACGCCCTCGGAATAGTGGATAACCTCCCGGACAGCTCTGCCTGCTCTGCCCGCTCTTCCTGTTCTGCTGCAAATTTTGACCTTCATTTAACCCTATCCTTTTTCTCAAATATGGCCGTCAGTCACGAAATGTTTTAGTGCCTACCCCGTTGACCAGCCAGTAGCTTGTGTCGCTATTCGACCTTCCCCGCCTGTCAATCTGTCAAGTTTCTTCTTTCTGGAGACCCTACCAACTTTCCTGGACATCCTGTCTCTATTTCAATCTCACTGTGACAACTTCTCACCAAATCGTGAGTAGCTCCCTTTTCCCTTTCCTGATTATTGGACAGAGACAAATCCAGACCAACTTTGTCCAACCGTGAACTCCCTAGTGCTAGCATCTGATACCATTGTATCAGCTAACGCTAGCCTTTCTGTGGCCAAGTTCTAAGTTATTACTCCCATGCTTCATACAAGACAGTTCACACATACCTGACACTGACTCTCTTACACATGCAACTATCTGTTCTGTCTCCAGGTGGCCAAAGTAAACGGTGACCTTGTAGCTGTCAGGAAGGTCAACAAGAAGTCAATCAAAGAAGATAAGTTTCTTCTAAAGGAGATGAAGCTCGTGAGTTGTTAGTTCCTGGTTTTAGTGATCTTCTGATGTTAGTTCATGGACTTAGAGACCTTCTGATGTTAGTTCATGGTCTTTGAGACCTTCTGATGTTAGTTCCTGGTCTTAGAGACCTTTTGATGTTAGTTCCTGGTCTTAGAGACCTTTTGATGTTAGTTCCTGGTCTTAGAGACCTTCTGATGTTAGTTCCTGGTCTTAGAGACCTTCTGATGTTAGTTCCTGGTCTTAGAGACCATCTCATGTCAGTCATGGCCAACCAACACATCTCATGTCAGTCATGGCCAACCAACACATATCATGTCAGTCATGACCAACCAACACATATCATGTCAGTCATGACCAACCAACACATCTGATGTCAGTCATGGCCAACCAACACATATCATGTCAGTCATGACCAACCAACATATCTCTTGTCAGTCATGGCCAACCAACACATCTCATGTCAGTCATGGCCAACCAACACATCTCCTGTCACAGTCAATATTGGCCATATAGTCAATACAACACAGATCAGGTACTGGTACACAGATCAGCTGAAACATTACAGACCAGTTCAAGTGATGAATGACAGAAATGGCCTGGAGACACATGTCCATCTATCAACAATGTGACGTGTATCTAACAGCAACAGTTAGACTGATCAACACATGTCGTTGCAACACATTTGGGGATGGAAATGTGATAGACTCACCTAAGGTTAGGTATCCTTGGCACCGGGACTAGTTATTGTTTAGACGTGTTGGAGGTTATCTCCCTTAGACTCAATAGTTTGCCCCCTAATTGCTTCCACCTATGTCACTCGAAAATATTCGACAGACAAATAAAACAAACATGAATTGTATAACATCACTTGACACGATTACAAAAATACAAACTAGTCTATCATAATTAAGGCTCAACTCAGAGGTCCTTTCATTAGCAGGATCTCTCCTCTGTTGAAATATATTCATAAGCTCAAAGCCTATTGATCAATTTCTCTGCCTAACAACATAATCTGATTGTTAGCTATGTTCTTGGTTCTTGTTCCTCGTGTCTTGTTCCTCGTGTCTTGTAATGTGTCTGTGACTTCTGATGTTCTGTCAGAATATTCATTCAAGTTTCATTTTGGAATAAAAAGGTTTCTGGAATGTGTGATTTATGGATACTATCTCTGGTGTTTTGCCTACGCCTTTCTATTTGTCCATTTTCTCTCTCAGGGAAATCGTTCCCTAATATTTTACAAACAGTTTTCTGACACAAAACTCGGGATACCGATGCTAGTCCTAGGACAGCATCAGATTTATGTTGTTAGTTTAGTTTGAAAGTTGGGACGACGTTTACAATCCGAATAAAATTGGTTTCTCTCCAAAACATAATTAACGCCATTATTTTCAACTGCTTCAAAATGGAATACATCAGCCATCTTGAGCTATCTGCTTGCTTTCTCCAGCATCCCAAAACATTTGTAGTTAATTTGGCTGTCAACCATTTCAGTTGTCCTGGACTCAAGTGTAAGATTTATATCGGTCACCGACCCTGACTTCAGCCCAATGGAGATCGATACCAGAGTATGAATTCGATAATCGTTTAAGCTTATTGATCGGATCCCTTAAACAAAGGGCTTCCAACCAGAGGAACACACTCTCCGCCGTAATTTGAACCCGTGACCTCCAGCGTTCTAGGCGAACACTCTACCTCGAGACCACTGGGCTGAACCTCAAGGTCTACAGTGGGTTTGTACATGTAGGCCAGCAGTTGCGCTGGGGTCAAGGTAGGGCAGCAGTTGTGCTGGGGGTCAAGGTAGGGCAGCAGTTGTGCTGGGGTCAAGGTAGGGCAGCAGTTGTGCTGGGGTCACAGCAGGGCTTTCTGAGACAAGGCAGATAACTCGCTCCACAAGCAAAGGATATTCACTGCTAAAGACGACCATCCCCGCGAGGCTCGGGTGGAAGGAATCAGTGCTCAATTCTCCAATCTGCTCTTGCCAGTCAGGGAATCCCGATTCAGTAGTGGTCACCGACGGTCGCTTCGAGCTCTTACTTTACTATTAATAATGAATTTTCATGGGGGCTTAGTCTTGGTCCTAGTCGACTCGTACTCCTACAGTGACAGATGCCTCTATGCAGGTCCCACCTAGTCGACCCGTACTTCTACAGTGACAGATGCCTCCGTGCAGGTCCCACCTAGTCGACCCGTTCTCATACAGTGACAGATGCCCCTGTGGAGGTCCCACCTAGACGACCTGAGATGTCCCTGTGTAGGTCCCACCTGGTCGACCCGTACTCCTACAGTGACAGATGCCTCTATGCAGGTCCCACCTAGTCGACCCGTACTTCTACAGTGACAGATGCCTCCGTGCAGGTCCCACCTAGTCGACCCGTACTCCTACAGTGACAGATGCCCCTGTGGAGGTCCCACCTAGACGACCTGAGATGTCCCTGTGTAGGTCCCACCTGGTCGACCCGTACTCCTACAGTGACAGATGCCCCTGTGCAGGTCCCACCTAGTCGACCCGTACTTCTACAGTGACAGATGCCTCCGTGCAGGTCCCACCTAGTCGACCCGTACTCCTACAGTGACAGATGCCCCTGTGCAGGTCCCAGCTCTGGTATGAGCTGGATGTAGCCGGGAGGAGGATTTCCTGCTTAGCGAGCTAGGCTCGAGCAGCTTATTACTTCCCGCTGTGTTGGAATAAGTGGCGCGGAGGGTGGTTAACCGACGTGCGAGTCCATCTTAGTAGACTCAAAATAGACCAGCTGCCTGTCAGGCGCCATCTATGCTGCTCCCAACAAACCACCTAACCATGGCCGGTGTTATGCCATGTCACGCAGTTAATCGTCTCTTACTATATGCTCTCTGTGGGGCAGTGGATCTATTCTTGTCCTTGTCACACACATTGACCACGGCGGAGCCCTAGGGTTTATGTAGTTGTACTCTGCCTCGACCCGAGGACTGCACGACAAGATATCTCGTTGTTTGTGCCCTAAGAAGCTGTGACGTCAGCGCAATGGCGATTGTCGTGTCCCTGTATCGTTAGCCGTGATCAAGACCAGCTAGAAATGGAGGCCCCACCCAGACTTCAACTCAGTTCATCCCGTAACCCATCAGGTCGTTGGGGCACACATGAAGACACTCCCAAAATCCCACGCCATCTTTTTCTGTCCGCCGCCGCGTGTCGTATCTCACCGGGACGAAGGCTTGACCACTCAGTGATATTGTCCACCCATCTCTTCCTTGGACGTCCTCGCCCTCTCTGTCCTGGTACGGAACCAAAGAGTATCGAGTTGGTAATTCTGTTGGTCCTCGCGACGTGCCCGTAACAGGCCATCTTTCGTCTTTTAATTGGTGTGAAGAGATCTTCAAAAGGACCAATAGCATCTTCAACTCTCTGTCGAATTTCTACGTTCGTGACACGATCTTTATATGTGACATTTAGGAGTTTTCTATAGCACCTCATTTCCATTGCATGTATTCTGCCCTGTATATCTGCTGTAATAGTCCAGGTCTCGCAGACATACAGAAATATTGATAGCACCAAAGAGCGCATTAGTCTAACATTTATGCCGAGAGCGAGCCGCTTGTCTTGCCATAAAGGTTTCAACTATCAGCTTTTTCGTTCTTCTTTGTATTCTTTCCAGCATGTTTATATCCCCTCTGTGATAAGGACTCCACACAAGTACACAGTACTCCAATCTAGGTCTAACTAAAGCTTTATATAGTATGACTATCACTTCCTTGCTCCTATGTTTCGTATTTCTTTTTATCATATCTAACATTGCATTTGCCTTTTTCACTGCTGCCTGGACTTGCTCACTCACCTTAACTGTATGCTCTATTATAACACCTAGGTCCTATTTCGTTTTCTTTCTCTTTAATATTGTTCTCGTCCATTCTGTAATTATGTTCCATATTGGATCTACCCACGTGGATGACTGTACATTTATCTACAGAAAACTTCATTTGTCAGCTTACAGACTATTCTTGAATATTATCTAAATCCGACCTCAATATATCCACTTCTGCTTTAGATGAGACACTACTGCATAGTTTTGTGTCATCAGTAAATTTAGCAATCATGGATCCCATATCAAGGTGAAAATCGTTTATATATATCAAGAACAAAATTGGTCCCAAAACTGAGCCATGTGGCACTAAACTTTTTACATCACACCACTCAGAGTACTCCTTATTTATGCCCACCCTCTGCCTTCTTCCCATTAAACAATTTTCAATCCATATGGCAACTTCCCCACCTATTCCATGTGATTTTAACTTTCGAAATAATCTTTGATGAGGTACTCTATCAAAGGCCTTTGCAAAATCTAGATCAATAACATCCACTGGCTCCCCTTTATCTATCATTTTTGTAACCACCTCCGTGAATTCTAATAGATTTGTTAAGCATGATCTCCATTATGTTGGAGTTTACAGCTTGACTACTATATTTTCACCTTTCGGTCCGAAACATTCGACTTCAACAGGCATTTTTTAGTACCAAGTTAGCCTTCGCTCTTGGATCCCTTCTCCCTAGCATGTCCTGTCCGATCACTTCGCCTTAGCCAGTCTTGCCTCTTCGATCCCTTCTCCTTAGCCAGTCTTGCCTCTTCGATCGCTTCGCCTTAGCCAGTCTGTCCTCTTCTATCCCTTCTCCTTAGCCAGTCTGTACTCTTCGATCCATTCTCCTTAGCCAGTCTGCTCTGTTGCAGCCTGTTATCCAGGATCACCGAGTGGAGGTGTATCAGAGTCTTGGCAGTTCTGGTTTGCTGGTCCTGACGCTAGCAGTCAGCTATTGGTCGCTGGTCCTGACGCTAGCAGTCAGCTATGGGTCGCTGGTCCTGACGCTAGCAGTCAGCTATGGGTCGCTGGTCCTGACGCTAGCAGTCAGCTATGGTTTGTTGGTCCTGACGCTAGCAGTCAGCTCTGGTTTGCTGGTCCTGACGCTAGCAGTCAGCTCTGGTTTGCTGGTCCTGACGCTAGCAGTCAGCTTTGGTCTGCTGGTCCTGACGCTAGCAGTCAGCTATGGGTCGCTGACAGGTGCAGCTCATGCGCTGAACAGCATCTCGATCCCAATCATGGATCCCAGATCAATATCCAAATCATTTATATATATATCAAGAACAAAATTGGTCCCAAAACCAAGCCCTGTGGCACTCCACCTTTCACTTCACACCACTCAGAGTACTCCTTGTTTATGCCCACCCTCTGCCTTCTTCCCGTTAACCATTTTTCAATCCATTTTGCAACTTCCCCACCTGTTCCATGTGATTTTAACTTTCGAAATAATCGTTGATGTTTTACTCTATCAAAGGCCTTTACAAAATCTAGATAAATAACATCCACTGGCTCCCCTTTATCTATCATTTTAGCAACCTCCTCCATGAATTCTAATAGATTTGTTAAGCACGATCTCCCTCTAGTAAACCCATTTAGCAGACTATGCTCGTTAAACTCATTGATCTATGATTTTCTGGATCTGATATTTTTGCCCTTTGTGGAGAAGGTGATTATTTGAGCTGCATGTGTACATTCCGCTGGACAAATCTCATTCGTAGGTGATTGAGCACATAATATAGCCAATGGTTTTTGCTAGTTGGTCTCTAATTTCAAACAGCAATTTTGAATGGATACTATCTTGACCCTGACATTTACACAGTCATACCTCTCTAATTGTTTAAAAACTATTTCACCCGAATTGTAATTTATCTTTATCCTACTCTATCCTTGTCACTTTGGAAAATATATATGTGCTCTGGAATCTTGAAGCAGTAGACTTTGCCAATGTACTGACTGAGTAGATTAGCTGCCTCCCTATTCTCACTTATTATTTTTCCTGTCCTGTCTCAGATAGAGCCTACTTTGTTTTTCATTCTCTGTTGGGTTCCTGTAGGAAAGAAGCTTTTTGCTATTTGTTGAGCTGATGTTCTGTTTGTGTTCGACCTCACTGAAAACAGCACGACACCATAAACACATTTATGATTTGGTTAATATTGAATGTGTCTGGTTCAACAAGGAAGACACCATAAAGACATTAATGATTTGGTTTATATTGAATGTGTCTGGTTCAACAAGGAAAACACCATAAACACATTTATGATTTGGTTTATATTGAATGTGTCTGGTTCAACAAGGAAGGCGCCATAAACAAAGCATAAAATACTTCAAAATATGGAACTGTCTACAGATGAAGTCACTCAAGCACACAAATCTTGCCACGTTCCACGGTGCCTGCACAGAGGCTCCCAACATCTGTGTCTTGTGGGAATACTGCAGCAAGGGAAGCCTGGAGGACATTCTCCACAATACGGACATCAAGCTCGAGGCTATGTTCCAGTTTTCTATTGCGCTGGATATATGTACGGTGAGTGGTCTTGTGGGTGTGGCTCTAGGGGCTTGTGGTTGTGGCTCTGGGGGCTTGTGGGTGTGGCTCTGAGGGCTTGTGGGTGTGGCTCTAGGGGCTTGTGGTTGGGGTTCTAGGGGCTTGTGTGTGTGGCTCTGGGGGATTGTGGGTGTGGCTCTGGGGGCTTGTGGGTGTGGCTCTGGGGGCTTGTGGGTGTGGAGCTAGGGGCTTGTGATTGTTTCTCTGTGTCTAGGGGCTTGTGATTGTGTCTCTGTTTCTAGTGCCTGTAGGTGTAGCTCTGTTTCTAGTGCCTGTAGGTATGTCTCTGTTTCTAGTGCCTGTAGGTATGTCTCTGTTTCTAGTGCCTGTAGGTATGTCTCTGTTTCTAGTGCCTGTAGGTATGTCTCTGTTTCTAGTGCCTGTAGGTATTTCTCTGTTTCTAGTGCCTGTATGTATTTCTCTGTTTCTAGTGCCTGTAGGTATTTCTCTGTTTCTAGTGCCTGTAGGTATGTCTCTGTTTCTAGTGCCTGTAGGTATGTCTCTGTTTCTAGGGCCTGTAGGTATGTCTCTGTTTCTAGTGCCTGTAGGTATGTCTCTGTTTCTAGTGCCTGTAGGTATTTCTCTGTTTCTAGTGCCTGTAGGAATTTCTCTGTTTCTAGTGCCTGTAGGTATTTCTCTGTTTCTAGTGCCTGTAGGTATTTCTCTGTTTCTAGTGCCTGTGGGTATTTCTCTGTTTCTAGTGCCTGTAGGTATTTCTCTGTTTCTAGTGCCTGTAGGTATTTCTCTGTTTTTAGTGCCTGTAGGTATTTCTCTGTTTTTAGTTCCTGTAGGTATGTCCTTAGTGCTTCTGTGTATGTCTCTGTCACTAGTACTTCTATGTATGTCTTTCGTGCTTGTAGGTATGTCTATAGTGCATGTAAGTATGTCTTTTACTCTAGTGCCTGTAGGTATGTCTCTAGTGCTTGTAGGTATTTCTGTTTCTAGTGCCTGTAGGTATTTCTCTGTTTCTAGTGCCTGCAGGTATTTCTATGTTTCTAGTGCCTGCAGGTATGTCTCTAATGATTGTATGTATTTCTCTGTTTCTAGTGCCTGTAGGTATTTCTCTGTTTCTAGTGCCTGTAGGTATTTCTCTGTTTCTAGTGCCTGTAGGTATTTCTCTGTTTCTAGTGCCTGTAGGTATTTCTCTGTTTCTAGTGCATGTAGGTATTTCTCTGTTTCTAGTGTCTGTAGTTATGTCTCTGTTTCTAGTGCATGTATGTATTTCTCTGTTTCTAGTACCTGCAGGTATGTTTCTAGTGATTGTATGTATTTCTCTGTTTCTAGTGCCTGTAGGTATTTCTCTGTTTCTAGTGCCTGTAGGTATGTCTCTAGTGATTGTATGTATTTCTTTGTTTCTAGTACCTGTAGGCATATCTATAGTGCTTGTATATATTTCTCTGTTTCTAGTTCCTTTATGTATGCCTATAGTGCGTCTACGTATGTCTCTATCTCTAGTGCTTCTATGTATGTCTCCGTCTCTAGTGCTTCTATGTATGTCTCTGTCTCTAGTGCCTGTAGGTATGTCTCTATTGCTTGTATCGTTATTCTTTAATCAAAAAAGTCAAAATTTTAGACAGTCTTTGCTTTCCTTGCTGGAACTTCTTGAGTATTACCTGGATAGTGATGTTGATTGTCGTGAATTCTGCTTGCTAGTTAACTACAGTATTCACTAAGCAGTTCGAATGTGCACGATCTTTTGTAAACTTTATTAAAGCTTGAAACAAAGGGCTTTGATTTCAGGAAAGGGCTGATATGATTTGTTTTTACCTCTTGGTATTTTCGTCTTTGCTGTGGTCAAGATGGTCTCTGTGACGGTGCTGTTTGGTGTCTGTGATCGTGCTGTAGGTGTCTGTGACGGTGCTGTATGGTGTCTGTGACGGTGCTGTATGGTGTCTGTGACGGTGCTGTATGGTGTCTGTGACGGTGCTGTATGGTGTCTGTGATCGTGCTGTAAGTGTCTGTGACGGTGCTGAATGGTGTCTGTGACGGTGCTGTATGGTGTCTGTGATCGTGCTGTAGGTGTCTGGGACGATGCTGTATGGTGTCTTTGACGGTGCTGTATGGTGTCTGTGACGATGCTGTATGGTGTCTTTGATGGTGCTGTATGGTGCTGTATGGTGTCTTTGACGGTGCTGTATGGTGTCTTTGACGGTGCTGTATGGTGTCTGTGATGGTGCTGTATGGTGTCTGTGATGGTGCTGTATGTGTCTGTGATGGTGCTGTATGGGGCCTGTGACGGTGCGGTATGGTGTCTGTGATGGTGCTGTATGGTGTCTGTGACGGTGCTGTATGATGTCTGTGACGGTGCTGTATGGTGTCTGTGAGGGTGCTGTATGGTGTCTGTGATGGTGCTGTATGGTCTCTGTGATGGTGCTGTAGGGTGCTGTATGGTCTCTGTGATGGTGCTGTATAGTCTCTGGGATTGTGCTGTATGGTGCTGTATGGTCTCTGTTACGGTGCTCTATGGTGTCTGTGATGGTGCTGTGTGGTGTCTGTGACGGTGCTGTATGGTCTCTGTGATGGTGCTGTGTGGTGTCATTTGTTGCCATGGTGAGTTCAGGTATTCAGTATGACGCCTTGTATTCTGGTCTTACAATCAAATTGAACGAGTTGCAGATGTCTACCCCTTGTATGTTTGATATCCATGGTGATGAATTGACATTAGTCTCCAGCTATCATCATCATCAGGTGCCCTGCCGGTTGCTGTTAGCGATCATGGACCTCCCTCCACTTCTATCACGTTAGCTGATTGTCGCCCGTGCGATTTTTTCAGGCAGTCCAACATCTTCTCTCTCGACCTTCTTCTGTCTCTCCTCTCTGCCATCTTCCCGTTGTCACGACGTGCTCCAAGCCGTCTTTTCTCATAACTTGCCAGAAAAAGGATGACTGCCTTGTTCTGATCTCGCAATCAGTTGTCTTTGTGTTTGTGTCTCCTAGAGGATCCCACAATCAGTTGTCTTTGTGTTTGTGTTTGCCTCAAGGATCCCACAATCAGTTGTCTTTGTGTTTGTGTCTCCTCAAGGATCCCACAATCAGTTGTCTTTGTGTTTGTATCTCCTCAAGGATCCCGCAATCAGTTGTCTTCGTGTTTGTGTCTCCTCAAGGATCCCACAATCAGTTGTCTTTGTGTTTGTACCTCCTCGAGTACTGTATTACTAGTCTTCTTTGTGTTTGTACCTCCTCGAGTACTGTATTACTAGTCTTCTTTGTGTTTGTACCTCCTCGAGTACTGTATTACTGGTCTTCTTTGTGTTTGTACCTCCTCGAGTACTGTATTACTAGTCTTCTTTGCAGTCCATGGGATCCCCAGCATTCTTGTGTACACTTAATTGGGTTGGTGCGGGTGTTACCATAGACGGCGGAAGGCTCAATCACCTCCTGTTTGCAGATGACATAATCATCATCAGCCACATCATCTGTCACACCATTAGTCACACCATCAGCCACACCATCAGTCACACCATCAGCCACAAAATCAGCCACACCATCAGTCCCACCATCAGCCACACCATCAGTCACACCATCAGCCACATCATCCGCACCACCATCAGTCACAGTATCAGTTATACCATCAGCCTTACCATCAGTCCCACCATCAGTCACACTATCAGTCACACCATCAGCCACATCATCAGTCACAGCATCAGTCACAGCATCAGTCACACCATCAGTCACACCATCAGTCACACCTTCAGTCATACCATCAGTCATACCATCAGTCACACCATCAGCCACACCATCAGCACCACCATCAGTCACAGCATCAGTCACAGCATCAGCCACACCATCAGTCACACCATCAGTCACACCATCAGTTACACCATCAGTCACACCATCAGTCACACCATCAGTCACACCATCAGCCACATCATCAGCACCACCATCAGTCACAGCATCAGTCACACCATCAGTCACACCATCAGTCACATCATCAGTCACACCATCAACCACACCATCAACCACTTCATTGTAGTAGATTCCACTGTTTACACAAGGGTATTCTAATTAAAACGTTACCACACACAACCACAGCATTCATGATCACACACAGCAAATAATATAGCACACAGCAGAGGGCATATTTATTATATAATACTCATGCAGCACTATCAAAGTGAGTACAATGAAATTACACACAATACAAGAAATATCATCTTAACTAAATATTCATAAGTATATATATATATGTTAATATAAATATTAACTAAAGTGGAAATTTTAAGCAGTAGCTATTGATCGAATTCCTAACTATCAAAACCCAGTTCTATTGCCGTACACACATCACACACACATCTCCTTATCTGCATCCTCAACACACTCTCAAAAACTCTTCCTCACTCAAATCCCCTCAGGCAGGTGATCTGGACATAATGCATTCAATATATTCTACGTATACTCACATATGATCTCTCAACTCAGTCGATCTGCGTATACACACAACTCTAGAACATACCTCGTTCCCTCGGTGTCTACACAAACCACACACACATCTAGATCTCACCTAGTCGATCTACACACTCGCTTAACTCGTCAGGACATACCTCGTTCACAAGGTGTCCTGCGCACAACACACGTTCAGATTACCTCTAGATACAAAACGCACACACCTATTTGAGCGACTGGCCCAGACTCAATGGCGTATGCTGTTTGAGCGGTCCTGTTCTATCTCTAACATTTGTACAACAGTCTATCAATCGCTCCTCTATCAAATCGGTGAGCTAAACAGATTCCTATCTACATTCTCTCTCTCGCTTTCATTCCCTCTCCATGGCAGCCTCCTTGAGCTAAACGTTGTCTAGTGTTATATACTCTCAAGCAGTATCAGCGCTATCCAGTGGATCTCTGGGGGATGGCTCTATTTAGTTGTTATTGGAACGAATTACTCTGAACACCTGTCACTCATCTATCGCAGCAAGCTCCGTTGCCATCCCGTCTGTCACTCATTCCCCCACTACCCAAATCGGAACGCCAGTGGTCAGTTCCTACCTGTACACATTCTTTCCCCCAACCCCAATTTCCTTTTTTGAGACGGTGAGTGACCTTGGCGTAGTGTCCAGACGGAGAGTGACCTTGGCACGCATTCAGGTACCTTTGTTTGCAGCGTCGCCAACCACATCACCCCTGCCCTAAACGCTCATGCTCCGACTGGAACTGTTACACCATCAGCCGCACCATCAAGGAAGCTGAGCAATGCCTGAATGAGCTCAGCAAGACAAGCGAGGCAGTTGGTCTAAAAATAGACTAAAGACGCAATGCATGCTGGGACAGTGTCTGTCTCTGCCAGGAAGTGCAGCTTGCATCTGATTCTGTCAAGGACGTGAATTCGTACACCTACTGGGGCCAAGAAATGACGAGCTGCCCACGCCTCGCATTCAGAGATCTCACAAAGGTTGGCTGTGGGGTGGTTCAGCTTCAAATGCATCAAGACCGTCCTTCAACAGATGAGGAACACCTTCATCAGCCTGGCCAGTCCAGCCATGGTGTATGGCTGCGAGGTGTGGAACCTACGAAAAGGTGACATGGCGCGGCTGCAAGCTACCCAACGAGTGATGGAGCGTGGAACCCTGTCACTTTTACTACGAGACCACATCCACAACACTGCCACCAGGAGTCAAACCTGCTTCAATGACGTCGTAGGTACGGGGTTGATAAGAAAGTACAGGTGGGCTGGCAACGTGGTACCGATGAGGACCACCGACATCATCCTTGTCACAGATTTCCCTGTTGAGTGTAGGTGGGCATGTGGCTGAACAGGCCAATGCGGGCACGACAACATCTGCTACATATCGGGCACATGAGATTTGTAGAAGGGGATAGTGTTCCCCGCTGTTCGAGATTTCCGGGTCTCACGTCTGCTCTGGGCTTTCACAACACGGTCGTCTTCGCCGGTAGCTACATCCGATTTGTCTGCGCTTCTCCAGTCAGGTCTGTTTTGCGTAAGACATTCCCAGGTGTCGATGTCTATCTGGCAACTTTTCAGTGAGTCCTTCAGACCGTCTTTAAAACGTTTCTTTGGGCGCCCTCTCTCGCGCCATCCCTCTCTCAGCTCACCGTAGAGAAGCTTCTTTGGGAGCCGCTCGTCTGACATACGGACGAGGTGTCCGGCACATCCTAGTCGTGCTTTTTCTAGCAGTGCATGGATGCTGGGCATGTTAGCCTTCAAGAGAACCTCGATGTCAGTGACACGACATTAGCTTGTCACTTTAATACCTTTACAATAGCTGGACACGTGACGTGACGTCATCGTGGCCATATACCTGTAATCGTCGAACCGGACGTCCACTAATGGGAAGATGGCCCTCCACAGGGCCTTGGTCCAGCATGGTACGGAATGGCAAAGGACAGAAATGAGATCAGACGAAATTTGGCTACCTGGCATAGGGTACACAATGTGCCTGAGGGAACACCAGGATTACAGGATTACAGAACAGTTATTAGCCCTTCTGGACATTTCTGATGGTTGTCATAAGCCCTTCTGGACATTTCTTATGGTTGTCATAAGCCGTTCTGGACATTTCTGATGGGTGTCATAAGCCTTTCTGGACATTTCTGATGGGTGTCATAAGCCCTTTTGGACATTTCTGTTGGAGGTCATAAGCCCTTCTGGACATGTCTGTTGCATGTCATAAGCCCTTCTGTACATTTCTGATGGATGTCATAAGCCCTTCTGGACATTTCTGATGGGCGTCATAAGCCCTTCTTGACATTTCTGATGGGTGTCATAAGCCCTTCTGGACATTTCTAATGGGTGTCATAAGCCCTTCTGGACATTTCTAATTGGTGTCATAAGCCCTTCTGGATATTTCTGATGGGTGTCATAAGCCCCTCTGGATATTTTTAATGGGTGTCATAAGCTCGTATGGACATTTCTAATGGGTGTCATAAGCCCTTATGGACATTTTGGATGGGTGTCATAAGCCCTTCTGGACATTTCTAATGGGTGTCATAAGCCCTTCTGGACACTTCTGATGGATGTCATAAGCCCTTCACATTCTTGTATTCACAGAGGTACTGATTGTATCCTGGGGATGGTGGCTTGTTTGGATGGAATACTCTCCTGGAGTATTGTGATGGCGACATTTACCCTGACTGACATGACAGAATAAGAGAGCACTGACTGACATGACAGAACCAGAGGGCACTGACTGACATGACAGAACCAGAGGGAACTGACTGACATGACAGAACCAGAGGGCACTGATTGACATGACAGAACCAGAGGGCACTGACTGACATGACAGAACCAGAGGGAACTGACTGACATGACAGAACCAGAGGGCACTGATTGACATGACAGAACCAGAGGGAACTGACTGACATGACAGAACCAGAGGGCACTGACTGACATGACAGAACCAGAGGGAACTGACTGACATGGCAGAACCAGAAGGCACTGACTGACATGACAGAACCAGAGGGCACTGACTGACATGACAGAACCAGAGGGCACTGATTGACATGACAGAACCAGAGGGCACTGATTGACATGACAGAACCAGAGGGCACTGACTGATATGACAGAACCAGAGATGAAGGACACCGACTGGTAGCAGTGTGTCAGAAAGTCCGGTTAAGAGTTATGGACTAGAATTTGTTGAACAATGCCACACGCAATTTTGATGTAATAAAAAAGCTTGCCATGTGTCGGCTGCAGGGACTCAGTTACCTGCACTCAGGTGAGCTGGACTTCCACGGGGGCCTTAAGACCACAAACTGCGTCATCGACAGCCGATGGGTAGCAAAGTTGACAGACTATGGGCTCAAGCGATTCAAGAAGGGAGAGAAACATTCTGATGAGATCAGTGAGGATAAATACTACACAGGTGGGTAAAAGACAGGTGGGTAAAGGGCAGGTGGGTAAAAGACAGGTGGGTAAAGGGCAGGTAGGTAAAAGACAGGTGGGTAAAAGACAGGTGGGTAAAGGGCAGGTGGGTAAAAGACAGGTGGGTAAAGGGCAGGTGGGTAAAAGACAGGTGGGTAAAGGGCAGGTGGGTAGAGGACAGATGGGTAAAGGGCAGGTGGGTAAAGGGCAGGTGGGTAGAGGACAGGTGGGTAGAGGACAGGTGGGTAGAGGACAGGTGGGTAAAGGGCAGGTGGGTAAAGGGCAGGTGAGTAAAGGGCAGGTGGGTAAAGGGCAGGTGGGTAAAGGGCAGGTGGGTAGAGGACAGGTTAGTAAAGGGCAGGTGAGCGGGAAGGGGGTAGTTTATATGGCATGAGATCAGTGAGGATAAATATTGCACACAGGAGGTGGGGAGTGAGTGAGTATTGTAACAGGGAAGAGGAGGTTGGGGAGGGAGGGAGTATTGTAGCAGGAAAGATGAGGTTGTGGAGGGAGGGAGTATTGTAACAGGGAAGAGGAGGTTGGGGAGGGAGGGAGTATTGTAGCAGGGAAGATGAGGTTGTGGAGGGAGGGAGTATTGTAACAGGGAAGAGGAGGTTGGGGAGGGAGGGAGTATTGTAGCAGGGAAGAGGAGGTTGGGGAGGGAGGAGGTATTGTAGCAGGGAAGAGGAGGTTGGAAATAGAAACTTGTTCTCGGGGAGCCGAAATTCTTCTCATGTAGCATGTCCTTTGTAGAACGTCGCTCCCATCACAGTCTGTCTGAAAGAAACTCGTTCCCTTGCCAAAACTCCAGCTTCCGCCACTGTCATTCTCAGGCACTCCTGGATATCTTGGTGCCATCGTCTTCTTGGTCTACCCCTTCCTCTTTTGCCTGGCACCATACCTTCCATCACCGTTCTCTCAAGACCTTGTGTCTCTTGATGTGACCAAAGTATTTGCATTTTCTAGCCAAAATGGAATTGATAAACCAGTTCTCCTCTATGCTCAACTCTTGCCGAATGTCTACATTTGTTCTTTTCTCTGTCCAGGGTATTCTGAGGATCTTTCTGTAACATTTTGACTCGAAGGATTCGATTCTTTGTCTAGAAGTTTTGGTAATCGTCCATGCTTCACAGCCATAAGCTGCCACAGGAAAAACACAGGCTCTCAAGACTTTTACTTTTATCGTTTTGTTGGTGCCCTGCCATAATTTCTTCAGGCTGTTCAGTCTCTGCATTGCCATAGCTAGTCTTCTTCTGATTTCTTTCGAGCAGTCACCATTTTTGTCGATTCTGGAGCCCAGATATTCAAAATGTGTAACCTGATCTATTTCCTCACCACCCACTGTAAATTTATGCTGACATTGTGTTTTATCGGTGGTCATTATCTTTGTTTTGTTTATGAACAGATTTTGATCTTTGCCGAAATTAGCGAAATGAAATATGATGTTTCAACTCCGCTGGGGAAAGTTCAAACTACGGTCACACACGCTGAGTCGCCATTGACAAGTCAGGGTTTTGACTAGCAACACGAGAGAGAGAGAGAGAGAGAGAGAGAGAGAGCGAGAGAGAGAGAGAGAGGAAGACAGTGTTTACTGTGAGTTGGAGACTGTTGTCAAAGATGGAAAACGGATATTTAGTCCAACACTTTTCCTGCATTAACATTGCCAATTTTTTTTTTTTGGGAGGGGGGGGGGGGGTAAAATGTCAATTAAACTGTTTGTATTATTAGTTGTCCACCGCAAGCGATGATAGCCACATCAATTATTAGTTGTCTACCGCAAGCGATGATAGCCACATCAAAGGAGGTTTTTTGTGTTTTTTTCTTTTGATGGTTTAACTTGCGCTGTATTTGGATTACAGTGTGAAATAAACTGCGCTTGTTTTCGACCTCACTCTCTGGCCTCGAAGTACCTTGAACCAGTGGCAAGGCATTAGTCAAGACAGATGGATGCATCTCAGGATGCAGGCACTCTGGTTCCACATCCCGTGAGGCCAGGGGTCACTTTCAAACTTGTGAGATTCGACAGTCTACCGTTACTGTTCATCGCCTTGGGAGGCGAGTGCCTGACCTCTCGCACTCCCCCCTCCCCCCTTTACAGAGTCTTCTAATCCAGTTTAAGACGTTACGCTAAGTTCACAGTACACTTTATCGGCATGAAGACAGTTGAAACAAGGAAGAGAGTGTGCCACTTTGTCAGCGACAGCCTCATAAATTTGGCAGAAGAGGCTTTTATAAGCCAGGACATGACATTAGGAAGAACAAACAACCAACTGACTACCATCTATGAAGGCTCCTTATGCTCTTACACGCTCAGACTGAAGTTCAAGAGACAAGCGCCACGACCATCAACGAAGGTCATGTTTACGGTCAGAAAATCACCGGTGCATGACGAGATAACGACCCTGCCATGAACCGACCAGCGGGAGAAAACGGTTTAACAGCTGCCGTGAATTCCTTAAAATATTCAAGAACCCATCTCTTAGGGCTACGACTCACAATATCATCATGCACAAACAAAATATTCAAACATCTGCGGGAACACAACATCCTCCAAAAAAAAAACAACTCGTCCGCACAAAATAGAAGGACAAGGAAGCCAAAAAACAAAAGGGGAAAAAGAGGTGGATTAAGAAAATTTAGAAAAATCCACACGGTACTCGGCACTACAAAGACAGCCGCAAATATCACACCGACACATACGATAAGGAGTACTCGGCAAACTCTCCCTCCTCGCGAGGCAGCGGAGTACAGGGTTCCCTCTCTGGATCCCACATGGACCTTGGTCAACACACCCTCCGTCCAGGCAACACAGTTGCGCACAAAGTATGAGACTAAAGATAGACCTAAAATAGGGTGCTATAGCGGATGTAGTCAAAGGGGAGAGTTTGGGTCAGAGAAGTGGGAATTAAGTAGTGGAAAACCAAACATTAAAATGATGCAGCAAAAACAAAAAGTGGAAAAACAACAAAATTGCAAACTAAAATGTTTTAATGCAAATGTGAGAAGCATTGTAAATAAAAGAGAAGAATTGGAACTGTATGTAGAGGAAGAAAAACCAGATATAATAGGGTTAACAGAATCATGGGCATATGAGGACATTGCAGATAGTGAATTTGAAATAGAGGAATATACAATGTTAAGGAAGGATAGGGTAGTTGGAGACAAGGCTAAGGGGGGTGGTGTTTTATTATACTGTATAAATTCTGTTAATATAACTAGCAGAGAGGATTTATCATGTGGTAACAAAAATGAAAGTGTATGGGGAGAAATAGAAAGTGGGGGGTGAAAAAACAGTGATTGGAGTATGCTTTAGATGTCCATCAAGTCAAAAGGAGGAAGATGAGGAGCTGATTAGTATCATAGTAAAGGCAAGTGATAGGAAATTATTATTAATGGGGGATTTCAACTTTCCAGAAATAAAAATGGGATATGGCAGAAGCACTTGTAGAGTCAAAACCTTTTGTTAAATGCATAACTGAAATTTTTTTAATTCAACATGTAGTAGCAGCCACCAGAGGCAAAAACATACTCGACCTAGTTTTTACTACAGAGGAAAATATGATTGAAAATGTTACCGTTGGGGAACTGTTTGGCTCAAGTGACCATCAAATCATCCGATGGGATCTTATTGCAGGGAAAGAAGTGAACATAAACACGCAAACATATGACTACTCTAAGACAGACGTTAAGAGGATGACAGAGGCAGCGAGCCACATAATCTGGGAAGATATTGTCAGAGGAACAGATGTTGAACAGGAGTGGGAGAGTTTTAAAACAGTTCTAGAAACGCTAAAAGAGGAATGTGTTCCATGTAGGGAGGTAAACCCTAAGCGTAAAAAGTGGATCACTAAAATTGTAGTTAAATGTAGAAGAGCTAAAAATAAAGCATGGAAAAATATATAGAGGCAGGTAAATCAAAAGAAACATATTTAAAATATCTGGACAAGCAATACATATCTCAGAAAGCGAATAAAACAGCAAAGATAGACTTCGAAAAGAAACTTGCTCAGAGGATCAAGACTGATAGTAAAAGCTTCTTCTCTTATGTTAGAAATAAACAAAGATCAAAGGACAAAGTAGGCCCTCTCATAGACAGTAAAGGAAAAAAAATAACTGAAAATAGGGAAGCATCTAATCTACTCAATCATTACTTTGGCACAGTGTACACAAAAGAGGACTGCTCCAAGATCCCAGAGCCTGTAGATATTTTTCAAAGAGGCATGGATACAGCAGGATTAGGATCAATCTGTATTACAGAGGAAATGGTTTTTTTTTTAAATTGGAGGGGTTGAAAGTGGATAAATGTCCAGGTCAAGATGGTATTCATCCAAAATTGCTGTTTGAAATTAGAGACCAACTAGCAAAACCATTGGCTATATTATGTTCTCAATCACTTGCACAAGGGATTGTTCCACGGGATTGGAAAGATGCGGGAGTGATCCCCTTATTCAAAAAGGGCAAAAAGGCAGATCCAGCAAACTATAGACCTGTGAGCTTAACGAGCATAGTCTGTAAATTGTTAGAGTCAAAAATCAAAGAAAACATTGTAATGCATTTAGATAAATTTAATCTTATTAGAAATAGTCAGCATGGGTTTACCAGAGGGAGATCATGCTTAACAAATCTATTAGAATTCATGGAGGAGGTTAACAAAATGTTAGATAAAGGGGAGCCAGTGGATGTTATTTATCTGGATTTTGCAAAGGCCTTTGATAGAGTACCTCATCAAAGATTATTTCGAAAATTAAAATCACATGGAATAGGTGGGGAAGTTGCCAAATGGATTGAAAATTGGTTAACGGGAAGAAGGCAAAGGGTGGGTATAAATAAGGAGTACTCTGAGTGGTGTGAAGTGAAAAGTGGAGTGCCACAGGGCTCGGTTTTGGGACAAATTTTATTCTTGAAATATATAAATGATTTGGACATAGTTATGGGATCCATTATTTGCAAAATTTGCTGATGACACAAAACTATGCAGTAGTGTCTCATCTAAAGCGGAAGTGGATATATTGATGTCGGATTTAGATAAAATTCGAGAATGGTCTGTAATCTGGCAAATGGAGTTTAATGTAGATAAATGTGCAGTCATGCACATGGGTAGATCCAATATGGAACATAATTACAGAATGGGAGAGAACAATATCAGAAAGATAGATAAAGAAAGGGACTTAGGGGTTATAATAGATCATACATGTAAGGTGAGGGAGCAAGTTCAGGTAGCAGTAAAAAAGGCAAATGCAATGTTAGGGATAATAAAAAGAAATATTAAACATAGGAGCAAGGAGGTGATAGTCAAACTGTATAAAGCATTAGTTAGACCTAGATTGGAGTACTGTGTACAGGTGTGGAGTCCTTATCACAGAGGGGATATAGACATGCTGGAGAGAATACAAAAAAGAGCGACAAAGCTGATAGTGGGATTCCAGAATTACAGTTATAAAGAAAGATTAAAAAGGACCGGCCTACAATGTCTAGAAGAGAGAAGAATTCGTGGTGACTTAATACAGGTGTATACGATGATCAGAGGAATGGATAAAGTAGACTATAACACGTTTTTTAAAGTACACCCACCAACAAGGACAAGAGGGCACAGCTACAAGTTGACTAAGGAGAGGTCCAGATTAGATATTAGGAAGTATTTCTTTAGCCAGAGAGTAGTGAATGCTTGGAATGCATTGCCAAGTGAGGTGGTAGAGGCTGGGACGGTCAATGCATTTAAGAACAGGTTGGATGCGTACAGCTTCTAGAGGAAGGTGATGTAAATGGAACTGGTTGTATACAGACTCTGCAGAGTCTTCTAAACCAGTATAAAGACGTTAAGTCAAGAAGCAATAAGTCAGCAGTGACTGAAGAAAATCTGAGGCGCAGATTTGACCTCAGGCTAGGGAGGCAAACTAACTCGGCGCGACCAAAACTTGGCCTCAGACAACCCAGGATTTCAAGGGCGGCGAGGAGATGGACGGAATAACTTCAGACCAACCTGTCGCAGAAGAAGGGACAACGATAGAGAGAGCGACAGAGTTAAACACATCATGTAGGTACAAAGGTTCGTTATCTGTTATAGGTTTAACTGAGGAGGACATGTAGCCAGCCAGTTGGGGGAGCAGGGAGCAGACAGGACATGTAGCCAGCCAGTTGGTGGAGAAAGCCAGGTTATCAGAGCAGAAAGCAGACAGGACATGTAGCCAGCCAGTTGGGGGAGCAGGGAGCAGACAGGACATGTAGCCAGCCAGTTGGTGGAGCGAGCCAGGTTATTGGAGCAGGGAGCAGACAGGACATATAGCCAGCCAGTTGGTGGAGAGAGCCAGGTTATTGGAGCAGGGAGCAGACAAGACATATAGCCAGCCAGTTGGTGGAGAGAGCCAGGTTATCAGACCAGGAAGCCGACAGCACATGTAGCCAGCCAGTTGGTGGAGCAGGGAGCAGACATGACATGTAGCTAGCCAGTTGATGCAGAGAGCCAGGTTATCAGACCAGGAAGCAGACAGGACATGTAGCCAACCAGTTGGTGGAGCAGGGAGCAGACAGGACATGTAGCCAGCCAGTTGGTGCAGAGAGCCAGGTTATTGGAGCAGGAGCAGACAGGACATGTAGCCAGCCAGTTGGTGGATAGAGCCAGGTTATTGGAGCAGGGAGCAGACAGGACATGTAGCCAGCAGTTGGTGCAGAGAGCCAGGTTATCAGAGCAGACAGGACATGTAACCAGCCAGTTGGTGGATAGAGCCAGGTTATCAGAGCAGGGAGCAGACAGGACATGTAGCCAGCAGTTGGTGAAGCATGGAGCAGACAGGACATGTAGCCAGCCAGTTGGTGGATAGAGTCAGGTTATTGGAGCAGGGAGCAGACAGGACATGTAGCCAGCCAGTTGGTGCAGAGAGCCAGGTTATCAGAGCAGACAGGACATGTAGCCAGCCAGTTGGTGGAGAGAGCCAGGTTATCAGAGCAGACAGGACATGTAGCCAGCCAGTTGGTGGAGAGAGCCAGGTTATCAGAGTAGAAAGCAGACATGACATATGAATATGGGTCCTACCTAGCAGGAGAAGGGTAATCAGAGAGAGCCGGTGGACAACTGAACAGGGAAGAATAAGGGCTGAAAAATGGCCAGGCCCTCTCTGAATGGGGCATCTGAAAGGCGAGCTTCCTTAAGTATACAGTAAATAGATTTGCGACATAAACTTCGGCATGTCAGAATTAGGCAATATATGAGTAGGAGGATTACTGGACACTGGATCAGAGGTATCTAAGAATTGTAGGTTAGTGAATGGAGAGGCTAATAAACATTCGGTTTCTGAAGAAATATTAAAGGTCATGGGGTCAGTCAGGCTACGATTTTGTATTGGGAGGTCAACAGGTAGAGCGTGTGTTCCTTGTAGTAAAGGGATACAACGGCAGCTCATTGCAGAGAGATATCGTTTATGGACTTTTAAAGTTAGGCTAACATTCGATTTTAAAAAGACGAGGGTAGAGTTGGCTTATGCCGATGTGGAAGACGATCGCCTCTCTGATTAGTTCTAAGACGACGGCTATATGAAAAACCCGAACTATCAACACTTAGTACACGCTAGGCTGGGCAACAGTCCATTTTATCGGCTGGCCATTGACGGACAATGGCTAAATCCAGGAGCCTGGTAGGACTGCTGGACGGGCTTCGTCGGGGACAATCGTCAGCGATTTAAAAAGACGATTCGTGGTTAGAATAAAGGAAGGGAAAACACGGTAGAGATGTAATAAACGATGAAAGCCACAGGTAAGAGAGAGAGAGAGAGAGAGAGAGAGAGAATTGGAGGACTCATACATATGAGTTGGGACAGATTGAGACATTCTTTTGCGAGTAGGACAGAGAAACGAGATGGGTTGGGCAGGCAAGACCATAACAAGAGATCAAAATAACCCAGTTCAACGGAGGAACAGCGGTAACAAAGAAAGTGGGGGAAAGCAAGGTCCGTGGCCGCAGGCCCAGGGAGGGAGGTTACGCTGGATACTGGTGGGCTTCATTTTCAAAACGGTTAGGACAGAAAAATGCATGTTAGTACAAGACGGGCTGTTCACGCTTAACGATATGGACCTAGGGCTAACCAACCCCCGTCAAAATGGACATTAGACACCGGAAGTAGTGGGCCGGCTAGTCTTCAAGCATTCAGGACTATTTTCTAGAATCGGGAAATCAGAGAATAATCAATAACAGATTCGCTCCAGGCAGTGAGTATTGAGCAAATACGTTCCCCGGTAGTAAAGTGGGAGCAGACAACCTGAGTTAGGAACAGATTTCAGAAAAACAAGGGATGGGACAGATGGGGACGGAGGGGAGAGGGGGGGGGGGAACCAAGTGGGAGCAAACAACTTGAGTTAGTAACAGATTACAGGAAAACAAAGGGATGGGACAGATGGGGACGGGGGACAAAGTGTGAGCAAACAACTTGAGTTAGTAACAGATTACAGGAAAACAAGGATGGGACAGATGGGGACGGGGGACCAAGTGGGAGCAGACAACTTGAGTTAGTAACAGATTACAGGAAAACAAGGGATGGCACAGATGGGGACAGGGGACCAAGTGGGAGCAGACAACTTGAGTTAGTAACAGATTACAGGAAAACAAGGGATGGGACAGATGGGGACGGGGGGGGGGACCAAGTGGGAGCAAACAACTTGAGTTAGTAACAGATTACAGGAAAACAAGGGATGGCACAGATGGGGACGGGGGACCAAGTGGGAGTAGACAACTTGAGTTAGTAACAGATTACAGGAAAACAAGGATGGGACAGATGGGGACGGGGGACCAAGTAGGAACAGACAACTTGAGTTAGTAACAGATTACAGGAAAACAAGGGATGGGACAGATGGGGACGGAGGGGAGGGGGACCAAGTTGGAGCAAACAACTTGAGTTAGTAACAGATTACAGGAAAACAAGGTATGGGACAAATAGGGACGGGGGGCCAAGTGGGAGCAGACAACCTGATTTAGTAACAGATTACATGAAAACAAGGGATGGGACAGAACAACGAACTTGGAGAAATGTGCGCTACACAAGATGATGATTGGGGAAAGCATGTTTCCATACAAGACAGTATATAAGGCCACAGGGTGATCATCAGACCTCGTGACAAAAAATCAGATTGACCACACCTATGTCAGACAAGCGTTCCGAAGTACACTACAAGATGTAAGAGTAAAGCGAGGTGCTGTGGTGTTCTGATACCGCGTCTGCACTTCGCTTTACTCTTACATCATGTAGTGTACTTCGGAACGCTTGTCTGACATAGGTGTGGTCAATCTGATTTTTCACAAGACCAGGAAAAGAAGACAGACTATAGCATACAACGCATTAACACATAACAAATACTAAAAAGATCTATGTGATAGAAGGATGGTCGAAAAGCTGTGAACTTTAGTCAGAAGGAGTCACGACACTTGTCTGGAAATTAGTTTCAATTTTAGTAAGAAGGAGTCAAGACACTTGCCTGGAAATTAGTGTCAACTTTAGTAAGAAGGAGTTAAGGTATTTGCCTAGAAATTAGTCTCAACTTTAGTCAGAAGGAGTTATGGCACTTACCTGGAAATTAGTATGAAATTCGTTCTTTTCTACTTTTTCGCCCTGCTAAGAGATACACTTCTCCATCTATTCCCCTTCAAAGAGATACACTTCTCCATCTATTCCCCTTCAAAGAGATACACGTCTCCCATCTATTCCCCTTCAAAGAGATACACTTCTCCCATCTATACTTGACGCTTGTGATGCCATGATTGTAGAACTCCTTCGTCTGTGCCCGCAATCACATCTCAGTTCAGTAATCAAGTCAGGGACATCAGAAAATTGACATCACCGAAGGATTCTTGATGTTTGGGCACAGGAAGCAGTGACTAGGTGCCGAGTCAGGTGAGGTTGGTGGATGAGACTTGATTTCATACCCGCACGTTTTTCTGACGTCCAGGTCTTGATTACTGAAAAAAAGACTTGGTTGGAGGCCCAGAGAGAGGAGTTCTACAGTCATGACATGAAGGAGGTGAAGACTAGAAGTATACTAGCGTATCACCTTGCAGGGTGACTAGAAGTATACAAGCGTATCACCTTGCAGGGTGACTAGAAGTATACTAGCGTATCACCTTGCAGGGTAACTAGTGTAGCAGATCCCACTGTTTGCCCATGGGTTATTCTAACTTAGAACATTATCACATTACTCCTGACCACACACAGCAAATAATATAGTACACAGCAGATTGTATATTTATTATATAGTACTCATACCCGAAAAATGAGTAGTGAAATTACAAACACAATACAATACATATCATCTTAACTAAATATTCCAATATTATTTATATGTTAATATAAATATTAAACTAAAGCGGAAATTTTAAGCATTAGCTCGATGTAATTCCCAACTATCTAAAACCCAGTTCTATTGCCTTACTCCCATCACATACACACACATCTCCTTAACTGCATCCTCAACACACCTTATCCAAAAACTTCCTCACTCAAATCCCCTCAGGGTGGCGATCTGGACATACCTCGTTCACATAGTGTCTTGCTTACAACAGACATTCAGAGTATCTATTAATGCAAAACTCACACACCTATTTGAGCGATCCTGTTCTATCACTAACATTCGTACGACAGTCTATCAATCGCTCCTCTATCTAAGTCGGTGAGCTAAACCAGACTCCTATCTACATTCACTCTCTCGCTCTCCTCTCCTTCCAGCCTCTCTCATCCAGCCTCCTGAGCTAAAGTTTATCTCGTGTTATATACACTAAAGCAGTATCAAAGCTGACCAATGGATCTCAGGGGGATGGCTCTATTCAGTCGTATTGGAACGAAATACTTTGCACACCTGTCACTCATCTATAGCAGCAAGCTCCGCTACCATCCCGTCTGTCACTCATTCTCCCCCTACCCAAATCGGAACGCCAGTGGTCAGCTCCCACCTGTCCACATTCTTTGCCCCAACTCTGTTTTTCTTTGTTGAGACGGTGAATGACCTTGACACGCATTCAGGTAGCTTTAAGCTTTAACATGTTCAGGTACCTTTGTAATCAGCAACCCCATCACCCCTGTCCTAAACTCTCATCCTCGGGCGGGAACTGTTACACTAGAAATATACAAGCGTATCACCTTTCAGGGTGACTAGAAGTATACAAGTGTATCACCTTGCAGGGTGGATAGATGGAAGAAGTTTATCACCTTGCATGGTGACTAGATGAAAGATATGTATCTGTTTGCAGGGTGAATAGATGAAAGAAGTGTATCTGTTTGCAGGGGGACTACATAGAGAATAACTAAAGTTCAAACTCATCTCTATATAAGTGCTTTGGCTGCATCATTCTCATGTGCAAACATTTCGACCATCTGTCGTATGTGGGAACGTGACATAAAATAAACAAAAGGATCAAGTAGAAACCTATACTCGACAATTGCCGAACCTGAATCTCCAAGACAGAAGCACAGAGAAACTCTAATGAGGCAGACAAAGATATCAAACGTTTATCCAGAAAAATAAAAATAAATATTTTGACAAGTTGGGACAAGAGGCAGAAAATGATGTGTGACAGAAAGAGACTAGGGGCAGTTGGACAGTTGGGCTATAAGATATCGGAGGCAGTTGATCGACAAGAGATGACGGACAACAGTCCAGCCACAGTAGTTGAAAGACTCTGAGAAGACTTGATCCCAGAAACAGACAACAACCTCACATGCAGACCTCCCTGGTAAACAGACAACAACCTCACATGCAGACCTCCCTGGTAAACAGACAACAACCTCACGTGCAGATCTCCCCGGTTAATATCCTTTGTTCATTTTCTTCCAGTTTCAGGGTTAGCGTAAAATTCAGTCATGGAGTCAGAGGTCAGAAGTTAGCCCAACACGCTGTTTGTGCCACAACATTCCATTCAAGAAAGATGGGGGGGGGGGGGAGACTTAGCTTAGAAGTGGTAGTAAAACTGGTTGTATAATGATCCATGTGAACGAATGCTGGAAACCTACCTCAACATGTGTACTATTCACGTAATGTCGGGATAAGATTAGTTAGGTAGTTTCAGAGTAGAGCAGACGTCAATGAGCTAATGTCCCTGCTGTAGTCATCGTCTACGTGCTCTAACGGTTGCTGGACAATGAAACGAATCTTTGTTGTGATTGATTTCAATTGAGTTGTTGTGTAGTTTAGGTTGTCTATGTTGCAGTTTGTTCCCATTGATCGGATAGAAGAAACATAGTAGCAGAGAGAGGAAATCAGAGAGATCATTAATGAGGATAATAGAAAATATATATACAGACAAACCAATCAAAGACAGAGAAGGAAAAATATTGACATCATCGGAGGAACAACAGAAATGATGGTTTTTATAGGAAGTCTAAACAAACCTCCACCACAAGAAGCACCAAACATCCTACCAGCAGAGGAGACCACATACGTGGACTACAACCTACCAAGTAAGACAGAAATCAAAAGTGCCATATCCAAAAATTAAGAGAGGGATAGCGACTGGACCAGGTGGAATAGCAGAAAAGGCTATAATGGCAGATATAGATGAGGTCACCGGTACATTGCAACGATTATTCAAGAAGATATGACAAGAGGAGAGAGTGCTCACAGAATGGTCAGAGGAGAAAGTGACCACAGAATGGTCAGAGGAGAAAGTGACCATAGAATAGTCAGAGGAGAAAGTGACCACAGAATGGTCAGAGGAGAAAGTCACCATAGAATGGTCAAAAGAGAGAGTGCTCACAGAATGGGAAGAAGAGAGAGTGCCCACAGAATGGGAAGAGGAACGTCTGATTAAATTGGCGGATTGCAGAAATATTAGTGGGAGAGGGTAGGGGGTAGGGTGCCAGGCAAGATATTCAACAGAATCATCTCGGACAGATTGAGACCGGAAGTAGACAAAAAGCTCCCAAAGCAACAGGCAGGATTTCACTAGGGAAGATCATGTACAGATCATGTACAAGGAGCGTTAAAATCAAACGGGGACTTTTTGTTGTAGTTCTACCTTAATGAGTTATAGCGTTTCTGTCATTAGTTAGGGGCACTTGTGTCCTATTACTGTTAGGTGGCCCACTTGCTATGGGCCAGTCACGTGACAGATAAATACAAATAGTCGACAACATTGTTAGTGCTTGCATGGAACAGCGTGTTGTGATGAAGTTCCTTGTGAAAGAAGGTGTGAAACCTGAGGAAATTTACAGAAGTCTACAATCACAATACAGTGATGAGATGCTCAGCCACAA
The DNA here is from genome assembly GCA_036924085.1 of Ariolimax columbianus. NCBI lineage: Eukaryota > Metazoa > Mollusca > Gastropoda > Stylommatophora > Arionidae > Ariolimax > Ariolimax columbianus. The sequence continues at coordinate 267,786 of JAVGWX010000017.1, forward strand.
TACAGTGATGAGATGCTGAGCCACAGCAAGATATTTGAATGTGAGTGATGATCCTGGCCGTAGTGACTCTCAACCCCCCCCCCCCCCTGGCCGCCCCCCCCCCAACCCCAACCCCCCAGTCATTCCTGTGAATATTCAGATTGTGGAACGCCTTATTCTGGAAAATCGACGCATAAAATTTCGCAAAATTGCACGATAGGGAAGTCTTTCTCTGGGTATGGTGAACAGTATAAATCATGAACATTTCCATTTTCGGAAGGTTATTGCACGGTGGGTGCCAAGACAGCTTTCCGCTTTTCACCGACAGAGAAGAGTCCAAGCATGCACTGAATTGGGAGAACGTTTTAACATAAAAGGGCATGACTTTTTGGATCGCTCCACCTCACAACCCAGACATCGCTCCGCCTCACAGCCCAGACCTCGCTCCACCTCCCAGCCCAGACCTTGCTCCGCCTCACAGCCCAGACCTCGCTCCGCCTCACAGCTCAGACCTCGCTCTACCTCACAGCCCAGACCTCGCTCCAAGTGATTTCCACCTGTTTGGACTCCTAAAAGAATTCCTGGAAGGTCAGCATTTCAGCACTGATGAGGAAGTGAAACAGGCTGTCCTGGATTGGTTCAGACATACTGACACATCTTTCTACGCTGAACCTTTTCAAGCATTACTTAAACTCTGGGATAGTTGCATAAACGTTGTAAGAGATTATATAGAAAAATAAATGGCATTTTGACTACTTTGGAAAAAACATTTTATAAACTAAAAATGTGTTTGACAGTGTGGATCGAAGTACTCTATGGCAACTGTTGAAATACTATGGCATACCAGAGAAATACACAACCCTCATCCAGAATATGTACAAATAAACAGTTAGTAGAGTGATACATGAAGGAGTACTGACTGACAGATTCGAGGTACAAGCAGGGGTCAGATAGGGAGACCTGCTCTCACCTTCGCTGTTTTTGTTGGCTATAGCTTCGATAATGAAGACACCAATCGAAATCAATGGAATTGGTATTCAGTGGACACTTTAATCACAACTGGAGGACCTGGAATACGCAGATGATCTGGTACGATCTATTTTTGGTGACGTCAGTGGCTAGAGTTGAAATACAGGCAAGGAGAGGAATGGGTTTGTGTCTACTTGTTGTCATTACATCCTAGAGTAGTAGGTCCTTCTATCCTAGAGTAGTAGGTCATTCTATCCTAGAGTAGTAGGTCATTCTATCCTAGAGTAGTAGGTCCTTACATCCTAGAGTAGTAGGTCATTCTATCCTAGAGTAGTAGGTCCTTCTATCCTAGAGTAGTAGGTCATTCTATCCTAGAGTAGTAGGTCATTCTATCCTAGAGTAGTAGGTCATTCTATCCTAGAGTAGTAGGTTATTCTATACAAGAGTAGTAGGTCATTAGATCCTAGAGTAGTATTTCATCACATCCTAGAGTAGTAGGTCATTACATTCTAGAGCAGTAGGTCATTACGTCATAGTGTAGTAGGTCATTACATATTTGAATAGTATTTCATTACATCCTAGAGTAGTAGGTCATTAGATCCTAGAGTAGTAGGTCATTACATTTTAGAGTAGCAGTTCATCATATACAACTAGCTTCTCACTGGGAGCACATATTCAACTCTCTTATGTTCTACGATACATTTGTAATGTTTTATGATACACTTGTTATGTTGTACGATACATGTGTTATGTTCTACGATACACGTGTTATGTTCTATGATACACGTGTTATGTTCTAAGATACACTTGTGCTGTGTTCTAAGATACACTTGTGCTGTGTTCCAAGATACACTTGTGCTGTGTTCCAAGATACACTTGTGCTGTGTTCCAAGATACACTTGTGTTATGTTCTTAGATACACTTGTGCTGTGTTCCAAGATACATTGTGCCATGTTCTAAGATACACTTGTGCTGTGTTCCAAGATACACTTGTGCCATGTTCTTAGATACACTTGTGCTGTGTTCCAAGATACACTTGTGCTGTGTTCTAAGATACACTTGTGATATGTTCTAAGATACATGTGTGCTATGTTCTAAGATACACTTGTGATGTGTTCCAAGATACACTTGTGCTGTGTTCCAAGATACACTTGTGCTGTGTTCCAAGATACACTTGTGCTGTGTTCCAAGATACACTTGTGCCATGTTCTTAGATACACTTGTGCTGTGTTCCAAGATACACGTGTGCTATGTTCTAAGATACACTTGTGCTATGTTCAAAGATACACTTGTGCTATGTTCAAAGATACACTTGTGCTATGTTCAAAGATACACTTATGCATTATTAGGATTGATAACACTTTCTATTATCATTATTAGTCTGATTGTTCTTTAACATATCTAACAGAGCACTGCTCAATCGGTGTTCGTTATCAGCCAGACTTGGCACTACAACAAGCACGCACATTTCTCTGGCTATAACATAGTCCCTTAATATGTGCGGTATAAATGCAATTATTCACTAAAAGGCGAGTCTGTAATGCCTAGCAGATCCTCAGTGCCTTACTAAACGTCGAGTCTGTAATGCCTAGCAGATCCTCAGTGCCTTACTAAACGTCGAGTCTGTAATGCCTAGCAGATCCTCAGTGCCTTACTAAACGTCGAGTCTGTAATGCCTAGCAGATCCTCAGTGCCTTACTAAACGTCGAGTCTGTAATGCCTAGCAGATCCTCAGTGCCTTACTAAACGTAGAGTCTGTAATTCCTAGTAGATCTTCAGTCTCTCCCTGAAATGTCTAGTATACATTGAATTGTGCCGTCCATTCTGTAGATCTGTTCTGGACGGCGCCAGAGATACTCAGAGCCATTCTCCAACATGAAAAAGTCAACCCAACGAAAGAGGCAGACATCTTCTCACTGGGCGTACTACTCAAGCAGCTGCTGTGCAAGAACTTGGCCTACAATGAAGAGCTGGTACATCAGACACCAAAAGGTTTGTGGCTTGAAGCCTAATAAATTAGTTTTACTTTTGAACCAGTTATGCATGTAACAGTTTCTCATGAAATCATGTTCAACATAATCTTCCATCAGTTTCTCCCTATATAGTATTATCAAATCAATAAGTCACCTGTCAGCTCCCTGTAGGGCATAGGTCTTCAACAAATACTTGCCAAGTCTTCCTATCAAGAGCCATCTGAGCCACTTCTGACCACGTAGTATTTGCTACCTTTACATTTGCTTCCATACCCCTCTTCCATGAGTGTCTCGGTCTTCCTCTACTTCATTTGCTCTGTGGATTCCAGAAGAGAGCTTGTCTGGTAATTTTATCCACTGGTTTCCGTAATGTGTAACCATTGTTACAAACTTCCTTTATCACCCCTTAACTTTCTCCCTTACCACTATCACTCCTTAACTCACAACCCTAATTAAAACACTAACAATTATTTAACAACAGCAAAAATAATTAATGTTTATTTAATAAACAGCATAAACATTATAATAATAATATTGGGCATGTGAATCGATTTTTAGGTGGAGCGCCCGTAATCCACTGTCCAATCTCGCTGTTCGCCAATTTCCCCTTTGATCTCGCTCAGACTAGACTCAGTCTGGCTGTCCCATGCGATACATGGGTCCCTCATTGATTGGCGTGAACTTCAGACAATGACTTCAAAGAAATTATAACCTCTGGTCATTCCTCAATTCTTACTTAATTATTCCAAATCTTCGCTACACAATGATAACGGTACATAAACGAAAATAATGCAAAGTTAAATATTAACCGACTCATTCCATCATAACTCACATTTTAAACGTGCATTCTTTTCATAGTACTGAGAAACGTCAACATCATACGTTCCTTGAATGAAGTGTCTGCGTTGCTATTGCTAACACCTGTTTGGTTCGGGGAAACGACTTCCGTAACTGGCTGGTATGTTTGTAGCTCGTTTCGTTTGTTCGTGTGGCTCAGTTCCAACCTATTATTAACCTTGATTCCCTTGCTTAAAGTGAGTTCAGGTTTCCGTCTCCCCGGGTCATATTTTTGTGGGACAGATGTTTGTTTGACCGTTGGCGTACCTCGCTATCGGGACGACCTACCGCCTCAAGACTCCGCAGTTTACTTGGAGTCTCTTTCAACTCGTCAATCGAGTCGTTTATCTCTCCATTTGGTCGTTTGTCCCGTCATCTACTCTCTTCCCTTACTTCTATGATGCCCATTCCTTCCTCTGCTACGACATCTTTCCAATCGCTCTCTGTCGTGTGAACACATCCCTTCCATTCGTGAATTAGTGTATTCACCTGAAGAGGAACACCTAACTTAAAGTCTAAATCTGTCGCCACTAACTTTATTTCTTCATCGTCTACAGCTAATTTACCGATAGGCTTAAACTTCACATCTTCGATCAGGTCTGGCTGACTTGTTCCTTTACAAACGTCATTTTATTATATTTTCAGAATCTACTGGTTCATCATTTTTTTTTAACCGTTATACCTAGGCAAGGTCAACGCCGAGCATTTTACGTGTGCTAAGCTTCTCACCTTTTTTCCTGCGGTCCAAATCGGAACGTAGCTAACCTTAGTCGTTTGATCTGGTCTTCCCAAAACCATGAGATTTCCATTTCCGCTGCTCCTGCTCAGATTGGAATTTGTAGTCGGTTGGTAGGGTTTAAATTCGTTATTTCTTTATTCCTTTCTTCATTGCGTCTCTCGTTCCTCTTTGTCGGTGTGACTGCTCTGATTTCTGATTGTTGCGTGAGTTGTTGCAACTTATGTCTGTTGTCTAATTCCTGCCTCTCCAACAAAATAACTTCTGTCTGCTGTCTAATTCCTGCCTCTCCAACAAAATAACTTATGTCTGCTGTCTAATTCCTGCCTATTCAGCAGAACAACTTTTGTCTGCTGTCTAATTCCTGCCTCTCCAACAAAATAACTTATGTCTGCTGTCTAATTCCTGCCTATTCAGCAGAACAACTTTTGTCTGCTGTCTAATTCCTGCCTCTCCAACAAAATAACTTTTGTCTGCTGTCTAATTCCTGCCTATTCAGCAGAACAACTTTTGTCTGCTGTCCAATTCCTGTCTTTCCAACAGAACAACTTCTGTCTGCTGTCTAATTCCTGCCTTTTCAGCAGAACAACCCTGTTCCTTAGTTCTCTTATCTGGTTTTGGAACTGTCTGTTTTTGCCGTCAGCTCTTTTGTTGGTCATTTTTTCTTCAGCTACTGCCATGAGAGGACTACCTCAGTCATCGTGCTCTGTAGATCTGCAATCAAAGTTACGTAACACATTGACACACCCAGCTGCTAGATGTCCAAAAGCTAAACAATGATAACATTGTGTAACCTGGCGTCTCGACATGTCTTCGTTGGGATAAACCAGTCTGGTTTCTTTTTAAATTTCCGAGACTGTCAAGTACACACAAAATGTCAAGTCTGACTGTAATATCAACAATTGATAGGAAATGTCCAAAACTTACTCGTCAGATGGTTGGCAGGATCAATGGTTCTACACTCTATTCTAACCACTAGCTACGCCCTTACTTCTAGCTACACACATAACTTTAAAAAAGCAGCGACTATCCCTGGTCATCTGCACTAACTTGAGATGTGTGGCAGAGTCCAGGTTTTACCGATTAGTTGGCTTATCTAACGTGTTGCAACATGTATCCCACCACGACACGACTACACACAGTAAATAACAACACAGTAAACACTCTCCAAGCAATGAGTCATATTTAATGACAACACTTACTCGGAGGTTGTAAGCAATAGCTTTTGAATATTTCCCTCAACTAATATATACAATATTCGCGCCGCTACCCTCCCTTTATCTGCACACTCAACACACTATCACAAACTCGTCTTCACAATCGTATTATGTCCTCTGTACATGTGATCTGTACATCCACAATTACTTCCCGTTTACAATTACAATCAGATCAATTACCATAATGCGATATGTGCAATTACAAATACTTCGATCACGTCCTTCTAGTCCGAATCATGTACTCACTTATGGTCACACACTCAGTCGACCTGTAATTACAGATACTTCAGAACACACATCGTTCATTCGATGTCCTGCACGCACCACACATATTCAGATCTCTTCTAGCCACAGGGTGTCCAACTCACACACTTTTAGAGCGACTGGCTGAAACTCGAAGGTGAATGCTGGTTCAGTCACCCTGCAACTCAGTCTCTCTTACAAACTCGTATTCAGCCTGCTAGCTAGTAACAGTCTATCAATAGCTCTCCTAAGCCTGCTAGCTAGTAACAGTCTATCAATAGCTGTCCTAGTCAGCCTGCTAGCTGCTAGCAGCCTATCAATAGCTCTCCTAGTCAGCCTGCTAGCTAGTAACAGTCTATCAATAGCTCTCCTAGTCAGCCTGCTAGCTAGTAACAGTCTATCAATAGCTCTCCTAATCAGCCTGCTAGCTAGTAACAGTCTATCAATAGCTCTCCTAGTCAACCTGCTAGCTAGTAACAGTCTATCAATAGCTCTCCTAGTCAGCCTGCTAGCTAGTAACAGTCTATCAATAGCTCTCCTAGTCAGCCTGCTAGCTAGTAACAGTTTATCAATAGCTCTCCTAGTCAGCCTGCTAGCTAGTAACAGTCTATCAATAGCTCTCCTAGTCAGCCTGCTAACTGCTAGCAGCCTATCAATAGCTCTCCTAGTCAGCCTGCTAGCTAGTAACAGTCTATCAATAGCTTTCCTAGTCAGCCTGCAAGCTGCTAGCAGCCTATCAATAGCTCTCCTAGTCAGCCTGCTAGCTGCTAGCAGCCTATCAATAGCTCTCCTAGTCAGCCTGCTAGCTGCTAGCAGCCTATCAATAGCTCTCCTAGTCAGCCTGATAGCTAGTAACAGTCTATCAATAGCTCTCCTAGTCAACCTGCTAGCTAGTAACAGCCTATCAATAGCTGTCCTAGTCAGCCTGCAATAAGAACACTAACAAGGGAATTCCGTCCGGTTCCACATGTCATAAATGACAAAGAGGATAACACATTAACAGAAACCAAAGACATACTGAATAGATGGAGAGAGTACTGCAGAACCATGTATGGAGATAGCACAAAGCGCTCAGTTACAATCCTGCCAAAGGATGAGAAAGAACCTCAACCAACATTGGAAGAAGTACTCTCTGCAATTAAAAGCCTGAAAAAGGGAAAATCCCCAGGATGTGATGATATCCCAGCAGAGCTAATACAACCAGGAGGAGAGGCATGTGCTCGAGTCTATCACAAGCTGTGTAAACAGATATGGCACAGTACAGAGTGGCCAGAAGCATGGAAGAAATCAATTTCTATTCCCCTCCCCAAAAAAGGCAACCTGAAGCTGTGCACGAACTATCGAACTATCACGCTGATCAGCCACGCTTGCAAGATACTCTTGCGAATCCTATTAAGAAGGATAGAGAAAAGGTTTGAATCTGAAATTCACATAATCCAGGCAGGTTTTAGGAAAGACAGAGGGACCCAGGACCACATATTCAATTTAAGGAATATCTATGAAAAATGTAGAGAGTTTAATGTAAACATGTACACATGTTTCATTGATTACACTAAGGCCTTCGACACGGTAAAACATCAAAATCTGTGGAGAATCATGAAGGAAATGGGGTTTTCTTTGCATATAGTCCATCTCATTGAAACATTATACCAAGATCAACAAGCCGCTGTCCGAGTATCTGGCCAAACATCAGATTGGTTTGCAGTAAAAAAGGGAGTCCGACAGGGATGCATCCTCTCACCTTATCTGTACAGCATATATGCGGAATGTATAATGAGAAATGTCCGAGAAGATGAGAACATTGAATGTTTCGACCCATTTACGATTGGGGGGTACGAGATTCCAGAGTTATGATACGCAGATGACACAGTGATACTATCAAGAAGTGCAGAAGGGCTAGAGCAGCTACTTTCAGCCGTTAATGGATATAGTAAAGATCAAAATATGTTCATAAACATAAACAAAACAAAGATAATGACCACCGATAAAACACAATGTCAGCATAAATTTACAGTGGGTGGTGAGGAAATAGATCAGGTTACACATTTTGAATATCTGAGCTCCAGAATTGACAAAAATGGTGACTGCTCGAAAAAAATCAGAAGAAGACTAGCTAATGGCAATGCAGAGACTGAACAGCCTGAAGAAATTATGGCAGGGTACCAACGAAACGATAAAAGTAAAAGTCTTGAGAGCCTGTGTTTTTTCCTGTGGCAGCTTATGGTTGTGAAGCATGGACGATTACCAAAACTTCTACACAAAGAATCGAATCCTTCGAGTCAAAATGTTACAGAAAGATCCTCAGAATATCCTGGACAGAGAAAAGAACAAATTTAGACATTCGGCAAGAGTTGAGCATAGAGGAGAACTGGTTTATCAATTCCATTTTGGCTAGAAAATGCAAATACTTTGGTCACATCAAGAGACACAACGGTCTTGAGAGAACGGTGATGGAAGGTATGGTGCCAGGCAAAAGAGGAAGGGGTAGACCAAGAAGACGATGACACCAAGATATCCAGGAATGCCTGAGTATGACAGTGGCGGAAGCTGGTGTTTTGGCAAGGGAACGAGTTTCTTTCATACAAACTATGGTGGGAGCGACGTTCTACAAAGGAAATGCTACATGATGATGAGTCAGCCTGCTAGCTAGCAACAGCCTTTCAATAGCTCTCCTAGTCAGCCTGCTAGCTAGTCGATGCAATTCATTCTCTCTCTATCTCCCGGTCAGTCTACTGAGTTCATATTTGTCGAGTAGTTTATAGTCTCAAGCAACCTCATGGCTGTCCAATGGTCTTCTGTTGGTTGTCTGACTTAGCCATCACTCTAATTTGGATCTACCTCCAACTAGTTGTTATTGGACGAATCACTCAGAATTAATGTCACTCTGAATGTCGCAGCTGAACGTGTCGGACTCTGACTGTCACCAACCCCTCCCCTCCCCCCAAATCCCCCCTCCAACTACATGCAACTGAATGCCAGAGTGGTTAGCTCCTAATCCTCTACATGTTCACCTGTACCAGATACATTCTTCCTCTAACCCCTCGTTTCGTTTGTCGAATTAGTGGCGAGACGGTGACTGACTTTAGAACACATTCAGGTAACCTTCGTTCCCAGAGTCGCCGGCCCCATAACAACTTCCTTTAACGCCCATGCTCCAGCTGAAACTGTTACAGAGAGCATCAGGGTCACTCCAGCTCTTTGATGTGCGTCCACTCCATCTCTTTGACGTGCATCCACTCTATCTCTTTGATGTGCGTCCACTCCATTTCTTTGATGTGCGTCCACTCCATCTCTTTGATGTGCGTCCACTCCATCTCTTTGACGTGCATCCACTCCCTCTCTTTGACGTGCATCCACTCCATCTCTTTGATGTGCGTCCACTCCATTTCTTTGATGTGCGTCCACTCCATCTCTTTGATGTGCGTCCACTCCATCTCTTTGACGTGCATCCACTCCATCTCTTTGGTGTGCGTCCACTCCATCTCTATGATGTGCATCTACTTCAATGTGTGCCGACGATAGTATTATAGTTAAGTATATTTCCAATCAGTCAATCTAGTGAATACACTTTCCGCTCAAAACAACACGTGGAGTGGATGCACATCATAGAACAGTGGAGTGGATGCACATCATAGAACAAGTGGAGTGGATGCACATCATAGAACAAGTGGAGTGGATGCACATCATAGAACAAGTGGAGTGGATGCACATCATAGAACAAGTGGAGTGGATGCACATCATAGAACAAGTGGAGTGGATGCACATCATAGAACAGTGGAGTGGATGCACATCATAGAACAAGTGGAGTGGATGCACATCATAGAACAAGTGGAGTGGATGCACATCATAGAACAAGTGGAGTGGATGCACATCATAGAACACGTGGAATGGGGGCACATCATAGAACAAGTGGAGTGGAGGCACATCATAGAACAAGTGGAGTTCTATCTAAGCCCACTTGGTGACCCGTATGAGCACAAGACTTGGTGACTTCTATCTAAGCCCACTTGGTGACCCATATGACCACATGACTTGGTGACTTCTATCTAAGCCCACTTGGTAACCCGTATGACCACATGACTTGGTGACTTCTATCTAAGCCAACTTGGTGACCCGTATGAGCATATGACTTGGTGACTTCTGTCCAAGCCCACCTGTGATTCCTGAGTCTAGTCACATATTGAACACATCATGGTAAAGGACAAGTCGACCGGCGCCATAGATCATTAAACTGTCAGTAATGCCTTGATACACATATTCTCGCCCACTCTCTGGCTAATGGATGCGCCCTGCTTATTGTATCTTGGCTGGCCAGTCAATTGTCTTTGTTTATTTTGGAATATGGTAAGTGTTTTCGTTTGTTATTTATTCCTGTCTAATGCCTAGTGCCAGTGACGTGAGTTTCGTCTAGGCGCCGTAACTCAGCCACTACCGGAAACGCTTTATTGTCCCTTTCAGACATCATCCTGAAAGTAGCCAACACAGGGCCAGGGCCACCAGTCAGACCCTACATCGTGGAAGAGTTTCCAGAGCATCACGTGGTGATGATGTCTTTCGTTCTCCTCATCAAATCCTGCTGGGTAGAGGACCCCAGTCAGAGACCCCCAGTTAAGAAGGTGCTCAGGAAGATGAAACGAATGAATCCACTCAAGTAAGCACTAATCGCCAGGTTTAGAAAATGAAGGAATGCTCGGTGTGCAAGGTGAAGGGCAGAGAGGTGAGGGGATGGATGTGTAGGGAGAAGTAGGGGGAGCAGATGTGTAAATGGGATAAGGTGTAAGGGGAGGACAGAGGTGTAAATGGGAGGTGTAAGGGGAGGACAGAGGTGTAAATGGGAGAAGATGTAAGGGGATGGCAGACATGTGAGGGGAGAAGGTGTAAGAGGAGGACAGTGTCAGACCAACTCAAGCCAACTAACTATCCAGGTCACTGTGATAAGATGTATTTGTGACGTATAGCAAACCTATCTCCCTCAATCCTAATTATTTCTCCTCTCACTATAAAAATAAAATAAACACAATAACTTATTTAACCCAAAAACATACCGTTATTGATTTATTGACATAAATTGATTTGATTACATCAATAATGTTCTAATCTATCTTTATCTAAGCTCTCCTATCAGAGTGCTTCGGCACTTAGCCAGAAAGTATCTCTAGTTATAAACCCAATTGTCTATTGCTGATAATCTATTTAGTTTTATCTCTTTCCCACACAACGTCATCTAATTTGTAACTAATTTCTTGAGTCTTGTGGAATCGTCTTCTTTAGCATGTCTGACCTCTGGCAATTTGACAGCTTTATTCTTTCAAGTCTCTTCTGTGGAAAAAAAGGTATCGACTGTGCGATGAGATGTGATCCCAGGTGTCTGCGCTACACCTGTGCTTTTGCCATAGGGGTTTACGTATCATTCTGACAATTTTACAAAACTTTGGAAAGTCTTTGAGACTCACTGACCTTTGACAGATACTTGCTGGCGTCAGACTACAATGTCGTCCAAATGCGATTATTGCAAGTTTTGTAATTCGCGTAAGCGCTGAAGCCACTTATGTGTTGCCTGGCTAAATGAAAGTCTACTAGCTTATAGAATTAATGCAACAAACTTAAATAAGTACTTCGAGCCACCTTCTTCTCAATTTATCGTGAAATCGTTCCTACATCACTTGTTATGTCTTCCTACACTCCGCCTACCTCCATGACTGCACTGACCGCACGTCTCGTGGTATCAAATGTTCAAATCTGTGGACAAATTCGTGTAACAGTTCTCCTTGATTAGATCGAAAATGTGCAAACGCTATATTTCTGGTTTACCCGTTTTATTACAAAATTCCCCCACGGCTTTTCCTGGACAACTTGCCACTACAGTTGGTGGCTCTGGGAACTTCCCCGCCAGCCTTCTCAATCCCACCTTCACCCACGATTCTAACTACAAATCTCAGGACCATTCCCCAATTATAACATGCCATGGGTACTCAACTAAAGATAATAAGCGTCGATAATGAACGGCAATAATTCTGGCCAGCTAACTTTCCCGTGACCTGGTTTACAGTTAGCTTCAACGGCCTTGTAGGTTCGTGGATCATTCTCGTGATCCCATTAAGATCCCTGCTGAATCCTTGAACCTTGGAACCATGACAATGAAACCAAGACCTCAGAACCCTTGTCGGACTTCTGACGCTGTCACAGCAGAGGTGTAAGGAGAGCGTGTAAGGGTATGCCAGACGGTAAGTGAGAGGAGGTGTAAACGGTAGTTTGTGTTAATGAGGAAAGGGATGATGTAAAGGAATAGAACGTTTAAGGGGAAAGAAAAGTAAGGGGAAGTGTAATGGGAAGTGTAAGGGGAAATGTAAGGGGGAGTGTAAGGGGAGTGTAAGGGGAATGTAAGGGGAAGTGTAATGCAAAGTGTAAGGGGAAGTGTAATGCGAAGTGTAAGGGGAAATGTAAGGGGGAGTGTAAGGGGAGTGTAAGGGGAGTGTAAGGGGGAAGTGTAAGGGGAAGTGTAATGCGAAGTGTAAGGGGAAATGTAAGGGGGAGTGTAAGGGGAGTGTAAGGGGGAATGTAATGGGAAGTGTAAGGGGAAGTGTAATGCGAAGTGTAAGGGGAAATGTAAGGGGGTGTGTAAGGGGGAGTGTAATGGGAGTGTAAGGGGAGTGTAAGAGGGAATGTAATGGGAAGTGTAAGGGGGAGTGTAAGGGGGAGTGTAATGCGAAGTGTAAGGGGGAATGTAAAGCGAAGTGTAAGGGGGAGTGTAAGGGGGAGTGTAAGGGGGAATGTAAAGCGAAGTGTAAGGGGAAGTGTAAGGGGAGTGTAAGGGGGAGAGTAATGGGGAGTGTAAGGGGAAGTGTAAGGGGGAATGTAAAGCGAAGTGTAAGGGGGAGTGCAATGGGGAGTGTAAGGGGAAGTGTAAGGGGGAATGTAAAGCGAAGTGTAAGGGGGAGTGTAAGGGGAGTGTAAGGGGGAATGTAAGGGGAAGTGTAAGGGGAGTGTAAGGGGGAATGTAAAGGGAAGTGTAAGGGGAAGTGTAAGGGGAAGTGTAAGGGGAGCTTAGTTAACACGTGTCTCTCGAGACACCTCCCCACTACCCCCTCCCCCTCTCCCTTTTTCCTAGGTGCTGTGTACATACTTCCTCCGAGCAAGCTAGCTCTTTCTCCATAATTCTCAACCTCGAAAAATAACAAACATTTTTTAGAGCATCTACCTTAACTTAACTTAACTTAACGTCTTTATACTGGTTTAGAAGACCCTGCAGAGTCTGTATACAACCAGTTACATTTACATCACCTTGCTCTAAAAGCTATGCGCATCCAGTTTATTCTTAAATGCATTAACTGTCCCTGCCTCCACTACCTCCCCTGGCAATGCATTCCAAACAGACACCACTCTCTGACTAAAAAAATATTTCCTAATATCTAACCTGGACCTCTCTTTAGTCAGCTTGTAGCTATGCCCTCGTGTTATTGTAGGTGGCTGTATCTTAAAAAACTTGTTATAGTCTAATTTATCGATTCCTCTGATCATCTTATAAACCTGAATTAAGTCAACACGAATTCTTCTCTCTTCGAGACACTCTAGGCCGATTTTTCTGAGTCGTTCCTCATAACTGTAATTCTGGAATCCCACTATCAACTTTGTCGCTCTTTTTTGTATTCTTTCTAGCATGTTTATGTCCTCTCTATGATAAGGACTCCACACCTGTACACAGTACTCCAATCTAGGTCTAACTAAAGCTTTATACAGTTTGACGATCACTTCCTTGCTCCTATGTTTAATATTTCTTTTTATCATACCTAACATTACATTTGCCTTTTTCACTGCTACCTTAACTTGCTCCCTCACCTTTCCTGTATGATCTATAATCCCTAGGTCCCTTTCCTTATCTATCTTTCTAATATTGTTTCTCCCATTCTGTAATTATGTTCCATATTGGATCTACCCATGTGGATGACTGTACATTTATCTACATTAAACTCCATTTGCCAGCTTACAGACCATTCTCGAATTTTATCTAAATCCGACATCAATATATCCACTTCCGCTTTAGATGAGACACTACTGCACAGCTTTGTGTCATCAGCAAATTTTGCAATCATGGATCTCATATCAATGTCCAAATCATTTATATATATCAAGAACAAAATTGGTCCCAAAACCGAGCCCTGTGGCACACCACTTTTCACTTCACTCCACTCAAAGTACTCCTTCTTCATGCCCAACCTCTGCCTTCTTCCCGTTAACCAATTTTCAATCCATTTGGCACCTTCCCCACCTATTCCATGTGATTTTAACTTTCGAAATAATCTTTGATGAGGTACTCTATCAAAGGCCTTTGCAAAGTCTAGATAAATAACATCCACTGGCTCCCCTTTATCTATGATTTTAGTAACCTCCTCCATGAATTCTAATAGATTTGTTAAGCATGATCTCCCTCTAGTAAACCCATGCTGACTATTTCTAATTAGATTAAATTTGTCTAAATGCATTACAATGTTTTCTTTGATTATTGACTCTAATAATTTACAGACTATGCTCGTTAAACTCACCGGTCTATAATTTGCTGGATCTGATTTTTTGCCTTTTTTGAATAAGGGGATCACTCCTGCATCTTTCCAATCCCGTGGAACAATCCCTTCTGTAAGTGATTGAGAACATAATATAGCCAATGGTTTTGCTAGTTGGTCTCTAATTTCATACAGCAATTTTGGATGAATACCATCTTGACCTGGACATTTATTCACTTTCAACCCCTCCAATTTTTTAAAAACCATTTCCTCTGTAAATACAGATTGATCTTAATCCCGCTGTATCCATGTCTCTTTGAAAAATATCTATAGGCTCTGGGATCTCGGAGCAGTCCTCCTTTGTGAAGACTGTGCCAAAGTACTGATTGAGCAGATTAGATGCCTCCCTATTCTCACTTATTATTTTCCCTGTACTGTCTATGAGAGGGCCTACTTTTGTCTTTCGTTCTTTGTTTATTTCTAACATAAGAGAAGAAGCTTTTACTGTCAGTCTCGATCCTCTGAGCAAGTTTTTTGTCAAAGTCTATTTTTGCTGTTTTATTCGCTTTCTGAGATATGTTCTGCTTATCCAAATATTTTACATATGTTTCTTTTGATTTACCTGCATCTATATATTTGTTCCATGCTTTATTTTTTGCTCTTCTACATTTCACTACAAATCTAGTTATCCACTTTTTACGCTTGGGGTTTACCTCCCTACATGGAACATATTCCTCTTTTAGCGTTTCTAGAACTGTTTTAAAACTTTCCCACTCCTGTTCAACATCTGTTCCTACAACAATATCTTCCCAGATTATGTGGTTTGCTGCCTCTTTTATCCTCTTAACATCTGCCTAAGAGTAGTCGTATGTTCGCGTGTTTATGTTTACTTCTTTCCCTGCAATAAGATCCCAACGGATGATTTGATGGTCACTTGAGCCAAACAGTTCCCCAACGGTAACGTTTTCAATCATATTTTTTTCTGTGGTAAAAACTAGGTCCATTATGTTGTTGCCTCTGGTGGCTGCTTCTACATGTTGAATTAAAAAATTTTTAGTTATGCACTTAACAAAAGGTTTTGACTCTACAGGTGCTGCCATATCCCATTTTATTTCTGGATAGTTGAAATCTCCGATTAATAATAATTTCCCTTCACTTGCCTTTGCTATGCTACTAATCAGCTCCTCATCTTCCTCTTTTTGACTTGATGGACATCTATAGCCCACTCCAATCACTGTTTTTTCACCCCCACTTTCTATTTCTCCCCATACACTTTCATTTTTGTTACCACATGATAAATAATCTTTGATCGTTATATTAACAGAATTTATACAGTATAATAAAACGCCACCTCCCTAAATCTTGTCTTCAATTATCCTATCTTTCCTTAACATTGTATATCCCTCAATTTCAAGTTCACTATCTGCAATCTCCTCATATGTCCATGATTCTGTTAACCCTATTATATCTGGTTTTTCTTCTTCTACATACAGTTCCAATTCTTCTCTTTTATTTACTATGCTTCTCACATTTGCATAAAAACATTTTAGTTTGTAATGTTGTTGGTTTTCCTCTTTTTGCTTCTGCTTTATCATTTTAGTGTTTGCTTTTCCACTATGTATTTCACACTTCCCTGACACCAACTTACCCCTTTGACTACATCCTCTATAGCACCCTATCGTAGGCCTATCTTTAGTCTCATACTTCATAGGCCTTACTAGTTTAAATTTCTAACACAACGATAGAACATATACTTCACTACAACATGCTGTCCTATCTCATTTAGATGTAAATCCAGTTCATTCTCGAACCTTCCACCCTCAAGAATTACATTTTTTGGAATATTAGAAAAATAAGCAATAACATTTTTAAAAATACATAATTCAAATTATTCTTAATTGATCCGAACAACCTACGGCATTAATCTTCCAATCTGAATAAATGAGGGCAGGCATTATAAAGCATTAATGTTCCTCAACGAATATTGGCAAACATAACAAGGGATAACATTTCCAAGAACAAGTATGAGCGTTCAATACTTGACTTGATTAGTGTCAAATTTTCGATACATATGCCATTACCTGACAATGGCTCGCACAGTAGATTAACTGAACTATGGTTAACTTCTAACTTATTATGATTGAAAAAAAGAAAAACTATCAACCATGTCGATGTCAGCCATCAGTCACCTCTCACTGTCAAAGCTACACGAAGTCCGTCGTTTACATCAAAATAACCGTCGGCTATCTTCATTCACAAGTTTTGGGACCTAACAATGTTCCTCTAAATCTCGCATCGATGAGGGCTGGCCTGCTCTGGCCTACCACATCCCGTTCCCTTGTTACCTTTAGTCGCAGGTAACATTATATCTCTTTGATTTCGGTCTAGTGACTGTGAATCCGCTGTCTGCTCTCACTAGACTCATTCTAGCTGATAGCTTGTATCTGGCGTGTCATTCAGACAATGACGTCAATGGAGATTAACCTCTTACCCCATTCTGACCTACTGATTCCCAGATCTTCTCTACACAAAGACAACGGCACATAAAACTATTCCCAGATCTTCTCTACACAAAGACAACGGCACATAAAACTATTCCCAGATCTTCTCTACACAAAGACAACGGCACATAAAACTATTCCCAGATCTTCTCTACACAAAGACAACGGCACATAAAACTATTCCCAGATCTTCTCTACACAAAGACAACGGCACATAAAACTATTCCCAGATCTTATCTACACAAAGACAACGGTACATAAAACTATTCCCAGATCTTCTCTACACAAAGACAACGGCACATAAAACTATTCCCAGATCTTCTCTACACAATGACAACGGTACATAAAACTATTCCCAGATCTTCTCTACACAAAAACAACGGTACATAAAACTATTCCCAGATCTCCTCTACACAAAGACAACGGCACATGCGTTAACCCGAGTCCCTAATAATATCTCTGCAACTGTCGGCACAACGCCCCAACTTTCTGTCTGTCCTGAGATAATTTATCTTGCATTATAAGTTAGTTGTACGTCAGTTTCTACAAACTTGTGGTAGACGCAAACATTTATTTCATGGAACTTAGGATTATCATTATTATTGGCGATGCTTACTTCAGACGGACTCAGTGGAGCGGCCACCGAACACAACGCAACCTCGCGTTTGGCCCCGTTAGATGTCTCTAACTGCTGGACTGTTTGTTCCCCGGTTTGTTTGTTCGTCTCGCCTGTTTCCAACGTGTTATTTAGAATGACGTCCGACAACGCTAATTTAACGTACGTTCAGTGTCTCATCTGTCTGCCACACTTCCTGTTGCCTGTTTGACCGCTGGCGTACCTGGAACTGGGACCGGCTTGCTGTCCTGTCCTGTTTTTACACGTCTATCCCTTTTCTTCTAGGTTCTTGTAGCTGCACGTGGTGAGCTGTCGTCTCAACCTAAACCTATATTCGACCAAGATTCATCTGTGCTGTCATTGGTCCTTTCAGATGACTGACCTGCTTGCTGTCGGATTCGTTCCTCGCGATCTGACAGTCGCTGCTGTTCCGGCAGTGGAACGTCACTCTCACTGTCAGAATTTCATTTGTTTTTCACAGCCTCTTTATGTGCTCTTGTCTTTCGTCACGCGTTGTCACCTTTTTTTGTGGCTGCTCGCGTGTTCTTAAACGGTTTCACATTCTAACTTCGCGTCCTCCCCTTCATCATTTGCAATTTTGCAGTCTGCCACGTAGGTGTCACCCTTCTATTCGAGACTTCGTGTTCGCATTTGAAAAGGGTCAACTAACTTGAGGTCCACGTTTTTCTCTTCCTCCTTTATGGCTTCCTCTTTGAGATCCACGTTTTCCTCTTCCTCCTTTAAGGCTTCCATTTTGAGGTCCACGTTTTCCTCTGCCTTCTTTATGGCTTCCTCTTTGAGGTTACGTTTTCCTCTTCCTTCTTTAGGGCTTCCTCTTTGAGGTTACGTTTTCCTCTTCCTTCTTTATGGCTTCATCGTGTATATTTTACTGCCATACCTGAACTCTGGTTCCTTGTAGACTTCACAGCTGTTATCACGCTTGACCGTATTATCTGTCGCGACTCCCGAGTTTGGTCATATGCAGGCGTAATACTCGCCGATCGTGTTTCTGAGCATCGATGAACGTGTCTGGCGGTGTCATCGCCTACTCTTTTCCGTGTCTTTTGTTTCGGGATAAAGAAAACCTATATTTATTCTTTTCTGTTGTCTATTATTCCTTCCCTCAATGTATCTTTTATAATCACGTTTACTATTGACTGGTTTTTCTAGATGTATTTTTCTAGGCTGCAATTTATTATGGTTTATAAAACCACCCTAACAGGTTTTAATTTTAACTTATTTCTGTGCTGTTTGTTTAGGAAAATACCTCGACCCCCAATCTACCTTTTGTCACTCCCCGTTTTGTCCTTACACTTCGCTAGAGAACAATTTTGACCATCGTGATATGTAATCTTTTGATGTGGTCTTTCCCCGTCATTCTGAGAGCTCCCCCATTCTCGCTCCTGCTCCAATTGAAATGTGTAGGTTTGGTCGTTTTTAAAACTTTTGTTTCCTCCAGGTACCCCTCCCAGGTACTCGGCCGTGTTTACAAATTGTATACCTCTATCCTGTCTTTTGCTTTTCCTTTTGTGAGCGGTCCTTCCGACTTCTAACTCCTGATTAGGTGGTCCAACATGGCTCTGCTTTCACTTTCACGTTTCTCTGGCAGCACCATTCTGCCTATTAGTTCCTTTATGTGGTTCCTGTACTGTCTCCTTTCGTCTTTAGACGACTTATCGTCTGTCGTTTTTACTTTAGCTATTGACATACAAGAGCCACTTCGGTTGTCTTGCTTTGTCGGTCTCCAGTCAAAATTCCGTCATACTGATAAGCACCCAAATAATCCAATAATCGAATAATCCAATAATCGAATCGACAATGATAACGTTGTTTAACTTGACGTCTCGACTGACAAGCAACAACAACATCATGTCCGACTGACAAGCAACAACAACATCATGTCCGACTGACAAGCAACAACATCAATTACTGTCTATGAAGTAGTGTAAGCTTAGTTGACTTATCTTAAGATTTACAACATATATCTACACAACGACACCACTTCAACATAGTGATCAGACCTCTACTCAGACGGTCGGCACACGCACATGCAATCCGTCTGCTTCAGACGTAATAAGTCTGTACACAAACAATCAACACACAGATGTAACCAGTTCTCGTACACCGGCGAATTGTGCGCTCACATATAGTTAGATCATTTACTGTTCACCGAGTGTCCATTCTATACACCTATTCAGCGCGACTGACCAAACTCGAGGTGTATGATGGGATAGCCATCCCGTCAACTCTCTCTCCTCCAGTGTCGCTACCAGTGTTCTTGTCAGTCTTCCTACCAGTCTGTATACTCTATCTCTACATTGTTTTTTTATAGATTCAAGAGACGGCTATCCAGTGGTCCTATCTGGGCTGGCTGTTTAGCCATCCTGGTCCTCTCTGGGTTGGCTGCTTAGCCATCCTGCTCCTCTCTGAGTTGGCTGCTTAGCCATCCTTTGATCCCACCGAATCTAAGATCTAATTGGCTGCCATATTTACAAGTCACTGTCACTTTAAATGTGACGTCCTGACGTCAACAACCCCTATCCCTGTTAAGTCTGCCACCAGAATGGTCAGTCCTGACACCAGAATGGTCAGTCCTGACACCAGAATGGTCAGTCCTGACACCAGCATGGTCAGATCTGGACACCAGAATGGTCAGTCCTGTCCCCAGAATGGTCAGTCCTGACACCAGAATGGTCAGTCCTGACATGCATCGCTAGACTAGTCTAACGTCTGTTCTCACTATCGTGTACCTAACCTCTCGCTTTTCTGTCGAACTAGTGCCCAGACCGGCCATTGGCCATGGACTGACCTGCGTTCGTCCAACAACATTCAGGCAACTTTTTATTCTTAGCGAACACAGCCGCCAGCTCAATCTCCTCTGCCCTACACGTACATGCTCCTTTGGAAGATGGAACTGTCACACAGCATCAGACAGACTAGAGACATGACAAGGAAGAGTACCAACAGCACCAGACAGACTAGAGACAGGACAAGGAAAAGTACCAATAACAGCACCAGACAGACAAAAAACCTAAAACCGAACAGCTGATAAATCGGCACACCGTAAACTGGGTAAAGTCAGTTTTGCAACGGTTCTTATAAGTGGCTGGAGATGGCAGTAGACTTACCAGCATGGGAGGCATATCCACGTTCTTATAAGTGACTGGAGATGGCAGTAGACTTTCCAGCATGGGAGTCATATCCAGATTCTTATAAGTGGCTGGAGATGGCAGTAGACTTTCCAGCATGGGAGGCATATCCAGGTTCTTAAAAGTCGCTGAAGATGGCAGTGGACTTACCAGCATGGGAGGTATATCCAGATTACTTGAAGAAGTCTCCTATGCTCCTAGGTTATCCTGGTTAAACAGTCCCTTACAGAAACACGTTTCAGTCAACAGTTGATCGTCGGCACAGATTCGCTTCTACTTAAGGCTTGGGGATCCATCGGACACTTTCGGCATATTTCTTTAATTTTCAGCCTTACCGAATCCACCACTGCCCTCTCCCCGCTGCCCTTGATTTCCCAATCCATTACCGCCCCCTCCTCGCTGAACTGGCTTACCAAATCCACAAATTCCACTCCACTGGACTTCACCAACCTACACGCTCCGCTGCCCTGGCTTTCCTAATCAACCCCTTCGCTGCTCTGGCATACAGAATCCACCCCCCCCCCCTCCTGCTCCCCTGGGGGTTATGCTTCCAATGACCGTGTAATGTGTTTTTGTCGTTCCACTTTTCTCTTCTCGTTCCGCTCACATTAAACTCACGTCTGCTAGGACTTATGTTCCTGACTCGTGTCTGCTAGGACTTACGTTCCTGGCTCGTGTCTGCTTTGATTCTTATGTTCCTGACTCGTGTCTGCTAGGACTTATGTTCCTGGCTCGTGTCTGCTTGGATTCTTATGTTCCTGACTCGTGTCTGCTTGGATTCTTATGTTTCTGACTCGTGTCTGCTTGGATTCTTATGTTCCTGACTCGTGTCTGCTTGCATTCTTATGTTCCTGACTCGTGTCTGCTTGGATTCTTATGTTCCTGACTCGTGTCTGCTTGGATTCGTATGTTCCTGACTCGTGTCTGCTTGGACTTACGTTCCTGACTCACGTCTGCTAGGACTTACGTTCCTGACTCACGTCTGCTAGGACTTACGTTCCTGGCTCACGTCTGCTAGGACTTACGTTCCTGACTCGTGTCTGCTAGGACTTACGTTCCTGACTCACGTCTGCTAGGACGTACGTTCCTGACTCGTGTCTGCTAGGACTTACGTTCCTGGCTCGTGTCTGCTTGGATTCTTATGTTCCTGACTCGTGTCTGCTAGGACTTATGTTCCTGGCTCGTGTCTGCTTGGATTCTTATGTTCCTAACTCGTGTCTGCTTGGATTCTTATGTTTCTGACTCGTGTCTGCTTGGATTCTTATGTTCCTGACTCGTGTCTGCTTGGATTCTTATGTTCCTGACTCGTGTCTGCTTGGACTTACGTTCCTGACTCACGTCTGCTAGGACTTACGTTCCTGACTCACGTCTGCTAGGACTTACGTTCCTGGCTCACTTCTGCTAGGACTTACGTTCCTGACTCGTGTCTGCTAGGACTTACGTTCCTGACTCACGTCTGCTAGGACTTACGTTCCTGACTCGTGTCTGCTAGGACTTACGTTCCTGGCTCGTGTCTGCTTGGATTCTTATGTTCCTGACTCGTGTCTGCTAGGACTTATGTTCCTGGCTCGTGTCTGCTTGGATTCTTATGTTCCTGACTCGTGTCTGCTTGGATTCTTATGTTTCTGACTCGTGTCTGCTTGGATTCTTATGTTCCTGACTCGTGTCTGCTTGGATTCTTATGTTCCTGACTCGTGTCTGCTTGGATTCTTATGTTCCTGACTCGTGTCTGCTTGGATTCGTATGTTCCTGACTCGTGTCTGCTTGGACTTACGTTCCTGACTCACGTCTGCTAGGACTTACGTTCCTGGCTCACGTCTGCTAGGACTTACGTTCCTGACTCGTGTCTGCTAGGACTTACGTTCCTGACTCACGTCTGCTAGGACTTACGTTCCTGACTCGTGTCTGCTAGGACTTACGTTCCTGACTCGTGTCTGCTAGGACTTACGTTCCTGACTCACGTCTGCTAGGACTAATGTTCCTGACTCGTGTCTGCTAGGACTTACGTTCCTGACTCACGTCTGCTAGGACTTATGTTCCTGACTCACGTCTGCTAGGACTTACGTTCCTGACTCGTGTCTGCTAGGACTTACGTTCCTGACTTGTGTCTGCATGGATTCTTATGTTCCTGACTCGTGTCTGCTAGGACTAATGTTCCTGACTCGTGTCTGCTAGGACTTATGTTCCTGACTCGTGTCTGCTTGGATTCTTATGTTCCTGACTCGTGTCTGCTAGGACTAATGTTCCTGACTCGTGTCTGCTAGGACTTATGTTCCTGACTCGTGTCTGCTAGGACTTATGTTCCTGACTCGTGTCTGCTTGGATTCTTATGTTCCTGACTCGTGTCTGCTAGGACTTATGTTCCTGGCTCGTGTCTGCTAGGACTTATGTTCCTGACTCGTGTCTGCTAGGACTTATGTTCCTGACTCGTGTCTGCTAGGACTTATGTTCCTGACTCGTGTCTGCTAGGACTTATGTTCCTGACTCGTGTCTGCTAGGACTTATGTTCCTGACTCGTGTCTGCTAGGACTTACGTTCCTGACTGGTGTCTGCTAGGACTTATGTTCCTGACTCGTGTCTGCTAGGACTTATGTTCCTGACTCGTGTCTGCTAGGACTTACGTTCCTGACTCGTGTCTGCTAGGACTTACGTTCCTGACTCGTGTCTGCTAGGACTTACGTTCCTGACTCGTGTCTGCTAGGACTTACGTTCCTGACTCGTGTCTGCTAGGACTTATGTTCCTTTCTGGCTCACGTCGAATTGGATTCTTAAGTTAATTTTTGAAGGTAGATCCTATCCATCTGCTCTTTGCTTTCCCATCAACATCAGTTTTAAACTCATCTGAAGGGGGAGACAACTCTGTGCCAAGAGCATCTGATCTGTTAGATAAAACAAATTTGATAACTTAAATGTGAAAGCAATACTGTCTTTGTGTAACTCCATCACTATCAGGAGCAGCGGCGTCCTGGACAACATGCTGGCTCTGATGGAGCGATACTCCAACCGCTTGGAGGACCTGGTTTCTGAAAGGACGCTCCAGTTGGAGGAGGAGAAGAGGAAGACAGACACTCTCTTGTACCGGATGTTACCTAAGTGAGTTACCGTTGGGTATAGATTGACAGACAAACAAGCTCAGACAGACAAACACGTTCAGACAGACAGATACGTTTACAGAGAAAAGCACGCTCAGACAAACACACTCAGACAGACACGCTCAGACAGACACACAGACTCAGACAGACAAACATGTTCAGACAGACACGCTCAGACACACAAACAGCCTCAGACAACCACGCACAGACAGTCACGCTCAGACAGACACACAGACTCAGACAGACAAACACGTTCAGACATACACGCTCAGACAGACAAACACGCTCAGACAGACAAACACGTTTACAGAGACAATACACGCTCAGACAGACAAACACGTTTACAGAGACAAACACGCACGCTCAGACAGACACGCTCAGACAGACACACACAGACTCAGACAGACAAACACGTTCAGACAAACACGCTCAGACAGACAAACGCTCAGACAAACAAATACGTTTACAGAGACAATACACGCTCAGACAGACAAACACGTTTACAGAGACAAACACACTCAGACAAACAAACATGCTGAGACAGACAAACACGCTGAGACAGAAAAATACGCTCAGAAAGACAAACACGTTTACAGAGACAAACACGCTTAGACAAACACGCTCAGGCAGACAAACACGCTGAGACAGACAAACACGCTGAGACAGACAAACACGCTCAGACAAACATGCACAGACAGACAAACACGCTCAGACAGACAAACACGCTCAGACAGACAAACACGCTCAGACAGACAGACACGTTCTGACAGACAAATACAATCAGACAGACAAACACGCTCAGACAGACAAACGCGTTGAGACATTCAGAGAGACAGACAGATATGTGAATGTTTTAGACGGACACAAATGTATGTATATGTGTTCGCGTCACGTTGTTGTACATATGTTCGCGTCACGTGGTTATACATATGTTCGAATCACGTGGTTGTGCAGGTGTTTACATCATATGTATGTACAGTACTTTCGAACATTGTATAAAATAGAAGACTGCTCCCAGAGCCCAGATCCCAGAGCCCACATATATTTTCCATAAAGACATGGATACAGCGGGATTAAGATCAGTCTGCCTTGGGCAAGTGTTTTTTCTTTAAACAATTGGAATGGTTTAAAGTGGATAAATGTCCAGGTCAAGATGGTACTCATCCAAAATTGCTGTTTGAAATTCGAGACCAACTAGCAAAACCATTGTCTATATTATGTTCTCAATCACTTGCAAGAGGGATTGTTCCCCGGGATTGGAAAGATGCAGGAGTGATCCCGTTATTCAAAAAGGGCAAAAAATCAGATCCAGCATAGACCGGTGAGTTTAACGAGCATAGTCTGTAAATTATTAGAGTCAATAAACGGGGGTCTCTGGCGAAGTGGTCAAGCCGAGTTAAAATGGGGGAAAAACCCCGAGGTAATGAAGTCGAGCCCCCGCTTAAATTTTTAAAAAAAATAATTTTTTAATTTAAAAAAAACTTTAAAAAAATATTTTATCAAAGAGTCAATAATCAATGAAAACATTGTAATGTATTTAGACAAGTTTAATCTAATCAGAAATAGTCAGCATGTGTTTACTAGAGGGAGATCATGCTTTACAAATCTAATAGAATTCATGGAGGAGGTTACTAAAATGATAGATAAAGGGGAACTAGTGGATGTTGTTTATCTAGATTTTGCAAAGGCCTTTGATAGAGTACCTTATCGACGATTATTTCGAAAGTTAAAATCACATGGAATAGGTGGGGAAGTTGCTAAATGGATTGAAAATTGGCAAAGACGACAGGGAAGAACTGGACAACGATATTTAAAGAAGGACGTGAGTTAACGAAAGATCGTCCGTGACCAGATGAGTAGCATATTCTTGCGTCAGGAGATGCCATCGCCAAAATTGGTGCAGCAATTCGAGTGGACCATCGTCGGAGCTTACGTTCGCTAGCAGAGGAATTGGCTGTGTGGCTAGGGACAGTTCAAGGGTTAACAAGAAACTGAAGTATCGGAAGGTGTGTTCACAATGGGGATCTCGGCTGCTGACCAACAACCATAAGGAAGAACGCATGGGATCGAGTTTGAACCACTTGCTGCGATACGAAGAGGAGGGTGATTCGTTTCTTTTGTGCATAGGGGCAGGTGATGAATCGTGGTGCCACCGTCTACCCAAGCAGTGGGATATGTGGTAGAATGACCATGGCAACTTTTTCTAGATAACCATGTGGCATGTTTGCTTCATAACAATTGTTATATTTAATTCTGTCACACCACATGATGTAACTTTCATGTTTGTAATAAGGCCACTGGTTCCGGTTTACTTTGAACACTCCTAGTATAAACGATTTGGACATTGATATCGGATCTATGGTTGCAAAATTTGGCTGATGACAAAAAAACTCAGCAGAAGTGTATATATTGAGATCCAATTTCGGTAAAATTCGAGAATGGTCTGAGAGCTGGCGATTGGAGATTTAATGTAGATAAATGTACAGTCATCCACATGGGTAGATCCAATATGGAACATAATTACAGAATGGGAAAGAACAATATAAGAATAATAGATAAGGAAAGGGACCTAGGGGTTATAAAAGATCCTACAGGTAAGGTGAATGAGCAAGTCCAGGTAGCAGTGAAAAAGGCAAATGCAATGTTAGGTATGATAAAAAGAAATATTAAACATAGGAGCAAGGAAGTGATAGTCCAACTGTATAAAGCATTAGCTAGACCTAGTTTGGAGTACTGTGTACAGGTGTGTAGTTCTTATCATAGAGGGGATATAAACATGCTGGAAAGGATATAGACAAAGAGCGACAAAGTTGATAGTGGGATTCCAGAATTACAGTTATGAGGAAAGACTCAGAAAAACCTGCCTACAGTGTCTAGAAGAGAGAAGAATTCGAGGTTAATAAGATGATCAGATGAATGGATAAATTAGACTATAATAAGTTGTTTGTTTTTTTTCTAAAATACAACCACCTACAAGAGCAAGAGGGCATAGCTACAAATTAACTAAAGAAAGGTCCAGATTACGTCACAAAGTGTGTGTAGAGGTGTTCAAGTCACAAAGTGTGTGTAGAGGTGTTCAAGTCACAAAGTGTGTGTAGAGTTATTCACGTGACAAAGTGTGTGTAGAGTTGTCACGTCACAAAGTGTGTGTAGAGTTATTCACGTGACAAAGTGTGTGTAGAGGTGTTCAAGTCACAAAGTGTGTGTAGAGTTGTTCACGTCACAAAGTGTGTGTAGAGTTATTCACGTGACAAAGTGTGTGTAGAGTTGTCACGTCACAAAGTGTGTGTAGAGTTGTTCACGTCACAAAGTGTGTGTAGAGTTGTTCACGTGACAAAGTTGGTGTAGAGTTGTTGACGTCACAAAGTGTGCGTAGAGTTGTTCACGTCACAAAGTGTGTGTACCTGATGACACTTCTGTTGACATCATCCACTCTGACGTGAGACACACGGAGTTGAAATGAAAGAAAACAGTTTATCTTGACGCTTATGTAGCGTCTTTGACTTGGCATTTCTAATAAACACATACCTTCCCACACAAACACACTTCCATAAACCCCTACACAGACACACTCGCACAAAGAAACATACACCCACACAAACACCAAAAAAAAAACACTCCCACACAAACACACAGAAACACACACCCACACAGAAATACAACCACGACAAACACAAAGAAACACTCACCCTCACAAACACACATACAGAAATACAACTACGCCAAACAAACAGAAACACACACCCACACAAAAATGCACCCATGCCAAACACAAAGAAACACACACCCACACAAAAATTCACCACACCAAACATAAAGAAACACACACCCACACAGAAATACACACCCATAGAAAAACACACACCCATACAGAAACACACCTCTAATAAAACACACACCCACACAGAAATACACCCCCATACAGAAACATACACACACACACACAGAAACACACACTAACGACGATACACACACCCACACAGAAACACACCTCCAATAAAACACACAGAACACAGACTTACATTAAAATACACCCCCATACAGAAACGCACACCCACACAGAAACACACACCCACACAGATACACACACCCACACAGAAACACACCTCTAATAAAACACACAGAAACATGCCTCCAAAAAAACCCACGCAGAAACACACCCGCACAAAAACACATAAACACACCCCCACACAAACATACGGAAACACATACCTCACCATATACACAGAAATACACACCCACAAAGAAATACACCCACGCCAAACACACAGAAGCACACATCTACACAGAAACCCACACTCACACAGAATCACACACACAGAAGCATTCCTCAAATAAAACACACAGAAACACACTCTCACACAAAAATACACAAACACAGAGAAACACACCCCGATAAAACGCACAGATACACACATCCTCGCACAAATACACAGAAACACACTTGCACGTACACCAAAAAACACACAAACACACATACACCCACACAGAAACGCACACCCGCACAAACAAAATACCCACACAAACACAGAAAAACACACCTCCACACAAACACACAGACACACACCCTCACAAACATACAGTAACAAGCCCCGACACAAACACACAGAGACACACACCCTCACACAAACACCCAGAAAACACACCCTCACAAACACACAGAAACACACCCCCACACAAACACACAGAAACACACACTTACACAGACACAGAGAAACACCCCCCCCCCCCCCCCTCACACAAACACAAAGAAACACCCACTCACAAAAATACAGAAAGATATACCCACACAAATATACAGAAACACACTTCCACACTCACAAACACAGAAACACACACACCCACACAAAAATAGAAATACACACTCACAGAAACACACACCCACACAAACACACAGAAACACACCCCCACACAAACACATAGAAACACACACCCCCACACAAACACATAAACACACACTCACAGAAACACACACCCACACAAACACACAGAAACACACAGAAACACACACCCACACAAACACATAGAAACACACACTTACACAGACACAGAGAAACACATCCCCCCCTCCCCGGCCCCTCCCCTTTACACAAACACAGAGAAACACCCACCCACAAAAACACAGAGAAACACACCCACACAAACACAGAAAGATATACTCACACAAATATACAGAAACACACTTCCACACTCACAAACACATAGAAACACACACCCCCACAAACACAGAAACACACACTCACAGAAACACACACCCACACAAACACACAGAAACACACAGCCACACAAACACATAGAAACACACACCCACACAAACACATAGAAATACACAGCACACACCAACACAGAAAAACACAAACACCCACCCCCATGAACATACACACCCACACAAACACAGACACACATATAAACATATACACCCACACAATTACACAGGTACTCATACCCACACAAAAACACACACCCTAATTCCCCCCCCCCCCCCCCACAATCACACAGAAACACACACTCACATAACACACACCAAAACATAAAGACACCCTCACACAAACACACAGAAACTTACCCCCACATAAACACACAGAAACATACACCCACATAAACACACAGAAACACACCCATACACAAGCGCACAGAAACACACACCCACAAAAGTACACAGTAACACACATGCACATTCAAAAACAGACAGAAACACACACCCCTACACAAACACACATGAACACACCCCTACATAAACAAAACAGAAACACACCACCACATAAACACACAGAAACACATCCACACAGAAATACACACATGCACACCCGCACAGAAACACACCCACCCACACAAACAAAGAAACCCACTCACAAACTCACAGAAACACACTAAACACAAACACACAAACATTCACTCACACAAACACACAAACATACACTTTCACACACATAGACATCAACACAGAAACACACACCCGCATAAACAAACAGAAAAATACTCGCACACATAAACACACATCTACACTAACACATAGAAACACATTCCCCCACACAAACACAGAAAGACACACCCACACAAACATACAGAAACACACACCCACACAAACACACAGTAACACAGAAACACACAGAAACACACCCCACACAAACACTCACACAAACACACACCCACACAGAAACACACTCCCACACAAACACACTGAAACACCCACCCAAACAAACACAGAAAAACAACTTCACACAAACACACAGAACACACACCTACCTAAACAAACAGAAACACAAACCCACACAAACACAGAGAAACGCACACCCACTCAAACACAAAGAAACACACACCCACACAAACACACATCAACACCCACCCACACAATCGCAGAGAAACACACTCCCGATAAAACGTACAGATACACACATCCTCGCACAAATACACAGAAACACGCTTGCTCGTACACAAAAACACACAAACATACACACACACAGAAACACCCACCCACACAAACACACAAAACATACATCCACACAAACACACAGAAACACACACACCCTCACAAACATGCAGTAACAAGCCCCGACACAAACACACAGAGACACACACCCTCACACAACCCCCCAGAAAACACACCCGCACAAACGCACAGAAACACACTCTCACACAAACACACAGAAACACCCACCCACACAAACACAGAGAAACACACACCCACTCAAATACAGAGAAATACACATCCACACAAAAACACATCAATACCTACCCACACAATCACAGAGAAACACACCCCAAAAAAAAAAAACCGAAACACACATCCTCACGCAAACACACAGAAACACACTTGCATGTACACAAAAACACACAAACACACACACAGAAACACACACCCGCAAAAACACACAGAAACACCTAACCACACAAACACAGAAAAACACACCTCCACACAGAAACACAAACCCTCACAAACATACAGTAACAAGCCCCCACACAAACACACAGAGACAAACACCCATAAAACACACCCGCACAAACGCACAAAAACACACTCTCACACAAACACACAGAAATACCCACCCATACAAACACAGAGAAACACACACCCACTCAAACACACATAAACACACCCTCCCCCAACCCACACAAACACACAGAAACACACACTAACACAAACACAGAGAAACACTCCTCCCCCCCCCCCCCACAAACACACAGAAACACACACCCAAACAAACATAGATCCCCACACAAACACAGAAACACACAAATACCCACACAAACAAACAGAAACACACATACACACAAACCCCCACAGAAACACACACCCACACAAATACTAACCCCCACAGAAACACACACCAAAACAAATACAAACCCCCACAGAAACATACACCCACACAAACACACACCCACACAAACACCCCCCCCCCCCCCATAGAAACACACACCCACACAAATACAAACCCCCACAGAAACACACACCCACACATACACACAGAACACAGAAACACACACCCACACAAACTCAAACCCCCACAGAAACACAAACCCACACAAACACATACTCCCACACATACCCCCACAGAAACACACCTGTACACACGCAAACACAAGCACACATAACAGCAGTGTAGAAACGGTACCCGTAGTATGAGTGAAAGCCTCGAGCTTTGATTCACACCAAGATGAGATCGTAGGACAGATCTACATTTATTATGTACATGTTCTCAATGTTCCGTCTCCGTCTGTTATCTTCTGCTCAGGAAAGTTGCCGATGATCTAAAAGTAGGTCGTCACGTGCAAGCCGAAGTGTTCACGGATGTGACAATCTACTTCTCTGACATTGTTGGTTTCACCAGTCTGGCCAGTGAAAGCACTCCCATGGAGGTATCAACAATCTATTCTTATGTTAGCTGTTTTTATGCTAAAAGACAACGGTCTGAATCTCTCTGTCCACGAAGCCGTTGTCACCGTCACCGGCTATCATTATTGTTATATAAGGTATCGGCAAGTTTGGACCAGAAAATAAGCATTATCTAACATGCCAATGTACATTTTCTCTAAACGAGAAATATCTTTTAGCGAGAGCGAAAAGTTAGTGAGCGAATCAGAGATTATAAAACAAGTTGAAACATCGCCTTAGTGAGTAAATCAGAGATTATAAAACAAGTTGAAACGTCGCCTTAGTGAGCGAATCAGAGATTATAAAACAAGTTGAAACATCGCCTTAGTGAGTAAATCAGAGATTATAAAACAAGTTGAAACGTCGCCTTAGTGAGCGAATCAGAGATCATAAAACAAGTTCAAACATCGCCTTAGTGAGTAAATCAGAGATTATAAAACAAGTTCAAACATCGCCTTAGTGAGCGAATCAGAGATTATAAAACAAGTTGAAACATCGCCTTAGTGAGTAAATCAGAGATTATAAAACAAGTTGAAACATCGCCTTAGTGAGTAAATCAGAGATTATAAAACAAGTTGAAACATCGCCTTAGTGAGTAAATCAGAGATTATAAAACAAGTTGAAACATCGCCTTAGTGAGCAAATCAGAGATCATAAAACAAGTTCAAACATCGCCTTAAGGTACATAAATGACGACGCAGTAAGGAAGAAATAGACGGAACAGATAAATGAATAATATGAGTGACTATAGGAGTATGTGTCTTATTGATGAGACTAGTGAATACTAGTGGATAAATGAAATGGATGTTACTGCTGGATAAAGGAGATGGATGTTACTAGTGGACATAACAGATGGATGTTACTAGTGGATAAATTAGATGGATGTTACTAGTGGATATACTAGATCACAAAATAGTTTACATCCTCACTTATATATTTTTTTTCTGCGTACCTCTCTCACAGAATGTTTCTTCCTCACAGACTACTTCTCCCTTTCTCCCTCCCAAGCTGTTTCTCCCTTTCTCGCTCACAAACTGTTTCTCCCTTTCTCCTTCACAAACTGTATTTCCCTTTCTCCTCAGACTGTTTCTCCCTTTTCCCTCACAAACTGTACTTCCCTTTCTCCTCAGACTGTTTCTCCCTTTCTCTCTCACAAGCTGTTTCTCCCTTTCTCCCTTACATACTGTTTCTCCCTTTCTCCCTCACAAACTGTATTTCCCTTTCTCCCTCTGTTCTTCCCTTTCTCTCTCACAAGCTATTTCTCCCTTCTCCCTCACAGACTGTTTCTCCCTTTCTTCCTCAGACTGTTTCTCCCTTCCTCCCTCACAGACTGTTTCTCGTCCTCCCTCACAGATTATTTTCTCCTTCCTCTCTCATAGTTTCTCTCTTTCTATCTCATATATTGTTTATCTCCGTTCCTCCCTCACAGACTGTTTCTCGTCCTCCCTCACAGATTATTTTCCCCCTTCCTCTCTCACAGACTGGTTCTCCTTTCCTCACTCACGGTTTCTCCCTTCCTCCATCACAGACTGTTTCTCCCTTCCTCCCTCACAGTTTCTCCCTTTCTCCGTCAGACTTTCTCCCTTCATCCCTCACAAACTGTTTCTCCCGTCCTCCCTTACATATTATTTTCCCCCTTACTCCCTCACAGACTGTTTCTCCCTTTCTCCCTCAGGCTGTTTCTCCCTTCCTCCCTCACACACTGTTTCTCCCTTCTTTCCTCAGTTTTCCCCTTCCTCTCTCACAGATCATTTTCCTCCTTCCTCCCTCACATATATTTGTTCTCCCTTTCACCTTCACAGACTGTTTCTCTGACCTCATCCTTCTCCTCCTCAGATTGTAGAGATGTTGAACTTGTTGTACAGCCAGTTTGATGACGTCATTCAAAGCTTCAATGTTTACAAGGTCAGAGGTTTGATGGGTGGTCCTTGACCTTGTCAGTAACTGCCTCATCTCTCTACGTTCCCACAACCCGGGAGATGACCTTATCACGAACTGTCTCATCTCTCTACGCTCCCACAAAACGGGAAATGACCTTATCAGTAACTGTCTCATCTCTCTACGCTCCCACAACACGAGAGATGACCTTATCACGAACTCATCTCTCCACAGCCCGGGAGATGATGGCTAAGTTATGCCAGCCATCATTATGGCCCCATGCAGCTAAGTAACACAATGAGAGCCCTAATGGCTGGACCTGCAACGACCAAGTATAAAACCATCAGTCAATAGGAACTGCTGGAGTCCAATGTGTCCTCCTCTCCTATCCTCTCTCCTCCCTCCTATCCTCTCTCTTCCCTCCTATCCTCTCTCCTCCTCTCCTATCCTCTCTCCTCCCTCCTATCCACTCTTCACTCCTCTATCCTCCCATCTCTTCTCTACTCTACTCTTCTCTCCTCTCTTTTTTCCTCCCTTCTCTCCTCTCTTCTCTTCTCTCCTCAATTTTCTCTCCTTTTTCCTTTCTTTTCTTCCACTCTCTCTTTTCTAATTTCTCCTCTTCTTTTCTCGCCATTCACTCCTCCATTCTTTTCTTTTTTCCACTTCTCTTCTCCCTCCTTTTTTCTCCTCTTCTCTCTTCTTCTCCTCTAATCTCTCCCTCCTCTATTTTCTGTTATCTGTTCTCCTCTCTTCTCTACTTCATTCTCTTCTCTCCTACCATTTCTTATCCCTCCTATTTTCTTCTCTCATCCCTTCTCTTCTCCCTTTTCTCTTATCTTCTCATCCCTGCTCTCTTACCTCTTCTCCTCTGCTCTTCTCATTTCTTCTCTCGTTCATCTCTTCTCCTTTCACTCCTCCCTTCTCTTCTCTCCTCTCTTCTCTCACCCCTCATCCCTTCTCCTCACTTCCCTTCTCTCCTCCCTTTTTCTCCCTCCTTTTCTCTCCTCCCTTTTTTCTTCTCTCTTCTCTCCTCTTTTCTCTTCACTCTTCTCTTCCCTCCTCTCTTTTCTCGTATACTCTCTTCTCCCTCCTCTCTTCCTATCTCTTAAATTTTCTCTTTTCTTATCTCCTCTCTCATCTTCTATCCACCCTCTTCTTTCCTTCTCTCCTTTCTTATCTATTTTTCTCTATTCTCTCCTCTTCTTTCCTCCATTCTTTCTACCCTTCTCCTTACATATGCTCCTCTCTTCTCTCCTTTTTTCTTCAACTCTCCCCTCTTCTTTCCTTTCTTCTCATCTCCCTTCTCTCCTTCCTTCTCTCCTTCCTTCTCTCCTTTCGTATCTCCTCTCCTTTCTTTTCTTTTCTCTTCTATCCTCCTCTCTTCTGTCCTATCTATTCTTTTTCTCTCTCCTTTCTCTCTTTTTCTCCTTTTTCCTCTCTTTTCTCTCATGCCTTCGCTTCTATTTCTCTTCCCTTCTCTCTTTCCTTCTCTTCTCTTATCTTTTCTCTCTTCTTATCTCTCATCCTATCTCCTCTGTTCTCTTATGTCCTTGCTTCTCCTCTCCTCTTTTCTCTCATTGCTTACCTCCCCTCTCTCCTCACCTTCCCTCTCCTCACTCTCCTCACCCTCCCCCTCTTTCCTCACCTCTCTCTACATCTTCCCTCTCTCCTCACCTCCACCCTCTCCTCTCCTTCTCTTTCTCCTTACCTCCCTTTTCTCCTCTCTCCTCACCTTCCTTCTGTCCTTACCTTCCTTTCTCATCACCTCCACTCTCTCCTCACCTTCAATCTGTTCACCTCCCCTCTCCCGTCACCTTAAATCTGCTCACCTCCCATCTCTCCTCACCTTCAATCTCCTCACCTCCCATCTCTCCTCACCTTCAATCTCCTCACCTCCCATCTCTCCTCACCTTCAATCTCCTCACCTCCCATCTCTCCTCACCTTCAATCTCCTCACCTCCCATCTCTCCTCACCTTCAATATCCTCACCTCCCATCTCTCCTCACCTTCAATCTCCTCACCTCCTCTCTCTCTTCACCTTCAATCTCCTCACCTCCCCTCTCTCCTCGCCTCATCTCTCTCCTCTCTTCTACCCTCTTGGTGAAGCTCGTTCCATCCATCTTCAATCGCTTTATGTTCACTTGTTGGTGTTTGATCTCCATCTCTGAGTGAGTGACTGAGTATTGGAGTGGGTGTGAGTGAGTGTTGGAGTGTGTGTGAGTGAGTGTTGGAGTGTGTGTGAGTGCTTGAGTGTGTGTGAGTGAGTGTAAGTGAGTGAGAGTGAGTTAGTGAATGTGAGTGAGTGAGTGAGAGTGAGTGATTAAGTGAATGAGAGTCAGTGATTGAATGAGTGAGTGAGAGTGAGTGAGTGGCAGTGAGTTTTTGAGTGAGAGTGCGTGTGTGAGTGAAAGTGAATAAGTGAAACTGAGTGAACGAGAGTAAGTGAGTGAGAATGAGTGAGTAAGAGTGAGTAAGTGAGATTGAGTGAGAGTGAGCTAGTGAGTGATTGAATGGGTGACAGAGTGAGTGGGTGAGTGTGAGTGAGTGAATGAATGAGTGTATGAAAGTGAGTGAGAGTGAGTGAATGAATGTGTGTTGCAGTGTGTGTGGATTAGTGTAAGTGTTGAAATGTGTGTGAGTGAGTGTTGGAATGCGTGATATGATTGAGTGTTGGAGTGCGTGTGATGAGTGTATGCGTAATTGTGGATTGTGTGTGAGTGAGTGTAAGTGTTGTAGTGTTGTAAGTTAAAGTCTGTGTGAGTGAGTGGTGTAGTGTGTGTGTGAGTATTGGAGTGTGTGTGAGTGAGTGTGTGTGTGTGTGAGTGAGTGTTGGAGTGGGAGTGAGTGAGTGTGTGAGTGTTGGAGTGTGTGCGTGTGAGAGAGTGTTGGAGTGTATGTGAGGGAGTGAGTGTGTGAGTGAGTGTTGGAGTGTGTGTGTGAGTGAGTGAGTGTTGGAGTGTGTGTGAGTGAGTATTGGAGTGTGTGTGAGTGAGTATTGGAGTGTGTGTGAGTGAGTATTGGAGTGTGTGTGAGTGAGTATTGGAGTGTGTGTGAGTGAGTGTTGGAGTGTGTGTGAGTGAGTATTGAAGTGTGTGTGAGTGAGTATTGGAGTGTGTGTGAGTGAGTATTGGAGTGTGTGTGAGTGAGTGTTGGAGTGTGTGTGAGTGAGTGTTGGAGTGTGTATGTGAGTGTTGGAGTGTGTGTTGTGAGTGTTGGAGTGTGTGTTGTGAGTGTCGGAGTGTGTATGTGAGTGTTGGAGTGTGTGTTGTGAGTGTTGGAGTGTGTATGTGAGTGTCGGAGTGTGTATGTGAGTGTCGGAATGTGTGTTGTGAGTGTTGGAGTGTGTGTTGTGAGTGTTGGAGTGTGTGTGAGTGAGTGTTGGAGTACGTGAGAGGGAGTATTGGAGTGTGTAGTGTGGGTGTTGGAGTGTGTGTTGTGAGTGTCGGAGTGTGTATGTGAGTGTTGGAGTGTGTGTTGTGAGTCTTGGAGTGTGTATTGTGAGTGTTGGAGTGTGTGTTGTGAATGTTGGAGTGTGTGTTGTGAGTGTTGGAGTGTGTATTGTGAGTGTTGGAGTGTGTATTGTGAGTGTTGGAGTGTGTGTGAGTGGTGGAGTGTGTGTGAGTGAATTTGTGTGAGTGAGTGTGAGTATTGAAGTGTGTGTGTGTGCGTGAGTGTTGGAGTGTGTGTATATGAGTGTTGGAGTGTGTGTGTGAGTGTTGGAGTGTGTGTGTGTGACTGTTGGAGTGTGTGTGTGTAAGTGTTGGAGTGTGTATGTGTGTGAATGTTGGAGTGTGTGTTGGAGTGTGTGTTAGTGAGTGTTGGAGTTTGTGTGTGTGTGATTGTTGGATTGTGTGTGTGTATGAGTGTTGGAGTGTGTGTGTTAGAGTGTGTGTGAGTGAGTGTTGGAGTGTGTGTGTGAGTGAGTGTTGGAGTGTGTGTGTGTGTGAGTGTTGGAGTGTGTGTGTGTGTGTGTGAGTGTTGGAGTGTGTGTGAGAGTGTTGGAGTGTGTGTGTGTGAGTGTTAGTGTGTGTGTGTGTGTGAGTGTTGGAGTGCGATTGCGTAAGTATTTACGTGAGTGTTTGAGTATGTGTGAGAGTGTTGGAGTGTGTGTGTGTGAGTGTTGGAGTGTGTGTGTGTGTGAGTGTTGGAGTGTGTGTGTGAGTGTTGGAGTGTGTGTGTGAGTGTTGGAGTGTGTGTGTGCGTTAGTGTTAGTGTGTGTGTGTGTGTTGGAGTCTGTGTGTGAGCGTTGGAGTGTGTGTTAGTATTGAAGTCTGTGAGCGTGAGTGTTAGAGTGTGTGTGAGTGAATGGGTGTTAGTGAGTGTGAGTGTTAGACTACGTGTGAAAGAGTGTGAGTTAGTGTTTGTGTGTGTATTCGTAATTATTAGAGTGTGTGCTTGAGTGTATGTGAGTGTTGGAGTGTGTATGAATCAGTTTTGGAGTGTGTGTGTGAGTGAGTGTATGGGGCGCGAGTGTTGGAGTAGGTGTGAGTGAATGTGAGTGTTGAAGTGTGTGAGTGCCATCCCTACACACACTTGTCCCTGCCCCCATATCCCTACACACACGTGTCCCCTCCCCCATATCCCTACACACACGTGTCCCCTCCCCCATATCCCTACACACACTTGTCCCTGCCCCCATATCCATACACACACTTGTCCCCGCCTCCATATCCCTACACACACTTGTCCCCGCACCCATATCCCTACACACACTTGTCCCCGCCCCCAGATCCCTACACACACTTGTCCCCGCCCCCAGATCCCTACACACACTTTTCCCCGCCCCCATATCCCTACACACACTTGTCCCCGCCCCCAGATCCCTACACACACTTGTCCCCACCCCATATCCCTACACACACTTGTCCCCGCCCCATATCCCTACACACACTTGTCCCTGTCCCATCACCACACACACTTGTTCCCGCCCCCCCCTATCCCCCCACATACTTGTCCCCGCCCCCCCCCCCATCCCCACACACACATTTGTCCCCACCCCCATCCCTACACACACTTGTCCCCGCCCCCATTCCTAGGCACACTTGTCCTCCACTTATATCTCCACACACACTTCTCCCCCCCCCCCCTCCGTCCTCATGCCAACACACATGTCCTCCCTCATCTCCACTCCCGCTTATCCCCATCCTCATCCAACGCTACGCTTTTACCTCTAATCATCAGGTTGAAACTATCGGAGATGCCTACATGGTTGTCTGTGGATGTCCTGACCCCAATCCTAGCCATGCTGCTATCATGGCCGACATGTCCCTGACCTTGCTGGATTCTGTTATCCATTTCGTCATCCCTCACCGACCAGAAGATGAGCTGAGGATCCGAATCGGTGAGTGACGTAAATCACAAAGTCGGTCAGTGACGTACTTCACAGGTAGGACCATGGCAAAACACTTACCTATCGTAAGGATGTTTGAACGTCGGACTGTTAAATTTCAAAATGTCATAACCAAATTTAACAATAGTATATCCCAATGTCAGACTGAGATATTACAATGTTACAATGAGATGTTACAATGAGATGTTACAATGATATGTTTGTACAACTTGTTATTCTGTGTCTGAGACCCATGGCTTTACTTCAACTCTAGGTTTGAACTCTGGCCCAGTGGTTGCTGGTGTTGTTGGCAACACAATGCCTCGTTACTGCCTGTTTGGGAACACGGTCAACCTGGCCTCCCGCATGGAGTCGCAGGGTTTGCGTAAGCCTTGTCGCGTCAGTGCAACACATCTATAGGACCTGACACTTTCAACACATCTATAGGACCTGACACTTTCAACACATCTATAGGACCTGACACTTTCAACACATCTATAGGACCTGACACTTTCAACACATCTATAGGACCTGACACTTTCAACACATCTATAGGACCTGACTCTTTCAACACATTTATAGGACCTGACTTTCTCTCAACTCATCTATAGGACCTGACACTTTCAACACATCTATAGAACCTGACACTTTCAACACATCTATAGGACCTGACTCTCTCTCAACTCATCTATAGGACCTGACTCTCTCAACACATCTACAGGACCTGACTATATCAACACATCTACAGGACCTGACTCTCTCACCACATCTACAGGACCTGACTCTCTCAACACATCTATAGGACTTGACTCTCTCAACACATCT